>CM050326.1:83989298-84214751 GCA_027475135.1 Bactrocera correcta
TTATGCTCCTAACGATATCGGAAGCTTACGAGGTTTATAAAAAAGAAGCAATTGGGAATAGCGTAAGTAAATCACGATTTTTCGAATGTCGCCCAAAAAATGTTCAACTTTCGAGCAAAATGCCACACAACATGTGTGTATGCATGCGTCACGCCAATTTCAGTTTTTTGTTAATTGGCTGTGCGACAGTTATTGAATGTTTTTCCGAAGGCTTCGAAAGTTTCTTAAAATTAGTTTGTTGCAATATCGAAAATGAAAATTGTATGATAAACGATTGCGAAAAGTGTACAAAAGATGTAAATGATATTGTGCCGCTAAAATACTTGTCAAAAATGGACGCAAATGTTAATACTGGAGGAAAGTGGGCGATCGTGTAATTTTGACTTGCACTGTTGCTGCGTTATGGGACTTGCTCCATGAACTACAAGTTCAACTGCCAATTTTCAAGCAACATTTCTTTGTAAAGCGAGCACAATAAAATTATTTTGAAAACGTAAGGAAAAATATCAGGCCTGGGGTACTTGTCCTACAAATAGATTTTGCGGAAAATTATAGGCTGGTGTGCCAAAATGAAATTCAAAGCGCACATTTCAACTATAATCAAGTTTCCATTTTTACTTGCGTAGCTTGGATGTTTAATGAAACTAAGTCGTTTGCAGCAATTAGTGATAGTTTAAATCACAGCAAAATCGACGTTTACGTTTTCATAACGAAGCTTATTCAAGAGATAAAAAAACAGCATGGCGAATTTGAAAGTATTTTCGTTTTCTCGGACGGAAGTAGAAGTCAATTTAAAAATAAGTTTATTGCTTGGAGTTTACCTGATTTACTGGCAGAATTTGGTTGTAAAAAACTTGAGTGGAACTATTTTGCAACGTCACATGGTAAAGGTGCAGTCGATGGCGTTGGGGCAGTTGTGAAAAGAAAAATCTGGCAAATTACGAAAACAAAAAATATCGTTTTAAACGATGCATTCTCTTTTTACAATTGTGCTCAAGAGCACATTACTGGAATCCAAATAAAAACTTGTTGGAAAAATCGTACGTCCGCGACCCGTACGTTCGCGTCCGGTACTCAACCTTATAAATAAAAAACCAATGGATAAATTTCAGCGTGCAATTAGTTAGGAGGAAGTTACTTTATTCCAATTTAATATAAATTAATCCTTAGAATAGATTGCTCCATTTCGCTATTTTTTGCGTTTTTCTAGTTGCACCCAAAAGCAACTTCCATTATTCGTACGTTCGCGACCGCATGTTTGTCGCTAACATATTAAAAAATAAAAATCGAAAGATCCTACCTTTTGCACCAACGAAAGACCTAGCAAAATGCTATCGAAACATAAAAAAAAAATTAAGACAAATTTATTTTTTTCCTGGTTTTTTGAACTATAAATGCGTGCGAACGTACGGTTCGCGACCGTTGGAAATGCCCATATGCAAGTCCAAATTGACTATAAATATTATTATGCATGCATTCATATCATAATTATTTTTACATGTCAATATGGAATTGCTGAGGGCAACCCATATTTATGTTCTTTATTTTTCTCAGTCGCGTTTTAAATTTTTTTGAAGTTGCTTTGCCACTTCACATCCCCTATAGTTCGCAGGGCGGCGCATTTTGGCGGTAGTTCGGCAGGTTTTGTGCAGTTTAGTGTTGTATGATTTCCAGCGCATTTTACACACCTTGGTGTCTTACAACAATAGTTTCTAGTGTGACCGAACGCCTGACAGGATTTATACTGCGGCACAGGACTCGGTGGATTGATGGGCTCGAGTTTAACGACGGAGAGAATATGTTTGATTTCGTAAATTTTCTTACAGTGCTCTGTAGATTCAAAGCATACAATAAACATATTTAACGGATTTTTTTTTATATTGAAGTTTGTTTAAGACTTTCGTAACTTCAAACCGTTGCTTTTGAAGGTCTGTGATAAGACTTTCAGGCTCAAATGAGTAATGAAAGTCTTTTACCATTACGCGTATATCACGCAATTGTTTATCTTCGTACGAGTACCAAGGAATTTTCGAGTCGTTTAATTTCTTTGTAAGTATTCTGTAGTCGGAACTATCTGAAAAATTTATTTTACAGGAACTTGGGGCAGTGAGCTTGAGTGTGTAAGATTTTTTTACATCTACGTTAATCAAGGAACGCATCAAGGGTGGTTAAAATTTTCCGGTAATATAATTGGCGGAGGGCGATGGCTTAATTTTGTATCTATTTTATTTTCTGCTGTCCTATCCGGAATCGGAGACTTCAGTGTTACATCCGCTGAAGAATCTGCTTTGCGTTTCTTACTTTCCCTACTTTTTTCTTTTTTAATAGCCAATTTGTTTCTTTTCCGCTCTTCTTCGTCTATTTCGGCTGCAAAGGTCGATTTTGATGGAGAGGAAGACGTTTCATTTGCATATTTGATTAGCGATTTCTTTAAGCTTTCATTTTGAAGTTTACGTGACGCATGTTTGTTTTTCAATTCATTGTTCAATGTTTCTATTTTTTTAATTCGTTCGACTAACATACTTAGTATTTGGTTACATTGTGTACCCCCACCGGGAGGCGGAGTTTGTATGTCCATCACGATCTTATTGAATTGTGGTTTACGTTATGTAAAATAAACTGCCTTGCCAACTGCTTTACCGACTACACGCGCAGATAATATAGAGTCCCTGGCCACCTACAACTCTGCGTAGACAGCTGGTTTTTGCCGTGCGACAGAAACATCTGATACCCACTTTAAAAGTTCGGAGGAGAATTTTTGCACGAAAATTAATTGAGTGTTTTTAATTTGGTATTATTTTTTGTTATTGTTTAAAATTTCCAAATGTTATATGATAAATTATTTATGTTATTAAATATTTTTGTAGAAATTTCGAGTAAATTGATATATTGCTTGGTGCCAACGATATTAAGGTCCTCCGGTGAATCTGCTTACGAATTTCTACAGCCTGGATTTCACGTTAATTATATACATATGTAATAATATAATATTGAGATTGATATAATGGAGGAGCTCACTTTATTGTTGACCGTACGCGCGAACTGCTTGTTTTGCATTCAATAAGTGATCACAATTTATTTATATGCGCACTTCAATGAGTGTAATCACGTTCAACAGCTGCAAAAAATTGTAATAGTCAACTAAAAAACTCGAAAATGTTGGTTAATAATCGAATGAATATGACAGCCAAATTGACGAAGCCCTAATGTAGTAAATTTTACAACAAAAACGATTTCATTCATAAACGCAGGCGCATATTCCACAAGCGACCTCGCTTCATTCATAAAAACAGACGCCTTAACATCTCCCTGAGCATGCCTTTGCCAACAAGCGTCTTTTTGCGACGATGGCGGAGGGGTATAAAACCGAATTTCCGTAGGGGAGCTCCTCCAGAGGTGGAATATCCAAAAATAATATAAAAATAACTAATATTTTATAAAATATTCACGTTTAATAGTTCAAAAATTTGCACTAAGAACACTTGGTATTTCTCTATGTTTCACTAAATTTTTCAGGTTTTTTACTTTGTATATTTAAATATACACTCTAAGCTTTGAAATAAGCTCACATTTCGCATTTATTTTGTAATTTTTCAACTAAATTCAGTAATTTAAAAGTCACTTATCAAAATTATGGCTGAAAAGTTTAGAGTGTTTATATTTACGAGTAAAACCAGCTTTGCCATACCTTAAAAACCAAAAGTGAAGGATTTTTCAGCGTTTCACAGCGTTTTCTTTGTTTGTACTTCCAAGTGATTCTTTTTTCTTTATTAACTATAAAAAAACTAAAAAGAAGATTTTTCAAGCTAAAATTGAATATGTGAACACTTTTCCATATACATTCATATATGCTATATATTTAATAAACACAGATAAGTAAAATCGTGTGATAATATTATAATTTTATATGATTGTGATATAACGTTTGTATATACTTATGTACATATAACAATTTTATACTATCCTCTAAAAAAATAACCCCAGCCGAGTGAATGCCCGGGGTGACTGAAGTACTTTCGCTTAGTACTCCTTTCTGCGTTAAAAATAAAAAAAATATATTGAGTTTTTGTTATAAAGTGGTTAAAGTGGTTATATTTTTTGGTTATCGTGCACTCATATTGAAACAAAATTTGAATTTTCGTTATAAAATGGAAAAATTTTGGATTTTATATCTGTCAGCGATTTCCATTTATTTTTGATGATACATTGTTTTGTTTTTTAGGTGACGATGCATATATTTTTATATTTAAAATTTGAGTTTTGGGTATAAAGTAGTTATATGTTTTGGTTATCATGCACTCATATTGAAACAAAATTTGAGTTTTCGTACTGTACAGGATATGAGTACAGTACTTTATTACGTAATATTATTATATAATATTACTTATACATACATATGTACAGTAAGTGCCACTCAAAATGGCCCACTTGTGAGAAGTTAACAAAACGTATTATAAACAATAAGGCTTATTTTTTATTTTTTTTTATTTTTTCTAACTTTTAGACAATAGCCAACAAAAAAAAACTTAAAAATATTCATTGATAAAATAATACTTCCAATATTTACGCATAACAAGAAATTCAGATCGAATTATATGAAATATATGAAATGGCCCACTTATATAAATTTAAGAAAATACATAAAAATATCATTAAATAATTAGAAATTAGTACTTTGTTGGATAACCTCTTTGATTGATAACTTATTTTAACCTATTAGGAATAGATTCCACCAATTTTTTTGTGTAATCGGGAGGTATTTTCCCCACTCTTCCATTAGTGCAATCTTGAAATCATTTTGATTTGATATTGCGCGCTTCCGAATTTCAATTTCCAATTTATGCCATAAGTTCTCAATTATGTTTAAATCTGGAGATTGCGGGGGTGTTTTTAAAACTTTAGGGAAGTTATACAATAACCATTCTCTCACGATATGGGCCGAATGCTTCGGATACTTATCTTGATACAAGTGAAATGTACTCTCCATACCCAGTTTATTTGCACTTTGTTTTAGATTTTCTCACAAAATTTGTAAATATTGAAATTTGTCCATATTCCCTTCCACGAAGCAAAGATTTCCAACTCCTGCAGCTGAACAAGCACCCCACACCATTACATCTCCACCCCCATGCTTCACTGTAGGTCGAAGATATTTCGGATTAAGCTCTTCATTTGGTCTTCGCCATACGTTTACTCTCCCGTCTGATCCAAATAAATTAAATTTAGATTCATCCACAAATATTACGTTTTTCCAGAACTCAAAATCTTTCATGTGGTAGTTTTGAGCGTACTCTAAACGATTTTTCTTGTTTTTCTCACTAACGAATGGTTTTTTCCGAGCAATTCTTCCATATTAACCAGCCTTGTGAAGAACCCTTCTGATAGTTGTTGCACTGGATTTTGTATTAAATTGTTTAGCTAACATATCTCGAAGGTTTGGAGCACTTAGACGTGGATTCAATTTTACTTTTTTGAGAATCCAACGCACTTCACGTTCATTCAGCACTTTCTTACCAGGATGTTTTAGTTTGTTTGCAATACGATTTTCTTCGTTATATCGTTTTATTATATTTTTTATTCTGCTTCGTGGTCTTTTAACTATATCTGGTATTACTCTTTGACTTTCACCGTTTTTATAATGTTGTATAATTAAACTTCGTATTTCATTTGTGGTTTGAGGAGCCATTTTACGAAAATGTGCAAGATCTTACACTCCCAAAATCGCATACAGAACTAAAATGTCGGTCTGATAAAAAATATGTCTAAACTAACTAAACAGACAAAAAATTGCTATCGGTTTTAGTAAAATACAGTTATCTGAGTTGATTTCAACGAGAGGGTCACTGTATATATAATATTATTATATAATATTACTAATATCTGTATATAATATTACTTATTTTCTTAATAAATTTAAAGAAGAAAATATCCATACGCATGAATAAAGGAATTATTGTGAAAAAGAGGAATTTCAGCGAATTGCCTTATCATCACATGGCAGCGCTCCATTTCGTCGTAATTTTTGGTAAACAAATGAGGTTCAAACGAGTATAAAATGCAGTTTTTAAAATAAAGATTTTTAGGTAAAAAACCTGCGAAAAGTGTAAAATGTGAATTAATTTAAAAGTTTATAGTGTAATTTAATTAATTTGAAGTGAAAAATGTTAATAAAGTAGGGGTATTCTCTTGCTCTTGCAAGATTGCAGATTGCAAAAATACTACACCGAAATATACAAGGGCACGAGAGCACCCATTGCAGAATCTAGTGATATATGAACGACTGATTCGGTCAATTTATTGTGAACGACTATTATGCATAGCTATTGTGAATTGGCGCACCTTCTGCATACACTTTTAACAAAAAAAAAAATGATAACAAATCTTTATAATTTAAATAAAAATTATAAAATCTGTTTGAAACTTACCTTCCTCAACAATTTAACGGCGTAATAAATATGTCTTTATGTAAAATGGCAACTACAACAGGGTTGCAATTTTATTTTTGCGTGACATTGCACGCAAATAAACATGGGTTTTGGTCTGACATATTTCACAGCCCTTGCAAATATTTTTCTGCGTGTGTTTGTTGTTGTGCCGTTGTAAATCTGCAATGCTTGCACCGTGCACCGAGATTTGCAAGAGCAAGAGAATACCCGTAGTGTGTTTAATGTGGTGAAATATCTTCTGGAAATGTTCAAATTTCGCGAATTTTTGAACTTTAAGGTCGAATATCTCGTAAACTAAGCGTTTATAACAATATATATCTTTTAATCAGGAGAACTTCCTCTTTCCAACGGTAAATTCAAATAGCTGCGCCAAAGAAATCGGAATTGTGCCTCTTGGACGAACAAATGAAACAATATTTGATTAATATTTTACGTTAATTTTTAAATTCCAAATGTTATTAGATATTGAAATATTACATATTAGAATGAAGATTTAAATATCATATATTATGATCATATTTATTATAACGAAATTCATCATTTAATAATATTATAATTCCAAATATTGTATTAACATTTTAAATACTACATGATACATATAGATACGGATATTATTAATATAACAATTACACATTATGCTAATAACCACAAATTCTTTTACAAAATGAAATCTTACAACTATTTGAATTAAATATCCACTATTTAACTTTAATAATTTAAAACTTACTCTCTTATTTGTTTGTTATACACAATATATTGAATTCTCCAAATGATTTCTGTGATATTAAAAATTTTAATTATAAACACGACATTCACGACATGCTTACCTTTTTCACCTTGTTAATCTTTTTCGTTTTCTCTATATAAAAGAAATTTATAATATATATATAATAGAAATTAATCATAAAATATCAAATTACAAAGTAACGAACTTACCACTTAAAATCCAAAATAAACTGCGCTTTTCGTTTTCTTCTTCTTCGCTTCTATTCCAGCAAGTTAACATTACAATATGTTTAGAATGTCGATAGTTTTTCACTATCTTACTTCTCCAATTCAATTGAAAACTC
The DNA here is from genome assembly GCA_027475135.1 of Bactrocera correcta. Taxonomy (NCBI): domain Eukaryota; kingdom Metazoa; phylum Arthropoda; class Insecta; order Diptera; family Tephritidae; genus Bactrocera; species Bactrocera correcta. Next base: position 83,996,815 of record CM050326.1, read on the forward strand.
CCTAAAATATAACGGTGTTAGTGAACAGCTGCAAATGTTTCAATATGTTTGTGCAATCTGTTACTCCGTTTTACAGGGTTGTATATTAAACTAGAGGCATTGCCTGTTCATGACATTTTTGCATTCACAATAGCAAGGTTTTTCCAAAAAAAAAAAGTAGTTGGCTAAGCGAGAAACCTCATTTTGAAAATGTAAACAAACCAAACTTACAGATTTTTTGGATGATTATTCAGTTAAAATTAAGACAAATATGAACACTTGTGCACTTAGCTTATTCCATATATTCGCTTAAAAATGAATTAGGTTGGTAATGCGGACAGGAAGAATCAGCTAATATACAATTTAGTCTGAAATTTTAAATTTATAAAGGGAATAGTAATATAATATACAAATATATTTATTTTAGTTATTTGATATCTCAAACACACATTTTTTTAAACTATTGGATATGATTCCGGTCGACCTACTCAACCAATTTGCTTAATTTTTTAATTTAAATGTTCACAAAACCAGGCTCTGAGTGGGGGCCCTTTAACAAACATCGAAGGAAAGGCGGCGAAGAGAGATTCGTCCCAGGCGGGGCTGCTGCTCCTGTGGCGACGAAACCGTCACTGAGTAGCTGCATCAATAAGAAAAAGGCCTCGGTAGGGGTCTCCTCATCAGGTGGCAGAATGGGGGGAGCCAGCGCAAAACCGCCAGCAAAAGTGGTAGTGAAGGGTGGAGCCTTCGTGCACGGCGGAATCGCTAGCACTAGCAGAGGAACTTATGCTAGAATTATGAGGGGATCCACAGGGGCATTAGCAGGGGAGTATTAGCTAGGAAGCAGAAGTCAGACCGTCGACTGGCGGCAAAAATCGTAGAGTGCTGCGGTGGTAAGAAACCGCGAAAGGGGGCTGCGCCAAGTCTTAGCGAAATCGCTAAAAGCGCTGGCGTAAGAGTACTTGGTGTGCTCGACCGCAGCAGGGAGGACGGTGCCATCTTCCACGAAGAGTGGAAGATAGTAGTGGCGCGTATCTCTTCAGTTTTCCTCAAGGTGGTTAAGGGAAACACGGGGCTACCCCAAAAATGTGTAAGTGTCGGTTGTCACCATATGCTGCACAAGCTGAGTTTTGGATGGGAGCCAGACTGGAAGCCGTGAACAAGACGGACCTTCCTCTTCGCCCTAGGGTTCGCGTCTGGTTGCCGGCTGAACCTGCCACCAGTCAATGTGGAAGTGGGGTGTCGGCGACGTCCGCAGCGATTTGGCTTGCAACGACGGCGACGTAACTCGCGGGCGTCGGTGAAATGTGAGCAGGGGAACCACTCAGGGCGGTGTTGTTTCTCCTCTTCTATGAATCCTAGTCGTTAACGACCTTCCTAAGAAATTAGAGGATCTGGGCTGTCGGGTGATTGCCTATGCAGACAATGTAACACTTGTGGTCAAAGGAAAGTTCCTTAGCTGACGCAGGGATATCTCGGCGTTGTAACAAAATGGGCGGTCGGAAGTGGACTCGCCATCAACCCGAATAAAACAGAAATTGTTTTATTTAGTACAAGATATAAGATCCCAGTGGCACCGTTGCCGCGAATGGGAGGCATTCGCCTGCAACCAGCGGATACAGTGAAGTATCTAGGCCTCATCCAGGATAAGAAGCTTTCATGGAAGCCGAATATCGACGAGAGAGCCAAAACGGCATCGAAGCGAAATTTATGTAAAATTTTTTTATTTTTAACTTTTTCGTGTTGTAGTTGCTTACAAAATATAAAAAAACGACAATCGATTAATATTTTTTAATGATCTCTATTCAGTATATTCAAAATGGCAGCAAGAGTTATTTTTAGTTTGTGACCTGCTAACTATCAGGTCTCAAAGTTGAGTCAATATTTTGAGACTAACGCTATAGACTGGTTAGTGAATAGTAAAAGTCACAAAATAAGACTTTACCTCAAAATGTGTCAAATAGAGACTAGAGACTGGTTACAGGGGTCGGCTTTAGTATACCATCACAGGATTTCGGCAATAAAATGGGTATGGTCGGACAGTTTGCAATTCATTTGTTATTCTTAAATAATCAAATTCAACAATAACTTAAATGTGTATTAAAAGCTATTTTTGAACTATATTATATAAAATAAATGTGTGCAAATGAATAAGTGATGTGTTAATGTATATAAAAGTGAAATATATAAGTGCAAAATTAATTTTATATATCGAAAATATGTAATTAAAATATTGCAAATTTTCAACTTTAAACGCGAATAACTCGAAAACTATAAGCTTCCTGCGGCTATAACCATATATATTCGTGATCTGGAGAATCTCCTCTATCCGACCATACCCATTTTATTCCCGAAATCCTGGGATGCGGTTACAGAATCCCGCTATTAAAATCTCAAATTTAGAGACTTGAGACTGTATCACAGTACAGAATCGCACGCTATAGAAAGTTTACATGAACACACATTTTCCAACACTTAAAATCAATTCACACTCTTATTAGAATATCTATAATTGTGAATGGCATACTGTACAAACTCATTGGCAATACCTAACCGGCGAACTGTCAAAAAATTATTAACAGCGTCTGATAAAAGCACGTATGCTAAATAATTATTTATTCGTCTAAAAAAATTATTAAAACTTAATAATATCTCAGTTAGTGAATTAATCTTATATTAACATATTAAATAAATAAAGTAGCCAGCAATGAATCGCAGACGTCCTCACGATGGCGATGAAGAAGGCTATGGTAAGTTGATATGATTAGCGGCATGCTGTCAGAAATACTTGCATATTTTTTAAGTAAAATCATACCTTTAATTTTTAGATCACCGCAATCGCAAGCGTAGACGCGTTTCTGAAAATCAGGAAATTGAAGATAGATTGGAGTCACTTATTTTGCGCGTTGGTGAACGCAGCACATCATCAGTGGAATCGAACTTAGAAGGATTGGTTTCTGTGTTAGAGGCCGATCTGGGTACTTTTCGTTTAAAAATATTGCGAATTCTATCGGATTGTGCAGTTAAAATGCCAGAAAAATGTACTATCTATACGACGTTGGTTGGTTTATTGAATGCAAAAAATTATAAATTCGGTGGAGAATTTGTAGATCATATGGTGAAAACATTCAAGGAAGCCTTGAAAATGTGTTGGTGGGATGCCGCACGTTATTCATTACGTTTTCTGGCAGATTTAGTGAATTGTCATGTAATATCAGCCACTAGTCTCTTGCAACTTCTGGACACAATGATTGATGTTTCAAACGAGGACACAGTACCACAAGTTCGTCGGGACTGGTTCGTTTTTGCCGTTCTTTCCACACTACCATGGGTTGGCCGTGATTTATATGAGAAAAAGGAGTCGTCACTAGAATCTCTGCTGTTACGCATTGAAGTCTATTTGAATAAACGTTCTAAGAAGCACCACAACGCTTTACGTGTGTGGTCCGTGGATGCACCACATCCGCAGGAAGAATATTTAGATTGTCTATGGGCTCAAATTCGTAAATTACGACAAGATAATTGGGCTGAAAAACACATTCCACGTCCATATCTAGCCTTTGACTCTATTTTATGTGAAGCACTACAACATAACTTACCCCCTATAGTGCCACCACCACATCATGAGTCATATGAATATCCCATGCCGTGGGTTGTTTATCGCATGTTCGATTACACTGATTGTCCGGATGGCCCCAATTTACCAGGTGCACATTCAATCGAGCGTTTCTTAATTGAAGAACACCTCCATCATATAATTGAGACACATAGATTAGAACGAAAAGATTGTGCAGCGCAACTACTGGCGTTCCCCTACAAGAACAAAATACCTCTAGAATACTGTATTGTTGAGGTTGTATTTGCGGAAATATTCCATATGCCTACACCTCGTTATCTGGAAATTGTTTATGGGTCCATTCTTATCGAGTTGTGCAAATTGCAACCAGCAACACTGCCACAAGTGCTAGCACAGGCCACTGAAATTTTGTTCATGCGTATTGATTCAATGAATACATCTTGTTTTGACCGTTTTGTGAATTGGTTTTCGTACCATTTAAGTAACTTCAAATTCACATGGTCTTGGGAGGAGTGGGATAGTTGTTTATTGTTAGATCCAGAACATCCACGCCCAAAATTCATACAAGAGGTTTTACATAAATGTTTAAGGTATTGCTTTATTGCTTACATTAATTATACTTTTCCATATTATAAATTAAATCTTAATATTGTAGATTATCTTATCATCAACGGATCACGGAGATGATGCCTGAAACATATGCTAAGCTTATACCAGTTCCACCGCAACCCAACTATAAGTATGCTTCCGAAGATGCAGGTGAGTGATGTACATTTGTTACTACTATTTCCATAAAATGTTACTCATATTGCTGAATTTGGAAACAGATTTCGAAAAAATAAAATTTAATTATCTATATGTATATATAAAAACGTGCAACGATTTTCCCGGCTAAACAATTTAACCGATTTTAGTAAAATTTGACTCACTGTGTCCAGTTTGATCAAACATATAAGTTAGGATGAACTAATCGAATTAATGAAAACCATACATATCGAGTTAACAAATTGTTCGAGTCTTTGAATGTTCAGTATTTTAATTTATTTATTCGTTTTATCAGGTTTATTAAAACTGTCAAATTTAACAAATAAATAATTATATATATTACTTTTTATTTTCGTAAAAAATAGAAGAAACATGTGTATGTAAGATGTGGGCTGTTTTTCTAAATATTAGAAAAAACATTGATTTTTTGACGTTTCTTATTTTTTAAAACGACCTTCGCGGCACATTAATTTTTCTTGTCCTAACTCTCTTTCAGCAGTGGTATAGTTTTGCTAAAAATGCATACCGCTTCGTCTTTCAGGTTAGCAAACATTAAAATATACTTATAATAATCTTATATATATAAAAGAAAGTTGTGTTAGTTACACCATTTATAACTCAAGAACGGCTGAACCGATTTAACTGAAATTTGGTAGGGAGGTAGCTTAGAACCAGGGTAAGGACATAGGATGCCCTTTATCTCTTTATGTCAAAATCTGATATAACTCATATATACAAAAATTATATTTCAGATAATAAGCATTGGTTCAAAATTCATGTTTGTAGGAATCATTTGAATATATGCGTACAATTTTAAAGCTTCTTCCTCAAAAATAATACAATTGCTAAGTATTTGGAATAGTAGAAAAGAACTGCAACCAAATACGCAGTGAAATAGATTATAACTGGCCCAGTAATCAGTCGTTGAGCAAGTATTATACCACGTGCATCCCAAAAGACTGCAAATATCTTTTCAACGGTGGATTTCCCTGAGCCCGAATTCAACAATATTTTCCCAAAAAAAGCAATGCTTTATTACAACCGAAATGTTCCATGATCCATTTTTTTTGTAAACTAACACAAGTTGCGTCACAAAAATGATATATCTCATTAACTAACAGAAATTATATAGATTGTAGTAGTGGTATTATCTATGTATCAGTCACAGTGAAGCGTGGACGGGTCCTCTATATATAATATGCTTCATCAAAGTTTCTTGTTCCAACTTATTCCAAGTCAAAATATCGCTGTAATTGAACTATCATCATTTAATTCATCCTCGTTAGGATGCGAAGGTTCGCTGTCAATAAGATGTAAAGCCTTTTGATGCAATCGGATTAGGATTTCATCTACTTAAAGAATAGATTTTTAGAGGGTATTCAGTTTGTAGTGTAGTGTTGTCTTTTTTGCAACGGTTATCTAGTCCACGTTGGGGTGGTAAGGTTCATATAAGTTGTTATCGGGGTCATTCAACAGTAGGCCCAGGAAAAGTGCTGTTTCGACGGAGTCGGATCATAGGGAGAGGGGTGTTAGATGCGTCGGGTTATCTGGGCTGAAGAAGAACATCTTTCCACTCAATTATGCTAAGATAATTTACGTAGAGATTGAAATATTAATATATTATCAAACCGTTCATTTTTTTTTTAATTTTCTTACAAATTAACCGATGTATGCGTTATAAAGCCAACCGGAAGTTTGAAAATCTTTTATGTATTAGGTATACATATGAGAACTATTGAATTTTTTTTCATTTATGGCATTACCAGTAAAAAATGATATCTGAATTTTATTAAGATACCTCACATTCAGCTATGTGCATATATTGTATAAGGATTAAAGTCAACCGAAGGTTTGATAATAATATTAGTTGTATGGGGGCTAGGGCAAGTTTTCACCCGATTTAATCCAAAGTAGTTGCAAGGAAAGGAAATGGGAATATTAACTTTATATGCGGTTTAATGTCAACTGGAACATCGAAAATCTTTATGTTAGGTATATGGTGGATAAGAGAGGTATTTATTCGATTCAACTCATTTTTGAAAGAGAGGAAAACTATTATCAGAAAGAAATTCTCATAGAATTTCAATAATATATCTCTCCAATTAGCCGATTCCTTCGGTAAAAAGTTAGCCATAGTTAGATAAATTGTTTCGCACTTAATATATATTTATTTATTTTAAATAAATATGACAAAAAACATATTTTACAGTTCATTCTTACTTTTTATGTATGGAAAATATAGTGTAAAGTTTTGCAATTTCATTAAAAGACTCAATTTTTGGTATTCAAAGCACAAAGCAAAATAAAAATAAAATTAACTTTTTATTCTGTTTTCACCTCATTCTCACCATGATCACTGTCATCAACGATAACTGGTATTTCCTCACCATTGCTACCGACTTTGATACTCACCGACTTGCTAACTGATTTTTGAGTAAGAACTTCGATTACCTCACTCTTTTTTTTTGGGAACCGGTTGTTATTGGCAGTGTGGGTTGAATTGTTCGCTGATCCAGTGGACAATTGATTTTCATGTCTCTGATTTTGCTCTTTCAATACACGTTTTTTATCTGTTTTAGATGAGTTCTCCTTCGCGGGATTGATTTCTGAGTTCGGTTCCACGTCATTGTTCGGCGAAGACTGTTTGAATGAATGTTTACGTCGAGGTTTCCACTTCAGCACCGGCTGCTCGGTGCTTGTTGTCGAGGGACGCACATGTTTCAGTCGATAGCGGCTGATCGCGCGTAGTGAAGGTGTCTCTGATGTAGAAGTAGAAATAAAGTTTTGTGTGCCTTGCTTGGGCGGGAGCGTGGCATCATCGATGGATGTCGTCGATGGCATGGCAGTTGTGGATGAAAGCATCGAACTCGTGGTCTGCAAGCCAATTGTCAGTAAGGAAGGAATTGTTGTCGCAAGCAACTCTCTTGTAGTGGGTGAAAGAGTGGTCGTGTTTGTTGTAGTTGCTGGGGGCGTACTGCTGTCAGCTACTATTAGGCTCGCCGTCGTGCTGCTGGTCATTTGCGTTTTAGTGTTTGGGTAAACCTGCTTATTTTTTAACGATATTTGCAGGTCTTTTTGGCTTGATTTCTGTTCTAAATCGATTTTTTGCTTATCAACCTCCTGTGATTCATCTTCGTATGGTATGCGCTCATCTTGATCACTATCAGGTGAGGGCAATTGCGCAGCTATCGAGTGCGGCCTTACTACTTTTCTGCTTTTCACAGGATTTATGTCGATATCTGGATATTCTGTGTATTGATTCAATTTTGGCGACTCCAATTGAGATGCGCCCAGTTCGTAAGATTGTCCGTCAAGGAGAGGGTTGTGCGCAAGGTTTAGGTAAAGTGGATCAGGTTCAGAATATCGTATAGGATTTTCATCCATCGGTTCGCTTTGCACAAAGGGTTTATTACGTGGTAAAGGTAGTTCATCCTCCACTACAGGTCCTGGATAAATGAGTAGAGGAACTTTTGAGTCAATCGGTATCTGATACATCTGATAAATGTATGGCCTCTTCAATGGCGCTACTGGTGTGACTTGCACTACATGCTCCTTGCGCACCTCTGTATCCGTTTTAGGAAAATTTATGGGGTTTACTGTCTGGGGACCCTGCTGGAAGCTGTTTTTCAAGCCAGTATTGTAATAGTTATTGAAAGATGTAGGTGCCGTCGTTTCACTTATTATGCTTTTATGTGAGTTAGTTGGCTTATTAAGAGGCTTTTCAGCACTACTGAGCTCATTTTCGGTACTTGTAGTGCTCGTCATATAAAAGTGATGGTGAAAGTGATGCGTGACCACAGGTGTAGATAATTTACCAACGCTACCAGCCAAATTCAACTCGTTAGAATTCGTTGGAAATTTTATGGTTTCATGCTCCAATGTGGGTGGATATAGTTCTGGGCGTGGAAATTTCGTTTGGTAATTGGGTCTATATGTGGTGGGTGTGGGATAATAATTCCGGCTTACTGTACTCAGTAAATTCGGAAATACTTTCATCTTTGGTGCAGTCTTAATTGGGTAATCTTTTATATATTCCCCAATATTTAATTTCTCTGGCGAAGGGAAGGGTGGAGGTAGCTGGAAGATGCTTTGCAAAAAAGTCGGTTGAGGCATGGGTGTCGCCGGCCGGTGCTGATTCACGGATTCAAGCTTAAAATTTCTGCCTGTGACATCGTCAAACCGTCGATCTGGAAATTGTGAGTCATCGTTGTAGAATATTCTCCCAAATGTATGTGGATAGTCATCATCTCGTTGTATATATGTTTGCAACGTACTACTTTTGCTATTGTAGCTGTCAGATTCCGCTTTTCTTTTAACATTGCCCACACTTTCGGCACGCAACGGACTCACACTGAATTTCATTTCATAACGAAATTTTCGATTGATATCACGATGTCGTATCTTCTGAACTTGCCACAAAGCCCACACATGATCGCCCTCACAGTCATAACCACATTGTCCTTCTACGAACCGGAAAGAGTTGTTGCCTATTTTCTCAAGATGTCCACTTGCAAGCGTAACAATATCTCCAAACCGTGTATCAAAAGCACCGTGTTGCGGCAGGTAAGGGGAATGCAGAAAGTTGTTGTAGGCGTTTTGCTGACTGGAAAAAAGTGAAATGGAAAATTTCAAAAATACTTTAAACACAAAATGAATTAATGTAATTCAAACTTTATAGAACCAAGTAAGGATGATCTCAGTTCGTATGTAATCGAACATTTTATATTTTATGTCCTAGATGCTAAGTGTCTATTCTAAATAATTCTTCATGTCCGAAATATTTACAAGGTGTGTTCCAAAGTAAACAGGACTTAAAAAAACAGAACAAATGGTTTTTTCGGCAAAATCAATTTATTTTATTCAAAATAGTCTCCTGTTTCAATACATCTTTTTGCACGGTCCAAAAGCGTGTTGAACGAGTGTTTTAGCTCATTGGCCGGTATGGCCGCCAGTATGTCTGTGCAAACCTTTTGAATGGGCTCTACGTCTGCATAACGCTTTCCTTTCATGGACAAATGCATTTTTCCGAAAAGGAAGAAGCCATACGGTGCCATATCAGGTGAATACGGGGAGTGAAAATGCAATTTTGGTAACATAATTGCTCACAAGCGTCGAGCAGAATGTTAGATTCTGAGCAATTTTTGGTCGCCAGCCAATTTGTGCGGAACAAACCATGCACACAGCTTTCGTAAGCCCAAATGTTCGGTCAAAATGCGTTAAATCGATGTTTTCGATGAGATGTTCAATTCCATTTCTATGAATTTCAATTATGATTTCGGCTGATTTTTGATGAATTCACGCACAGTTGATGGAATTTTCGGTAATCACGGATTTTGATAAGCCCACATGTTGATCGTCATTTATGTCTTTACGACCACTTTGAAAAAGTTGAAACCACTCGCGCACTCTGCTACGGGATAGACAATCATCGCCTTAAACTTGTTTCATCAATTGAAACGTTTCGGTAAAAGTTTTACCAATTTTAAAACAAAATTTTATATATTGGCTCTTTGTTCGAAGCTTATTTTCGCACCGATAACACAAAACTACTGACACTTAAAACGCAATAACTTCACTTTCAATCGATGAAATGTCATGAAATTCTCACTGGACAATCGATAAAGATAGCAGATTCTAAAGCACCAGTCGACATATAGATGGCGCCACTTGGCACACTTCAACTCGCCACAATTTCTGGTCGTCAGTGAGCACATTTGGGACCATCTTCGCTCACACCTTGCGCATGTTCGAGTGCTCCATCACAATGTCATGAACCACATATTTTGATAGATTTAACATCTGGACAATTAAACGAACACTTAGTCGACGGTCTGAGTTGTTCAAAACTTTGCGAACATTATATCATACAATTCATTATTTCATTGAATGCAATATTCGCCGCTGTCAGCGCTTAAGAGACCATAATATATATACATAAATATATATATTGGGTTGGGGCATAACTGGACCATACTTTTTCTTAATATGAGATGACTTAATATCATAATATTTCTTTTTATGGGACTATTTAAAATCACAGATCTACAACCACGCGTGTTTCAAATTGAATGGAAGAGATTTAAGGAAAAAAGTCAAAAAGTCATGGGAAATTTCCCCAAACGATTCCGTATGGGTATGGAAACCCTATCCTATATAAATTTATGATTCAATAAAAAAATTGCAATCAAAAAACTAAGATATTAATTTAATTCGACTATTTGTTGAATAAGTTGGACATACAAGTATGCACCTACATACCACCACCGAATAAGCTCACATCGATGTTTCAACATTTAGTAGTACATATGTATGTATGTATGAATCAATGCTTTTTTGCCACGCTCCACACGCCAACGCCACCGCCACGACAGCGTCTAGGCAATTAATACTAATTTAGCAAACGTAACATAACATTCCGACACACTTAGTTTTCACTGACGCAACTAAACCAACACCGCGGACCCCACCAGTGCAATAATAAACAAGTAAGGAAGTTCTTGCAACTTGCATGAACCAAAGCCGGGGAAATATCTCCAGGTATTCGCAAAACCTTATATTAAAAAATGTTGCGACGAAATCGTTAATAGATTAAATATGTCATTTTACTAAGTTATGTTATATGTATTAGGTTGTCAAAAAAGTCTTGCTTAGTTCTAGTTTTTTTTGTCGCATCGGGTCATGCTATACCTTTTTGGAAAGCTCATTTCACGCGCTAACACGTGTTTGATTGATTGTCGTTTCTTTTAAGTCGTTCGTGAGTTATAGCGTAGCAAACATGGAGCAAAATAAAGAGAAAATACGGCATATTTTACAGTACTACTACGATAAAGGCAAAAATGCATCTCACACCGCCAATAAAATTTATGCAGTTTATGGACCCGATACAGTTTAAATTTCCACCGCACAACGATGGTTTCAACGTTTAGAGGTGGTCGAAGATGCGCCACGCTCCGGAAGGCCTGTCGTCGAAAATTTACGATAAAATCGCTGAATTGGTCGAAAGAGACCGGCATCGTAGCAGCCGTAGCATCGGTCAAAAGCTGGGCATGAGTCATCAAACCGTTATAAACCATTTCAATAAAATTCAATAAATCATTCAATAAAAATACCGCAAGACTTTTTTGATAACCTAATATAAACACACTGGCATGATTTTGTTGCTAAACTCAACCGAAGAGGATAAATTTAATAATTGAGTTGATTTGAAAAACGTGAATCGAAATTCGTTATATTAAGGATATGACAAGACCAACTTCATTCATATCAACTGCTAAACGGTTAATGTTACTTTATTTCTAATATTCAGAAAACTTGTCCACTTAATTTCATTGAAATGTTACACTTTTTGACCAACCTAAACGTTTCAATGTCAGCTGTAAATCCGGAAATTAGTAAAAATATGGTTTTCTTGTATTCATTGAGTATAGAGTCCACTATTATGTTTCGAATCATTGTTTGCTTGCAGTATCCAATCATAGTTAATTTTTCTTAAAGTATTTCAGCTAACTTAAGTACACCCATTTTATAAAGTTTTATCATTTTAACAGTGTTCAAGCTTTTTGTGAAGCTCTTGAAAGCACCAAAGCCGTGAGCTAAGAAACATCCATAAACTTGCTTCTTTTGTTAGTTTTTAACACTCTTTTGAATTAATGTTTGTTTTTTTTTCTTAGCCAAATACGTCTCAAGGGTTTGAACAATACAAAAGTTGATGCTTCTGTAAATATTACATTTCTCCAATCACGGTTATTGTTTTCCTGCGACCAATGCAATATTTTTTTAATGTGTGCAGTTACGCTACTGATACGATTGATGAAAGATCTCTGAAGTATATCTCGAATTTTATTTAGATATGTATATATCTAATCCCTTTTTAATTTTTTTTAGCTTCTCTTAGACTGAGCAGTGGTTTGTTCTCAAAAAAGAGTACAGTCTGTTAGTTTTGTCCTCGCAATTAGATATCATGTGGTTCCTCCCACTTCCCGGCTTATCATCTACGTTTCCAACTTTTCCATAATGATCAGACCACCTCTTCATAAAGTATAATTCATATTTAATTTCTTCGCAGTTTTTAATAGCCCTTTGGGATCTTCAGGATGCTTCGTTAGAAAAACTGCTTCAAAAGGTTAATAATAATAAGTGCTTACTATAACTGATTTTTCTAACATCTAGTAGATCACAAACTGACCGAAAGTCAGTCAGGCTCTATTAGATATACACTCGTGGCTACGCAAACCTTACACTATACTTTCTTAAATTTTTTTCGGTCTTTTTCGTGCGTTCGAGATTTTCTTCAATTTTGTTCTTTTTTATGTTTTTAGTAAGCATAAGTAAACTAAATTATATTATCTTACTATAATTATAGGTTTTAATTTATTACGGTTAATTTGTAAAATACAAATTAGCTTTTCTGTGCTTATTCGGCCCTTCGGATTTTTCTTCAATTCATTAGTTCTTTTTCGTGTTTTTTAAACATAAGAAAAAATTTTAAAAAAAAAATATAAAATAAATAAATTCAAATATAGTGTATGTCAGTCTCTTACATTCGAGCTCATTTTGTAAAGATCACTATTTTTCAATTGATTTATCTATAGCTGAATGTGTTTTGTTTTTAATTTTTAATATTTTTGATTAATAATATGTCATTAATTTATTACTAAATAAAAAATTTCTATACCACAATAAGTACCGCTATAAAATGTAGTCAAATATGCACAATACTTGAAAATTTTTAGTCGTAAGGTTTGCGTGGCCACGAGTATATGGGGCCTAAGGGAAGTATTGACTGGCTTCAACTCATTTTTAACAAGTCGCAAAACCTTTAAATTACCTGAAATTCCCGGTAGCAGCATCAGCTTTGTTGTTCGCGAAAAGTGTAACGTATGTCACGTGTTTGAGTGTACGTTCCCATGGCCGTAGGAGCGATTGATTTTGCGCTCCACTTCCATTATCTTCTTCATCATAAAAAATATGTTTCCCATTCAGCTGTACACCATATTTAGGGGTGAGCACTACGTCGCGTCCTACAACGACGGCGTTAAACTGAAATTAAATTATACTATTTTTATACACTATAGTAGGAATGTGAATTAGAATTATAATGGAAACATAAATCACCACTTAAATCAGTTGTATATAAAATTTTTAATTTCTAGCAACAAAACAATAATTTTTTTTTATCATTATTTTATAAATTCCATATCGAAGAGATTTTTTTTTTAATTCTACTAACGTAATTACCATACTTTGCCATTTCAACGAAAAAACTTAACAAAATAATATTTGAAAATTCAATTACATATCTGAAATGTTTCCTATTTAAGTCAGATTGTATAATTAAGAAGCAAGGTTGATTTACTGCTTTGGCAAATATGAAAATCCATTCATTCCATTCCGTATAAGTTCCTGAAACAGTACTTAACCTCAATTTTCTAAAGAAAATTTTTAGTTAGTTTTCAAGAACAATATGACTGACTGTTAATAAATTCACTGCCTTCGGTTCCACAAACCTTTATTTAAGTATTTTCCAAGTTTCTACAGAATATTTTTAGTTTGTTTTCAAGAACGATATTACTGATTTGAGTATAATGAACAATAAAAATATGAATTAATTGCCTTCGGTTCCACAAGTCCTTAAATGTAGAATAAACTTTTTCTTCTTTATTGCCGTAGACACCGCTAACGCGAATTATAGCCAAAATAGAAATCTATTGTATAACCTTATTGGTGTTTATATAAGGAGATCTTTTGACAAAACTTCAAACGTAGAAATCCTAATTTGAGACAATACTCGGTATAAAACTCAAAGATTTTTTTTAAGAATATCAAATTTCAATATTCGAAAATACACTAATTCACTTAATTACATTATTCCGTAACACAACGTTCATATTATAAGTCCTTTAAACTAAGTAACTGCCATCTTGGCAGCATTAATGAAGTTTCATTTCTAACGTCATCTTTATTCTGATAAAACATTATTTCTTTTAAACAGTTTATTTATCGCTTGTGTCACAAATAAAAATTTCACTTACTTCCACCACCAACACAATCACGAAAATATGCAACATACAGACAAATTGGTAATGCATAGTCTAATATTGCGCGACAAGTTGCCCAAAAATTGTCTGTTTAGATGCTTAGCTTTTCTTATTTCTGTCCTTGCGGACTGTTATTATGTCACGAACTCAAGCTTTAAAGCAAACCGTCGCTTACTGTTCGAATGATCAAACTAAACTGACCCTCCGCCGCGGCTCGTATTTCATATCATAAAACTTTATTTTCCTTGCCTCTATAAAAAAATAAATATAAATTTGCCAGCCAAAAACTTGGCGTAAGCAGCCACTTGAATGGCCTATCACCCGCGCACTAAACGTTGCAACGTGTTGGCTTGATTGCAGTCAAGTGAGACACGAAACTTGCAAGCGAACTACAACTGAATTTGTAAAGAAAATGAAAATAGCTTGTAATATTTGCAAGACTCTGTAAGCGATTTGAGTTGCGTGTGTAACAGTACTACTGCTATTAATGTGAGTTACGTTGTTTGTTGCAAGTACACGCTCTAAAAGAAAAACTTATTAACTTTGGCGCTTTGGTGCGTTTGTTCAATGGAAATCACAGATGTTTCCTGCCAAAGCTACATATAAAAATCTCTTATATTGCATCACTAGGCGTTTGTACAAAGTAACTAATTGTCGTTCCATTAGCGCACTTAATGCGGCAGGGAACTAAGTTCACTCAAGTTGACCAATACCATTCAACTCCTTTAAGACTTGCTTAAAGCTTAGAGGATACACAGGGTACTACTAAAAATTACTGTAAGAAGACAAAGCCTTCTATTTTAGAAGAGAGAGAATTAAGTATCGATGTGTACAGGGTTTTCCCGTAAAGTAATAGGATTGATTTTGTTCCGCCTCGACAGTAGTTCGGAGCGTGTACGCACCGACTGGATTCGTTAGAGAGCGTTCCTAGCTAACGAACGATCAAGCGGTCAGTTGTCTCCGAAAACCTGGAGAGTCAGGATAAACGTTTTCACGTACCGTATTTCTGTGAGTAGTGGCAGAGATACGCGAATAAATTCCTGGTGAAAAAGTTTGAACATGTATGAAAGTGATCCCCAATTTTTGAATAACGTAATCACATCTTTGAGTATGATCCCGAGACAAAGGGGCAATCTTTCGAGTGGCACACGCGGCATCTCGTCGCCCAAAACAGGGAAAAATGATCAAATTCAAAGCGAAAACGATGCTCATTGTCTTTTATACCAAGTTTTCGTGGAAGTCCTCAAGAGACTCAAACGAAGGATCAATCGGGTCCGACAAGACATCGCATTGCACGACGGCTCACACCGCGTTTCTTGTGAACAGCTACGTAACCAAGGCCGCAGCCGCCCTACAACCCAGATGTGGGACCCACGGACCTTTTTGTTTCCTTGCTTGAAAAAGCCGATGAAAGCAAGCATTTTGAGACGACAGAGGGGATCCAAATATCATGCACCTCGGCTCGCAAGGCTATTCCTGAAAATGCCTTCCGTAACGCTTGGAAATCGCGCTGCATCGACGCAGAAGGAGCCTATTTTAAAAGTTTTTAAAGAATTGTAACGATTGGTTCAATAATTTTTTTTTAATCGACTCAGTCCTATAACTTTGCGGAGAAACTTGGAATGACGAACATGTGCTATAACATAACCTTTGGAAAAGTGCAGTCAATGTTCCAATTAAAAGAAATTATGATTGGTATGTGATGCTTAGATGGCTGAAGTCGTTTGCGATGTTGATGTTGAGAGGTCTCTATTTTCAAACAACCAAACGTTGGCCAACATAGCTCAAGTAATTGGTATGAAAGTGTTTTAACAAATAGAATCTCGTTTTAAGGCATAAAGTCAATAGATCTGTATATTTAAAGATCAAAAAATAATAAGAGGAAATAATAAATATTTGAACTAACTTTTAAGGCAAATAAGCCTTAAGTGTTACGTGTATTATTTAAGATAAAGTTTGATATATTTTAGACTTTAAAATAATCTGCTAGGCCTCTAATAAATTTAGTGGTCCAGCTCTTGCAAACTTTACGCTGCATCACGCACAAAGAGTTAGCTTCATATTTTGGTAGTTAATCTAACGTTCTACGATCCTTATGATATAATGAGAGCGTTGTTTTGTTGATGCAACCATGCACTCTTTTGAATCCAAAAAATATATACACATTTGTTTCATCGGAAAAATTACTTTTCTTGATTTCTTGCAAATTCAGCAGAGCCGGAAACTGTAAATAAAACGCAAAACAGTTAATTATTCGTCAATATTTATTTTGTCACATTCAATGTAATCATCACCAGATGTAATACACTTAAGCCAATGATTTTTCATTTCGCGAAACACTTTTCATAAGCACCTTTTGGGATGGCCTTCAGTTCCTTCAGCGAGTTTTGTTTAATCTCTTCGATCGACTGAAAACGGGTTCCACGGAGCGGCAATTTTAGAACAAGAATAAATCACACGGAGCCAACTTTGCTGAATACGATCGATGATATTCATTGCATTTTTTGGAACAACGAGATGATACGGTACTCTTTTTGAAAAAAATGTTTTTGCTTTACCTGGACGAGTTGAGCAAGAAGGCGTTTCCTACCCAAAATATCCACTAAAATCATTAGAACGGAATCGCGAGAGATATCGAAATCTGTTGCCATCTCCGTAACGCTTGCTGACGATTTTCAAGCACTATATCCTGTACTTCTTTAATATTTTGATCAGTTGAAGAGGTCGAAGATCGTCCGGAACTAGACATGTCTTTAACGACCTCTCGACCGTTTTCGAAGGTTTTGTACCACTTGTAGGCTTGTGTTTTTGATAAAGCTAAATCACCGTAAGACTTTTTCAATATTCGCAACGATTCCGCACACGAAATTTGGTTAAAAATACAAAATTTTAGATAGTATTCTTCGTTCGGTGTACCGACTTAAGCAGCTGTTGTAAACAAACTGGTTGAAAGATCGCGCTTACACTTGGTACAGTAATTAAGGACAGTCCTGCCAAATAACCAAAATACATTTTTTTTTTGTGAAAATAATTTCCCGGGGAATTTAATTACAATTTCCGGGTGTTTTTTTGTCACAGTGTATACTGTAAAGTGAGAGAATCATCGAATTTTAAATTGTGATATATAGGAGATAGCCGTGGTTATAGTCTGATTTCGACAATTCTTAAATAATTTTTCCAAAATATGTCAATGGACCTGGGCACGCCCATTTTTTAAACATTTTCCAATCAAAGATTTTTGTTTTACTTAATGCCTTGTACCAAATTCAAATTTGGAACTTAATTTATGGCTTTTCTGAAATAATTGAGAAATTTTATCAAAGGATTTCGAAAAGTTTTTACAAACTGTAGCAAAAGATTAATTTTAAATAAAACCTGTTTTTGGTAGTCCTTAAAAATATAATTTTCCAATATCGCCCTTATTTCTGAATATGGAAATAACCACAAATCTTTTACAGTAATTATCAACAATTGCGGGCCAGTTATAATTATAATTAAAGAATTGTTTCAGCTATAAAAATTTCTCCTTAAACTTGAATGTTTCTAAATTGTCGATTTTGAAATAAATGATTCACCCCGAAAAACACGATCTTAAATTATATTTGCAAAAATTATTTCGTTCTTCTAATTAATTACTTGCTTTCTTAATACTTCACCGCTTTTACTCGTTCAATCAAATGATTTTTTTCTGACTTAAGTTTTCCAATACATAAAATGTAATAGGTAAAATCTTATACCCGTGACAGAATGTTTTTGTAACAATACCATTTTGTTAAAGTCTCTATTCAAACACTTTGTTATCATTAAATTTTCTTAAAAATAAATATTAGATTGTGTATGTAGACAATATTTCAAAATAAAGAATCCTTTTTCGCAAAAGCATTTAGAAAGTCTCTTTAAAATCCTTCATAAAATGAAATTCTGTTTTTCCGGAAGAAAAAATGTGAAAAATATTTGTTTTCCATTTCAATAATTAATTTTTTAAGTCATTTTGACAGAATATTTCGAAGAGCTTTTGTGTAAAAGCTTTTAGCAAAGTTTGTTACTTGTTTTTTTTTTTTTTTAGCTGTGTTTATACAAATACCACAATGAAACATCATAGTAATATTAGCAGCAAAATACTGCATTGCTCATATGGTATTTTGCTAGTATTTGGTGACACACATATGGTATTTGTCCCATATATGGTATTGTTACTACATGTCTGTCTCGGGTATTAGCATTCCAATCTCAGAGACATTTTAGTTCTTTATTCGTTTGCCGAAAAGTTGTAGTTGAAACTCTAATTGCCATTGTATCATGCGTGAAGGCGCTTTGTTACTCGTTTCGTTTCTCTTCATTTAATATTAGTGATTCATGTAGGCTGTGAAATTTTCACAAAAACCATTGTTTGCTGAATTTAACATTAATTCTTCATCTGTTCACTACACTTCTTCGATGACCAAACTAATTAGTCTACAAATTCATATGGCAAAAATGTGCCTTGTTATTAAGGAGGCAATTGATTTTTTCTATTTTTTTCCATTTTCATATAATTTTTGATCCGAATTGTCAGCCACAACTCTTCTTCAAAATTAAAATACACGGTGGCGCTATTTAAGTTAATGAGACCTTTGCTTTCGGCTTTTTATTATTTATTTATGTTAATTTGCTTGTAAGTACTTTTGTAATGATATTGCCCATTTGTTTAAGTGTATTATTACCATTCCAAAAATGATGGTGGGTGGCACGGCGCTGACCTTGTATTTATATTTATGCTTTAAAAGATGCTTGCAGATATTTACAGACAAATCTGTACGTTCGTAAACAAACCGTTGTATACAATTATGTTCTTTTTGGTAATTTATTTAAATTTCGTACATTACAGATCTTAGTTCCCACACTTTGCAAGATAGAAAAAAACGGGAAAATTTAAACAATTTGCGAGTCTTGTATTTAGCCACGTTATTTTATTCAAATTTAATGCTCTTAAACAACGAATTTTAATAATACAAAGAAGAAAAATTTGGAGTTGTAGGTCTAGTTCTTGTTGTGTTTTTCGCAGAATTTATCTGAAAGCGTCTCTATACTCAGTTCTTTGGTAAATGAGTGAGTTATACTCACAATCTGTCTCGGTCTGAAGCTTACGTGAAAAATGCTTTCTAATAAACTCGGACAGCCTTTGTTAACAATTTTTTTTCAATATTTCATTATTTATTGGATTTGCTTAGTAAATCATAACAAGTATTTAAATCTATTTAAAACTAAAGAATCTCAAGAGTGTGGTTATGCTTTTTTGGTAGAACGTTGCTCTGTAGTAAGCTGGTGTTTGATTGCAGGAATTTGCCAAGACATTAGCCAATGCGTTTGGATGTTCGTGAAATTTAGAAATATGTCTCATTCTGCTGTCCTTTATCTCCATCTTTACCATAGGAAAATCAAGATCTTTATGAATGTTTTCATTATGCACGTACCACGGTGAACTCGTGATTGTTCTAAGCATTTTAGATTGGAACCTTTGCATTATATCAATGTTGGTTGCACAGGTCGTAACCCATAGTTGAATGCCATACTTCCAAATCGGTTTCAGATTGCATTGTGTAACAGGACTTTGTTGTCTATGCTAAGTTTGGAATTTTTTTTGAAAGCCAATTTAAATTTGGTGCTCTTAACTTTATGCAAGTTATTTTACTCGCTATATGTTTTCGCCACGTGAGCCTTCGCTCCAGGTCAATCCCAAGATAAGTTCTTCATTCGTTAAAAAAAAAGTTGTACGCAATTCGCAAGGTAAAACGTTTTTGATTTTCCATAAAAGGCTTTCATGCCAGACCTTATCGAACGCCTGAGCTCCGTCTAGAGAAATAGCTGAACAGTACTCTTTGCGCTCGAATTCTTTCCTGATTTCTTTGGTAATTTTACAAGGTGTTTTCCAAAAATTAAACAGGGAAAAAATGGTTTTTTTCTGTAAAATTAATCTTTTTTATTCAAAATAGTCTCCTGCTTCAATACAGCTTTTTGCACGATCCAAACGAGTGTTTTAGCTCATTGGCCGGTATGGCCGCCAGTATACCGGTGCAAGCCTTTTGAATGGCCTCTAGGTCTGCATAACGCTTTCCTTTCATAGGCAAATACATTTTTCCGAAAAGGAAGAAGTCGTGCGGTGCCATATCAGGTGAATACGGGGACTTAATTTAAAAGTGATCAAATAAGGAACAATTTGATGGAGCAATTTGTTGGCGGGACAAACGTGCACACACCTTTCGTAAGCCCAAATGTTCGGTCAAAATGCGATAAATCGATGTTTTGGAGATGTTCAATTTCATTTCCATGAATTTCAATGATGGTTTCGGCTGATTTTTTTATGCAATTTACGGTGATCACGGATTTTTATTGGCCCACATGTATATAGGTCTTTTATGATTCTAGTAATTTCAGAAGAAGAAGATGGACACAAACGACTCGTTAGCGGTGTTGGGCAAGATTGGCAACTTAAAGTCGTTCTTTCTTAGGTTGAAATACCTTTTCTAGGCAAGTTGCGAAACAATTTGTCTTTTGCTCATCACTACGTGCTCAATTACTATTCGTAGCTTAAAAGACTTTAGGGCTTTCCAAAGAGAGTTTTGCTTGCTACTTAGAGGTTGGACACAGTTTCTTTATATAATTTTTGTGTTGCGTTCTTCCTCGTATTTTAGCGCTTTTTTGATTTACGTACAGCAGATTTCAGTTGAAGCAATGTTGAAGGGGAGCTTAACTGCCATTGTCAAGCTCGCCTTTTCTCATTTACAAGTTTTCCTATGTCATTATTAGTAATCTTTTTAAAACCAACTGGTTTATTGTTTCTTTTTGGTGTCTCTTCCTGTATTTATTTTGCCATCAATATTGATGTGGCTGTTGATATATTTTCTGTACTTCAACCAGTTAGTTAGAGAAACGCCACCAATGAAAACAAAACAACAGCCTCGGAAGAGAGGCCTCCCTTTTGATGACGACCATGGCAAACGCATTAAGGATAACGATTTAAGCGCATGCATTTGAAATGTCCGGTCCCTTAATTGGAAAATGCCGCTGCCCTGCTTGTTAATGTCCTCGTTAGAGTAAAGGTTGACATCACCGACGTCCAAGAAATGCGATGGACGAGACAAGGACTGAGGCGAGTAGGTCATTGTAGCATCAAATTGAAGTTTTTCAACATATCGCTGATTTGCGCTAACGCCCCGACGGAAGAAATGGACGATGTGACGAAATATATCTATGAGCGCTTGGAGCGCACCTATGAGAGCTGCCCCCGTCACGATGTCAAAATCGTGCTTGACGACTTAAACGTCATGGAGGGCAAAGAAAAGTATCTTTGGCACAACGGTCCTCCATGAGGAAACATCCCCAAATGGGTTGCGGCTGATAGATTTCGCTAGTGCCCGAAATATGGTTATCTGTAGTACAGATTCCAGCATAGAAAAAATTCAACAAGCTACCTGGCCAGATCGCTTATGTTGTGATAGACGGACGACACATCTCCAGTGTTTTAGATGTGCATACGCTCCGAGGTCCAACATCGGCAATTGGTTTTCATGATTTTTTGAAAGATAGCTGACAAACAAATGATTCTGTACTGCTCAGAATTTACTATTCTGCGTTGTTCCAGTAGTGAAATGGTTGCGAAAGGTCAGTTTTTTCCAAAAACAGGGAACCATTTGCTTGGAACTGTTTCATGTGCAAGCAACTTTTGTTGGATTCGGCTTATCTGGAAGCATCCATACAGTCAACTGCTGTTCACTTCCCGGCTCATACGCGTATATCTACGATTCATCAACCGTTACGATGTCATAGTGGTGTTTTAAGCACGTGAGCCTTTTTGAGCTATGGCCAAACTATGTGTGGGATTTTATAGTACAATATTAAATGTGTGCTAGTGCCACTATTGCCTGCAGTTTTATCAATAACACGATAGGTCACATGACGATCATGCGATATCAGTTTGCGCACAGCATCAATAGTTACAAGAGGAACAACTAATTTTGAACGACCTGTACGAAATTTGTCTTGGAGTGATCTACGACCTCGATTGAATTCACCATACCACCGATATACACTCGTTTTTGATGGAGCTTCGGCGCCAAAAATTGTATTAAATTCGACGATGGATCTGAGTTAATTCGCGTCGAAAGTTGTAAAAAAATAATCGCGCTATAATGTTTGTTGAAATAGATTTTTTGGGCGATATGAATATTTTAAGCAGCTGTAAACAACACAAATAGCGCTCGTATGTCATAACGTTTCTGAGTACGTATAATATCTAAAATGTCAAACTTTACGATAAAGTTGTGAGTAGCCAATTGCAATATAAAACGTATCGGTCAAATAAAATGAATTGCAATGTCTTCATGCTGTAGCAATTGCTTTTAAACGTTGAAAGCCCGGATTACGATTAAAATTAGTATCAACACAATCCGACAAAAAATTTCGCTTAAAGTCTTATCAAACTTCAACTTTTTTGTGGTATTACAGTACGGTTCATCCTTGAGACAGTGCGGTTGACAAGACTATCAAAGAAGGTACTTGAAAATTCAAGATTATTTAACCGGATTTTTGATAAATCCGTCAACAAAGAAAGACAGAGTTGGTGACAATATTATTTCATCTCATTTAGTAAAACACCATATTATTATTTACTCAAAATAACACACATTACTTAAAAGCCATTTAATTGTTAATTAAACATTTACTTACTTGGTGTTAGGAAGTTCCACTATTTGAGTGATCTCCATGGCTTTTCGTATGTGCTGTTTAAAAATCTTCAACTGTTTTTCTGTTTCTAGATTGGCAACACAAATGAAACTTCGACTAAAAAATAAAAATACTTAATACCAAAAAAGATTTTGATTGATTTGAAATTGAATTGATTTAACTTAATTCAATTTAGTGGAAATAGGGCTATAAATCTACTGATTAACGGAAAAGCCTGCTAATAAAATATTTACTTTTCCCTTGTAACTTATGTTGTTTTTATTGTTGTTGTCGGTGTTCGTATAGTAGCTATTTAACGCATTATTGCGTAAAATGCAGAGCACTGAGTAAGCACAAGTATAAAAAAAAGAAAAGAAATTGTTCCAGGCAGCCGATCACAGTTGTGTTCAATTGCGGCGCACATACATATGTATGTACGCAGTAAAAAAGTTAGGCAAAAGCGTTGACGTTTAGTAGCTGCGGCAGCCATGACTAACGTTGGCACTTGTTGGCACGAATTCATAGTGAAACACCTTAAAATACCTAAAATTGCGGTAATACGTAATATGGAAAATGTTATAGTAAAAACAACAAGCTTGCTGACTACATTGCTGCCTTGCATTCCGGTGCATTGTCCCCTATAAATGACAAAAAATTATTATACAAGTAATCTATTAAAAGCGAAAGTGTGTACACCTTCTGCTGCTTTCCATTTTATATCACTTAGTTTTCATTTCCTTGTTGGGAGGATGGATTTTGAAACGAACATAGCACCTTCAAATGAGGACAGTTATAAAATTTGATGTTTTATTTGTTTATTACTTTTTTCAGCTTCGTTGGCTGGCACTCAAGTGGCACATCAGTTAGTGGTGGCAATCCGACAGAAATGCACACCCGAGGAGGTAATCAATATTCTGAAGGAGTTGCCGAATTCCGGTGAAAATGCCGATCAGGAAATGTCAGAGACATCATTCAACCCACTTAAAATCGACGTGTTTGTGCAGACACTACTGAATTTAGGTGCCAAATCATTTTCGCACAGTTTTGCTGCAATATCGAAATTTCATTTGGTGTTTAAGGTGAGTCATTATACAAATAGTAGAGCGACCTGAACTTGCTCATTTGATAAAAAATTAATTAAATGGTAACATTTTATCACTAGCTTTTAATTTGGTTTAAAAACATATCTATACGAGTTACAGGGTGATGTTGTTTACATTAATATTGCTTTAAAAAAAACAAAAAAAAAACGAATATTAATTTGATATAGTTTTGTATTTAATTGGGAATTTTGCAATTTGTTTAAACTATTTTTTACCACAACATCAATCAAGTGACCCCTTTTACTTCCCATAGCGAAGTGTTCTTCTATATGCGTTTTCCACTGTCAGATTACCGATGATTTAGCAACGAGTGTTTGCCTTGAGTTGATCAATGGTCCGACTATACTATACGTGGCAAATACCTGGAGTTTCATATATCCCCATTAGAAGAAGTGAAATGTAGTCAAGTCTGAAAATCTAATTATAATCTAAAAAATATTATGAATTATCATTAATAATTATTTCTTAAACATATCTAACCAAATCAATCCATTAGTAAATATTCTAATTACTGTTACGAACCCTTTTCGTTTTAATGTATTTAGTGAGGACTCTACCAAGATGGGCTTTATATATTTATGGCCACACAAGAGTTTCTTAAGATAAGTCGTACAATTCTATTCAAATTTGCTAACATAGCCACATACCTATAATAAGTTCGCCAAGGGTAGGGAGTAACGAATCAAACAAATTATTGCTATCTTCAATTCGCAATTTCTCTGTTTGCTATCTTTGAGCGTTTTGAGCAGTTGATCCGATAGGAAGCATAAAAGGGATTGTAACTTACGAGGTATGACAATTAAGTAGTGAGACTGATTCCATAAAAACCGTATATTTGAAAATTATTCTACAACCCCCTGGCCCAAATTTCCCCTATACCCGCGATTCCAGCGCGTTTTCCATGCTTCGTAACACTTCTGAAACGCTTCGACTGAGGGTGTCCGCGAGACCCTCGTAACGGGCCCGCCTTTTTATATTACCTAATTAAAGACTACAAAATGGGTTCCTTTGACCATTAGAAAATTTTGCTTTTTGGAAAAAAAACAATACATTTTTCAATTGGGCGAACAACCCTTTGAAAGGGAAACCTTTACAAAAATTTCCCGTCTCAGGGGGGTATCGCCACTTGCAAGTACGTCTGAAAAAGTCCAGTAAAAGCAATTCTGGGGGCGTGTTGACGCTTTTTTCACAATTCTTTAGTTTTAGAAAAATATAGACTTAGTTTCCTTTTATGCGGTAGCAACAATCCAAAAAAGCTATCAAAAAAGGAGTAATCTCGGGGATGCTCATGCTCGACTTGCTCATGCACAGCTTTTTTGAAGCGAGGGACGAAAAAGAGCGGGGACACCATTGTGACTTTCCGTTTTGGTTTTTCCCGGGTCTAAGAGCCTATCAACATTAAAAACTCTTACAATTTTAGGTAAATTTTCCCGAACTACTTCGCCCAATTTCCGTCAAAATTTTTTCGCGAAAGTTGCTTTGACATTGTTTTTCCATTTTTTTGGACCAGAACTTTTAAACCGAGTCCATAATTGAAAGGCAGGGAAAAGGCCAAAACTAAACAAGCTTAAATTCGATGGTAATATTTTTATAATAACTGTCCTTAGATTTTCTTACTGTTGCCGCAAGATTTTAGGGAAACTTATTTTTTTTTTTAGGTTGGTAAGGTATA
The DNA here is from genome assembly GCA_027475135.1 of Bactrocera correcta. Taxonomy (NCBI): domain Eukaryota; kingdom Metazoa; phylum Arthropoda; class Insecta; order Diptera; family Tephritidae; genus Bactrocera; species Bactrocera correcta. The sequence continues at coordinate 84,022,651 of CM050326.1, forward strand.
TGTTTAGTAAAATTTATATCATTATTTAATGTCAAAATATTCATTAGTGTTTGAGATACGTGTCGTTTTGTGACTTTTATAAAAGTGAGTTTTTGTTTTTCGATGTCAAATTTGTTGAGCACAGAATTTGCATTAAATTTTGTTTACGGAATCAATTTTCTGCTGCGGATACGTTGAGGATGGTGCAGAAAGCCTTTGGTGATGAGGCTATGTCTAAAAAAAATGTTTACGAGTGGTATAGTGAGTTCCAAGCCGGCCGTGAACGTGTCGAAGACGAAGAGCGTCCAGGGCGACCATCAACCTCAACCGACGAAGCTCACTTTCAACAAATCAAAGATTTGGTGTTGAAAAACCGTCGATTAACAATTAGAGACCTTGCTGATGTCAATGGAGAGGGGAGGGATGCCGGAAAAAGATAAAGGGAATTTCAAGGTCACAGGTTTACCACAAACGCGGCAATAAAATCAGTATCATTATTTAATTTTCAAACTTCGTACGTAGAAAGTGTCATAAACCGAATAAAGAGATATCTCTCTGTGTTGTACGATTTCAGAAAATTATATGGAAATACTTCGCTCTATCTTGTAGGCATTTAGAAAATTATAAGAAATTCAAAAAATTCGAATTGGGTCGAAATTGAAGATATACTCTGTGAAACTATGTTTTTCAAATATTGCTGTATGGTAATATAAATGAGATGCCCTTTATGAGAGAGACAATAATCGCACCAGTGCTTGTTATTATATTACTAAATATTAAATTGGACTGAAATATTAGGCCCAGTAAGAGAGATTTCTCTTTCTGTTGTACACATTTAGAAAATTATATGCTTTACAAAAAATAATCTATACATTTTTCAATTTGAAATTTCAACTTTCGAAAGAAAAATATACAAAAATTACCCGTTCTCAGCTATCGCCATCTTGCAAGTACGTCTAATAAAGTAAGTAAAAAACTAAATTCTGTATAGTTGATGCTTTAATATTCAAAATTCTTAGTTATAGAAAACATATATACTATAGTCCTTGATATATGAACTTGGATAGCAATCATATACCAGAACAAGTTTCTCTAGCTCCTCTTCATTCGCTGTAAAATTAGGGGAATCTGGTGATGACTACACCCACTTCCCATATCACAGTTTTGTTGAAAGCTATAACTGCGATAGCTGAATAAAATATGAGTCGGAGACACCAAATTTTACACTCCAGTTGGTACGGAAGAGCTCTATAGCAGCCGGTATCTAAATTGGAAAATGTGCTTGACACCGTCCACTTTTAGATTAAATATAATATCCCAGGAACTACTTGGCCAATTTCCGTCAAATTACGTACGAAAAGTTATTTCGACATTGTTATATTGGAGTAAAACTTTTACATAAATGGTCATCCATAACTTTTCAAATTCCGAGATGCCATATATGTGAATGGCAGTGCAAATGGCCAAAAATATCAATCAATATTGTTAAAATTCAGATATAATATTTTCCTCATAATAATCTGTCCTTAGAGTTTTCTTACATGTTTTGTTTTTTCCGCATGATTTTAGAAAGCTTGAGTTTTTTGTTTACTTTATGAAGTTAAAGACGAAGGCTATATTTCACCGAATAAAATATTACTCTTATTTATTTAATGTCGTAAAACATTCCCCAAAATAATTTAGAGAAATGCAGAAATTCACAGCATAATGACTACGGATTAGATTTGATGCACTAATTGATATCAAATTAACTTTATATGTATATTTTCAAATAAGATAAAATACAAAGTTTTCAATGTACAAAAAATACTTAAAGAAACATGTTTTTTTAGGCACTCGCAGAATCCGAGGAGGCGCAAATTTGTATACTTCACAATGTTTATGAGTTATGGCAGAATCACCAACAAATGATGGTAGTAATAATCGATAAATTGTTAAAATTGCAAATTGTTGATTGCTCAGCTGTTGCTACATGGATATTCTCCAAAGAGATGACCGGCGAGTTTACCAAGATGTATTTGTGGGAGATACTCCATTTGACCATAAAGAAAATGAACAAACATGTCATAAAATTGAGTAAGTTTGTGCATAACATCTTCTTAGATACAATTTGCTTAAATTAAAAAATATGAATACATATTTTTACTGCAGGCAGTGAATTAACGGATGCTAAGGAAAAGTTAGCTAAAGTGGATTCATCGTCTAGCGAATCAGAGGATGAAGCAACGCCAAAGCGCAAAAAACCCATCAATCACGTTGATAAACCAACTGAAGAGGTGAGCTAAATAAACAGATTAAATATTTCAAAATTGTAATGAAAACTCCAAAGTCCTTACCAATTAAAACGGGTACAAGGTCAGAATGCTCTACAAAGACTAAAGAAATTTTTATTTTATTTTTTCATTTTAATCTCCAAATTTAATTATATGCAGCTGAAAATTACATACTTTCATTTGCGAATTTTTGGACAGATTCCTGAATTTTTGTAAAAAAAAAACTTGAGTTATATAAGATTTTTGTTTTATAATATCCTTTGACCACGAATTTGGTGCTTCGTTAGAGATTAGACAAGCGTTATATGACAGTTTCTATACGGCTTTTGGTGAAATTAATAGAATGAACAGCAATTCGATATAATCATCAATTTGTTTTAAACTTTCCATGTCTTAATGAATGGTCAATGACAGAGATGTAACCCACAAATCACTTTATACAAAGTTTTATTTGAATGAGAGTTCCATATTAGATCTGTATCAAGATATATGTGTTTTTCTCGGGGTACATAAATATGTTTATTCAGGCTTAGGTAAACCAAGCTTATTTATTACCTACCAAACTTTTTTTTCTGTCTTTATTGCCACATGCAATTTGAGGGTCGTCTAATATGCTTTGAGTTCGAGAACAGTTTTTTGTAGGCCCCGTTTAGTAAGAGCCTTTTTCGTAACCTCGAAAACAATCATACTCCTACATACTATTCAACTACCAAATAAATTTAATTGGATTTTCACTTTTCATTGCCAAGAGATCAACGCATTGCGATTTCTGTTTACATTAAAATGACCTAATTTAGCGAAGTCTTCATTTTCATTTTCATTTTAATTAATAACACAAAAATCGTAATTAAATATGCAAAACCATTGTGCCGTGGCATGGCAACTGACTAGTTTTTGAATTACATAACTCCGCTATACCGCTATATAAGCATTGTATTTGACGCCGGTTTGGCTGCTCCGCCATCACTATATACAGTGTACCACAAAACTAAAGCACGGAATCTACCTTGTCGGTATTATACTATACACGCACACTCTGTATATATATATATGTATATATATATATACATAAGTATGTATATTTTAATTTATATGTATATGCGTATATATAAGTATGTACTAGATTACTTATGAGTGCACACTCACTTAATTATTCGCATCATGCCTGCGTTCGGCTTAGGTTAACGCTTCGTTTGACTCGCGTGAAATGTTAGCAGACTGCCTTGCTATACCAGAGAACTTAAAGACTTTAAGTAACATTTTCACTGTTTGAAGAACGAACGTAAAATGGATTTGTATGTCGTGTATGGCGAAACTATTTCCTACAGATCGAACGCACATGTATGTGGTGTGTGGCCACTTTTAACCTAAACCGCTAGTAGACAAATAGTAAAAATATAAACAATGCAAGTAGTTTTATGCCTTCATCTCCAAAGTTGACTGTGCTTGACGCAAGATGCGCACACAACCAATTAATTCGGTTCCATCGTAAATGCATCAATGATAATTCAGTGCATATAAATAAGTGTTTGTGTTAGTGAGTCAAATTAAATCCCTATAAGCACCAAGTTTCGAAAACGAAACTGATAATGAGGCTGCTGTACATCTTTACCTGAAATCATTACTTGATTAGAATAAGATTAAAACTACTTCTACCATTACTTGAAATGGTGACAATAAATGTAACATAATTCGTGTTATCAATTAATAAGATTGTTAAATTTTGAAATAATACATTTTTACGATAAAATTACTGAGTTTGAATTTTAATCTTGTTAAAATTTTGAGTACGATTGATTGTGGTATCAAGAAGGATTTCCCCAAGGTATTTGGAATAAATCTAAAGCGCGCTAATGAATATAATGCTATAAAGATTTTTCCTTATGTTCGTAATACTGGCAATATAAACAACAAGTCACTCTAAATTGACTCATAGTTCCTGTACAAGCCCAACCACAACAAGGCATTAAAAACTTTAACCAACAAATACTATACAACAACCACTAAACACCCTTTGAGGAATTGCAAATTGAAACAAAAAAATCCAAGCCAATATGAGAAATGAAGTTTTAAGAAAAACATGTTTAAAAACAAACCAATTGATTTGAGTCGCTACACTTAAGAAAACGGTAAGCAGTGGCGGATCCACAGGGGGGGAGGGGGCTGGGAAATTAGGGAAATTTCCCTTGTCTAAACTTATTTAACCCTTTTCTGGGCGAAAAGCGGAAGTACTAAATTCTGGATTGAGAAAAAGTCGAAGTCTTGAGTACAGTATGAGATATATCCCCATGTTTCATATTTTCCGTCAGTAGGTTCGATATCTCTGCGGGTATATATGTCTCATACTGTACAATTGGTACTATTGAATATAAAAGCCGTTTATCTCGCCGAAAACGCCTCAACTTGACTGTCCAATAGAATTACGTTGTGCCCAGCTGAGAGGAATCGTCTATATCAGGGATGGGTACATTTTTAGCCCGCAAAGTTAGCAAAGTGCGCACGGGGCTAGATGATGGGAATATCAGTTTACGGAGAGAAGGGCATAAGAAGTTGCGAAAAAAAAACAATTACTTACATTCCTCGGTAACTTAATGTTCATCGCAGAGTGATTGCATCAATACTGACATTGTACACAAATTAAAGAGCCGAAGTTTATTTCATTTCGGAATTGTACAATTGTGTGAACAAAGAGAGGTAAACATAATTTGCAGGGTTTAGAGTTTCGCATTAAAATTTGTTTTTATTTACGTTTGCATGGTGGGAATTCTAATCACTGTCATGACTCCGTGTTTCTCGCATAAACTCAACAACAGTATTTCAAAGTCAAAGAAAGTACGTTTAATCGAAAACGTTGTCAGTGCCATACGAGAAGTCAAAAAAATTCTTCAAGAACTCATTTCCAAAACGTGTGCTGTATTAGCAAAGATACTTGGTGAAAAAATTGTCCAGTTGTGTGAAACAAGATGGGTAGAGAGGCAAAAACTGTCCTTCAATTTGTTGCGAAGTTACCGTTGATCATCGAAGCTCTGTCAAAAATCAGTGAGTGGAAGAACAGAGAAACAGCAGGCAAAGCAACAATTCTCATATCGGCTTTGTGTTTTTTTCTGTCTCATCGACATTCTATCGCTCACCTGATGACTTTTCAGTCATCGTTTTGCGTTATGAAACACGCAATGTAAAAGGATTTTTCTGTTTGAATTTTTAATAAAATGAGCCATTATGTAGTGCATGCACATGGCTGACTTTTCGGTTAAAACCACTTTGTTTACCTAAAAATTTGAATTGATAATTTTTGTTTCATAATTTGTACTGTATTTCCTTCGCAATAATAAGTTTGGACGGATAAATTCAATTTAAAAATTTTAAAATGTATAGACTATAGAAATGTACAAAATAATATTTTTTTTTTAAATATTGGTGTCCCCATCAAATTCTTTACGAATCACATTAAATATTCACTTTTATATATTTGATTTGATTTTATAGTACAAGTTTTATAAATTTTGGGTGGGTTTTGGGTGGAAAAGATGGCCACCGAACCCGATTTTAACAAGAAAATTTTGTTTAGCGTTGAAATTCACTTTTGGCTGCATGGGTGCATTATTAAATAAAATTGTCTAGCAGAGGGATTCATTGGTCCACATTTCTTCAAAAATTAAGATGATCATCATAGTCAATATAACTCTATAGAGTCATAATTAATGATTTTTTCGTTCCAAAATATTTTTTGGAAGAGAATATTCGGCGCGTTCGGATTTTCTTTGAGCCATTGCCCGAAATCATTTATATATCTTTTTAAGAAACCACATATCTAAATTGTGACTTAGGGTAACTGAAACAGTATTTTCTCTCTGTTTATTAATACTAATAAAATGGTGTTATTAAAATCAAAAATTGAGGACTTCTACATAAAAATTTTAAATCTTTCATAGTAAGCTTTAAAATTAAGGAGATTTTCTGACTTAAATATATAAATAAGGCAATTAATTCCAATACCGTATATTTCTTTTTTGTTATTTATAATAATTTTATTTAGTACAATAACTTGTATTTTTACTTTTAAGGATGATTCTTAACTACACCTTCTATATTTTTTTTTATAAATATGAAATGATTAGATTTTTTACACATATGTAAATAATGTTTACCTACAGATGGTCGAACGTATGGAAGAAAAATTGGAGGCAGCCAATGTGGATCAAAAACGTCTTTTCTTGATCGTTTTCCAACGTTTCATAATGATATTGTCCGAACATTTAGTACGTTCTGATACAGACGGACGCGATCCGGACACCGATTGGTATCGCTGGACCATTGGTCGTCTACAGCAAGTATTTCTAATGGTAAACAGACCTACCATAAATAATGCGTATATTTTTAATATGAAATTTCATTTTCATTTCTTACAGCACCACGAACAAGTGCAAAAGTATAGTAGTACGCTTGAGACGCTGCTTTTCACATCGGACTTGGACTCACACATATTGGAAGTGTTCCATCAGTTTGTAGCTTTAAGAGCTTAAGGCAACTTAAGATTATGCAAGTTTTATGCGGTCCATTTATTTTCTTTATTCCATTATTCGCAATCCCGAATCAAAAGTTAACTAGTGCAGCCTAAAAAATTTATTTAATGGGGAAATATTTTTTTCAAACCTATCTAGTATCTGCTTTTGAATATGATATAGATTCATTTGTAAAAAATGTTTAACGCACTGACTAACTTTACCAACATTTAGTTAGAATAAATTTGAAATAAAAATGGAGTTCAATTTTTCATTGATGTAAACAATTTTAGAATTGTAAATGCAAATAAGAGTGAAGGGAAATAAATTTACAACAAGCTAAAAGTAAGAAAATATATGTGGAAAAAGTCATAGACAAAATACATTCAAGCTTAGATAATTTTATGATGTAGAGGCAATTTTTTAGAAAAACTTTCCGTTTCGCTGAAAATTGCGAAAAACACATTTTTAACTTTTGTCCTCAAGAAATTTTCCATATTACGCACCGGTGAGCTGTTTTAGAATGTTATTTTAAATATTATATTATGTTTCGAATATATTGTGAAAGTTTGAACTTGTTGTAAATTTATGTATCCTAGAATATCTATATTGACCGGATTTTCATTTGAGACATTTAAACGCAAATTTAGTTATCAATGGAATAACAGCAAATATATGCAAATTTAACGTTGTAAAAAGTCGTTTAATTGTTAATTCTTTTCCTGCCCTTATATTACATAAACAAAACTCGCCATCTCTAGCATGTACCTTTTATTGTTTGTGGTATGCGTCGTGTACGTGATGTATTACCACCACGAAAGTCCGAAAGGGTCCTACGAGTTCAAACTCTAACCACCTCATTTCATGCCCAGCTAACCCTACATAACCCTCTCCCTATAGCCCGATTCCGTCGAAACATCACGTTTCCTGGGCCTACCGTTGGATGACCTTGATGACAACTTACCTGAACCTTACCGCCCAAGCAGAGATTAGATAATCGATTAGACAACAACGAACTGAACAAAGGCATACTAATCGAAGCTTAAAATCAGAATCGATGGCATTAAAATTACGACAATCAACAATCCATGATTTTACCCGCTACATTTGACAACTTGTGTGGGCAATGGAATCGATGGCATCTGTTCAAAGGTAAAAGCTATCTCTCCAAACTTTCTCGCTTCCTCCATGCTCGGAACTTAACACTCTCCACAGCGACCATATTCACAAACTGGACGAAGGAATACAGCTTTATCTTACTATTGCAGTCGATGGAGTTAAGATTCCGACTATCAATAATCTGAAAACTTAAGGTATGACTTTTCACAGTCTGTGTTCCTTCACTCGTCATACGACCGCGATTATCGCCAAAGTACATAGACGCAAAAAAATCCTCAAGTCGTTAAGTCAAAGTAACGTTGTTGGAGACTTACAGGACAACTACACAGCACCGATAGGTCATCTGGATGTAGTGTAACGCAAACGAAAAAGCTTCTGACGTGTCGTACAATATGCCTCTTGATATCTCCTATCGAACACCTACACAATGAGGTCTGGGTGCTTCCGATTAAGGAATACCAAGCACTGTGCTTAAATCCGCCTCCACATTTAATAATACGCCGATCAAACTACGGGAGAAATCACTTCAGACATGCACTGATCGCCGTTGACAGCGAAGCCCTTAACACCTTTGTCGACTTCCTCCCAGTGAATGGCGTGCTTGAGAGTTAAACCTCCACCCATAGCGGACGAAATATACATACATATAATCTACAAGCAATGAGTTCCTGCTCTAACTCCATCATTGCATGCCCAATGAACACCACTCATCTAAACTCTTCTCCAAATGAACCGAACCCGTCGAAATATCACGTTTCCTACACTTACTGACTTCATTAGATAACTTTCTCTTACTTCGCAAACGCAGATTAGGTAACGTATATAACAATAAATTAAATCCTACCATCAAAGGTCTATTTATTTGATTTTTTAATGACAGATTTAACATACATGAAGTACAATGACCATTACACAAAACTTGTTTAGATTGTTGGGAACTTAACTCTAGCCCAGAGCAAAGGAAACAACCCCCCCTTCTTGTGGTAAGACATTATTTAAAAAACTGGTAACTATTACTTAATAATAACTTACACACATTCTTTCTTTTTTGCTTTTCAACAAATTATTTATATTTAGTTCATTTACTTTTAGGACAGTATTTACACGATATTCTTATACAATTCATGTGTTATTGTTATACATAAGTGAATCTTTTGCCATATGCTGATACTTTAACAGAATTTTGTGGATACATGTACATGCTTTTCTATTAATGAATGAATGTTTAATCTTACATAAATATAAGTAACATGAACAGATGTAATATTCTTAAGCATAATGTATGGGTTTAAAATTAACGCATCTGAAATAGTTCCAGTAAAATTAACGATTACAAATATTACGATAAAATTATATGAGCAACATTAGATAATATTACAGTAGAAAAAATAAAAAAATTAAAATTAACATTCATCCTCACTTGTTTTTTACTGAAGTCAGAAGGATAATTATTTCATCCAATTATTTAAAAATTATGATCCCCCTTTTTTAGCACGTCCTTCCTTTTTTATTTCTTACGACAAAATAAATTGTGCCTGTGGATTTTTACAAATTAAAGGAGTTATCCTTTATCATGATTTTCCCGTTATGGATAACCCAGATAAAACTCTTGTCGTTTTCTGTTTTTAGTATGCAATCTAACTTTTTGCTTCACACGGTTGCGTGAAAGTTCCACATATTTTTTTACGTTCAGCTCAAAAGTTTTTGCGTCGGACTGGAACGTCCCTGAATTAAAAACGGAACTGTTGTAAAATAACAAATTGAAAAAAAAAATGAAAATTTCTCCTACCAAACACAATTTGATTAATTATTTTTAAAGTATTGAGCGCCTTCTTTCCCCATCGTCCATCCCAATTAAAATTTTGCATTAGTGTGTCTGTAAAAATCCGACGAAGGACTCCATCGACGCTGTTGCATATATCCTTCAACTTATGTATAAACGTAACCTATTGAAAAAAATAAATTTATCGTACATCTATTTTTTACAGTAAACTAAATGTTAAAATATGTTTCTTATTATAGCGAATATAGAATTACCATTGACTTGTTATACTGTTTTATATTTAGATTCTCCTCCACTTCCAAAAGAGCATCCATTGTTACAAGAGGAAATTTTGACGCGACCTCTTCAACAGTGTCGTCTTCTATTTCCTCAGACATATGACAATCTGAATGGACCTTTTTTAATATTACCTTCTGCTCTAGTATATTTTTGTTCTTAGCCATAGCTTGGCTCCTTTGAATAATCTGAGATATAATGTAAATTAAAAGAAATTATTCCGGTTTAATTTTACAACTTACTTTTGAATTAAAAAACCACACTTACATCTTTCAATATTACGGATTCTGTGTTGAAAACGCTGTTCTCTATTTGCCCGATCCGTTTTTCAAGTGATTCTTGCTTTTTTATAATTATTTTTAAAAGGGTCAGGGCTTCTGTATTGCATTAAGGTTCATCAAAAATATCAAAATGTATATACGTTTTTATTTTGTTTAAGGTATTTGAAAAGAAGTAATGAATTCAGGGAATCATGATCATTGAACAGATTTTTAACTTGCCTGTATCGTTTTCTGAGGGAATATTTTCGTACCCACAGATTGTTTTACTTTTACTTGGCAGTCTTTCGTATGGGGTGCTTGCATGGAACTTCTTCCGAGCAGTTGGTTGAACTAAAAATATTAATTTTTTTATAAAGTACTAATTAATGCTATATATTATAGAATACCTTTCGCTTTCGAATCCTTCGACGTACTCTGTACAAATATGTCGTCCATTTTTTATATTCTTCTTATTTTATCTAAGGGAAAAACTATATGTGAGAGCTGTTATTAGTTTTAAATTAAATTTAATAAAATCTTGTTTGTTAGTTTGTCAAAACATGGAATAACTAACATAAAATTGGGAAAACTTATAACGGAATTAAAGAAATACTCGGGTGCTTTGATCAAATGATATTTAATGCTATGTGCTACAAAAATAAAGCCGAAACACGTAAACGAAAACGCAAAAAAACTAAATAAATCAATCGACGCATACTCGTCATCTAAAAAAAAAAATACCGAGGCGTCGTCTAGAGAAATAAAGAAACGTCTAAATCTTGAAGTTAGTGACGTCACAGTTCGTAAACGTTTACTGGAATATACTAATTTATTTGCTGCAGAGTCCGTGTAAAGTTCCATTGTTGATAAAGACATAATTGAAGCACGGCTCTAATTTGCCAGGGAACATGTCAACTGGCAACCGGAGAAAAGGAGAAATATTTTGTGGACAGGGTCTAGGCAGTATATCCGTCGCCCACCAAATAGGGAATATATGCAAAGTGGGGAAGCTTCTCCATCCATGATTTTTTAATTATGGATCAGTACGTGTATGTGCGTGTACGTGCAGTACGCGAAATGAAATATGCCATTAAAGTGATTTCTTTGGACCTGCGATCTGAATTTACCGCTGGAAAGAAAAAACATCTCAAAAAAATTTATAGAGGTTTTCAATGAAATCGAAGAAAAATAATGCTTTGTACAGCAGTCCGCAGCGCACTTAGCAACCAAATTTATAGAATGTGCAAGGCAGGGAATGTATTCTGCATACTTATACAATAATTTTCATTAAAAATATTGTAAAAATTTAATAATTTTACTTATTTTCTTTTGACGGCAATGAAGCATACAAAATCTAGAGATATTCGATAATGATTTTCTTTTCATTTTACTTTATGAAAATATTTATTTAATTACTAAAAATTCACAATAGCGGTATTCGGCAGAAATTTAACTTTATAATAAAATAATAATCTGGACGCTTGAAGGGCAGAAATCTTCAGGTGGAAGTGAAGCATAGCCTAGGCGCTTCGCATTTATAGCATGCAAGGATATTTTACACTCCATCTAAATTGATATTTTTTTGATTACCGTCAGTTTTAGCACGAGGCCCCCCGATTCGCGGGCCCGTAGCAAGAAACCAAGCTTAACAGCCGCTCAGATCTTCTGAGTGGTGCAGGTTTCGACGTTTTACGTAAGGATCACGAGCGGATAACGTTGGTGGCCTAGCCACACCGTGCAGTATCGTCTAATCGATGAAGACATTGACCGCAAGGATACTACCCTAAAATGTCAGGGTATAGTTATCCGGTCGGACGATGTCGAGCTCGAAATATTTAATATATACATCCCCCCAGTTACATGTTGCCCTACAAGATATCACCCGAATATAGGTGCGCTATTTCGAGGTGTTGTTGTTGTTGTTGTTAACGGTTATCTAATCCCCGTTAGGATGGTAAGGATTACTTGTGTTGTCGTCGAGGTCATCTAACGGTAGGCCCAGGAAACGTGCTGTTTCGACGGGGTCGGGCCAAAGGGAGGAGGGTGTTAGATGGGTAGGGTTTGTAGGGCATGCAAAGAGGTGGTCAGTGTCATGCGGAGACTCGTTGCATGCAGGACATACATTGGGTATGTCGGGGTCGATTCTGGATAAGTAGGAGTTTAACCTGCTACAGTATCCAGAACGAAGTTGCGCTAGGGTCACTCGCGTTTCTCGCGGCAACTGGAGCTCTTCGTCTGCTATAGATGGTGGTTTGACTCCAAGAACGCCATTCACGGGGAGGGAGTCGATGAAGGTGTTGATAGCTCCACTGTGAATTGCGGCCAGTGCCTGTCGATAGTTCGTTGCGTCCGAAGTCTGGTCGGCGTACTGTCTGATGTCGTCGACATAGTCGAGGAAAGACCTCTTGATGCTCCTGGGAGGCGGTTCCGCTCCAAGCAGGTGGCTGCAGGGGTGATTCCTACGGAAACAACCCAGCAGGAACTGTCTGGAGAGGAGTTGATTATGCTCCTTTACAGGAAGCATATGCGTCTCACTGTGGAGGTGTTCGATGGGAGACATCAAGAGGCATCCCGTCGTGGTCCGGAGTGCAGTATTTTGGCAGGTCTGGAGTTTCCTCATCTGCGTACCACTGCATCCAGGCGACCATATGGGCGCTGCATAGTTGAGGACCGGCCGGCCGATTGCCTTGTAAGTTGCCAGCAACGTTTCTTTGTCTTTTCCCCATGTGCTGCCGGCTAGCGACTTGAGGATTTTGTTGCGGCTCTGTACCTTGGCGATAATCGCGGTCGTATGAGGAGAGAAGGAGCATAGACTATCGAAAGTTACGCCTAAAATCTTAGGGTTATTGACAGTCGGGATTTTGACGCCATCGACCGCAATATTAAGCTCAAGTCTATACTCCTTCGTCCAGTTTGTAAATATGGTCGCTGTGGATTTGGTGGGTGAAAGTTGAAGGTTTCGTGCAGTGAGGAAACGAGAAAGGTCGGAGAGGTAGCTGTTTACCTTCGAACACATGCCATCGATTCCATTGCCCGACGTCATTATCGTGCAGTCATCTGCGTACGAGGTTATGGAAACCCCCTCTGGTGGTTGAGGAAGTTTCGAGATATAGAAGTTAAACAGTAACGGGGAGAGGACACCACCCTGCGGAACCCCCTGTTTAATTCTTCTCAGTTTTGATGTTTCACCTCGAAATAGTACGGATGACTGACGACCGTTCAGATAGTTCATGGTCCACCTCTTTAGCCCTGGAGGGAGAGTGGTTTTTTCGATGTCCTGCAGTAGCGTTGTGTGATTGACCGTGTCAAAAGCTTTTGACAGGTCCAACGCTACGAGGATCGTTCTTTCGCAGGGTGGTTTCTGGTTGAGGCCACGAACTATCTGGGCGTTTATGACGCTAAGTGCTGTGGTGGTGCTGTGCACTTTACGGAATCCATGCTGGTGGCTGGCTAGGCTCAGGTGGTGAGTGAAGGTCGGGAGTAACAAGGCTTCAAGTGTCTTCACTACTGGGGAGAGGAGAGTTATCGGGCGATAAGATTCCCCTTTGTTGGCGGGTTTCCCAGGTTTCAGTAGTGGGACCACTCTTCCGACTTTCCACACATCGGGTATTTGAAGAGTGGTGAGCGACAGGTTGAAGACCTTGGTGAGATATTTTACTCCCGTCGAGCCTAGATGCTTTAACATTAGCATATTGATTCCGTCTCGATTTTGCCTTGTTGATGACACCCTGAACCTCCTCATCGGTGAAAGTAAGTGGCGCGCAGTTGTTTGGCATTTTGCGCAGCCGTCGGTTAACACATCTCTTAGCTTTGTCTACCGAAGGGTGCAGTGTAAACTGCCGGCTGAAGTAGCTCGCGCACTTCTTCGGGTCCGAGGAGGCATGACCATTGAATTGAACTTCAACTCGGTCATCATGTCTCCTTGGATTAGACAGAGCTTTGACAGTAGCCCAAAGCTTACTCACACCGGTGGAGAGGTTGCAGGACCTCAGGTGCTCTATCCATTTCGTCCGCTTATGTTGATTTACCATTCGCCGAATCTCCAAATTGAGATCCCTTATTCGGGGATCTTCGGGATCGGCATGGCGTAAGGTGTCGCGTTCATTAGCTAGAACCGCTGCTTCGGCTGGGAAACTGGGGCGGATTTCCGCTAATCTTCCAGCCGGGATGAAGCGAGCGGTAGCTGCTGCGATCACCTTGTGGAATTGACGCTCGCCAACGCATACGTTTGTAGGAATGGGTAGAGCGTTGAAGGTGTTTTCGGTAAATTCCGTGAAGCCGACCGAATTAGCTTTTTTAAAGTTAAAGAAGGTACGGTTATCCATGGAAACGAAATCGGAAGGCTTCTCGATCGAGATAATTATGGGCAGATGGTCTGAAGCGAGAGTTAGCATAGGTCGCCAGGTTATGCTATTAATTAGACCACCGCTAGCAATGGTAATATCTGGCGAGCTATTACAGGTGCCCATAACTCTGGTGGGGGCTTCGTCATTCATTGTGCAGAATGTCGAGCCGTCTATCTGTTCCGCCAGCTCCATCCCCCTACGATCATTTGACAGGCAGGAATGCCAAAGATCGTGGTGCCGCGATTTGAAAGTACCGTTTAAAAGAGGAAATCCTCCGCGTTTGCGGTATCTATAACCCTGCACCAAAGACGTCGGAATTGTGCCCATATTACGAACAGAAACTTGTATGTATTTAGTTTATACCGCCTAAATTAAAATTCAGTCATAATTAACAATAATCATGCGAAGAACCTTAAAAAAAAAACAACGGAGACTTGCTTTTGCAATAGCTTTTTGTCATTTCCACGCACCTATGATTTTTAAAATAGAGTGGACCAATAAAGTTTACATACACAGAGTTCTATTAAATTACGACACGTTTATTTGTTTTAAATTGTATAAATTTTGTGTTTTTTTCACTCCATTTCAAAATATGTATATTTAACATTAAATATATGTAGCATATCAAAATATTTTTTTTTAGTCAAATAAAAAAAAATTAATGCTTAAGTTTAAAATGCGGCTAATTCATATCAAAAAAGTTTACTTACACCAATGATTATTTATATAAATCAAAAGTAAGCGGTTTCTGAGCAACATTTTGTTGTTGTTAACGTCCCTAGACGTCGATACATGCTTCCCACTCGATTTCTAGTATTATTTCCGAATATTTTGACCCACCAAGTCGATGATATAGTTTTTTGGCCTTATTTTGATGAAATTCGATGTTTTCAAATACGGCTTTCCAAAAAGTTCCAGATATTTTAATTCAGGTTAATCTCTAGTGATTGCGGAACCTATAGAGCTTTTTTTTATCAGGAGGATTTCCTCTTTTAAACGGTTTACTTCAGATCGCACCAAAGAAATCAGAATTGTGCCCGTATTACAAAAAGAAGCTTATATGTAACAACAATCATGCATTTATACATAGTCATATGTAATAGGAGGCTTAAAACAGCGGAGACTTGCTTTTTAAATAAAATCGAATTTAAAATTAAAATTGATTAACCCAATGCGAATTTAAAATGTATGTAGTATTAATAAGTTATGTACGGCAAATCACAAATGTCCGGTACTACCACCATTCGATTTACCAAAACATCAGTTACAATTACGGGAATTTTGTGTGTTTTTAACACAGTTGCTCTTACAGGATCTCATTCGATGATTGCACTAGGGACAGTACCGAAAACGGAATGGAAACACCAATACTAATATAATTATACATTGCAAAAAGCAAAATTATGTCAAACACAAAAGTTTCTAATAATTACGTCAACTCGGCATTAATAAACACAAAAACTTCTGGTAGAACTATATGGTAATTAACTTATGATTATCCGATAGTTGACCGTCTTAGGCGAAATAGTTAACCACTTCTAGAAAAAACTTTGTTCCGTTCCTCAACACCAAGCAACGCTATGCATTTTAATAAACTCTTAATTCTTAACTCGTCGCATTGGCAAAATATTTCTCATGCATTTTAATAACTTTACTTACCTCGTATTACAACCAATACGCTTTTCAATATAAAATAATATTTCCACGGCATCCGCGATTGATCTCACAACAAAAATGGTTGAAAACATGCTAGCTTTAGTTGTCTCTTTCATTCCTTCAAAACTTACTATGAGGGAAAAGCTAGCGCAAATTTTATAGTCCGAGTTCAAACAGAGGGGTTTTGTTCTATTTTAGAGCATGGTCAAAAAGGAAATTTTGTAGCGGAAATTGAAAGATTTTGCGAGGAGGATAATAACCCTGACAGACGTGCAAAATTAATACGCATTAAGCAACGCTAATGCTCATTGAAATTTTATGGTGGCAGACGGCAGACTTGTGCATTTAGATAGCTGATTGGGAAATTTTTTTTTAAAAAAAAAAAGTGAAATAAAGATTAATAAGAAAAGTTTTTAGTAGTATTTTTTGTATTTTTGGAAAATCAGTATAATAAATATAAATATAAATGAAAAAATAAGTTTACTATTAACTACGTTCAAAGATAATAGAGTGAAATTAAAAGCAAAAATTGCTTGTAAAGCGAAAAAAGTGTGCGAAAAAGTTGAGAATATTGAAAAAATAGATAGCAAACTGTGCGTTGTTTATTTCCTGCCGTCTAAAAATTTTAAAATTTGTTTTTGTTAATATACTTGCACATAATTTAATTAGCAATAAAAAACTGCTTACCTTTGATGTTGTAAACGCAAAGTCGGCAGACTACAGCGACATCTGTCAAAAAATAGCAAAAACCGGCCATTTTTGAGCAGTGTTGCCTATTTAAATTTGGAAAATTCAGCTAAATGCACGAAATTACTGTGCATTACAAATTTGCATTAACATGGGCCAAATGCGCAAGTAAATGTAAATTAAGCCTCCTAATGCATATTAGAGCTGTCGTCTGTCCAGAGAACTTAAAAGTATTATACTTTCTTCTGGCATAACTATGACGAAAGCTATATAGTGGATATAGTAGAAGCAGTGCATTTTAATATGCAAGTGACTATAGCTATTTACATGTATTTAGCTTCTTTGGCGGGCTTTTGGATATCTATAGATGTAATATTTGCCTATTCTTCTAGGCAAACCAAACTAAATCACCTTTATTTGATACTTTTCGCGGATATTTAAGTCCAAATTGATCCATTCAGGTCAGAGCGTTATGCAGGTCCATATAATCGGCACTTGTGTTATCAGTCACAGACAGCGTACACGTTTAATACAAATTCTATATGAAACTATTAATAAATAACCAACAGTTGCTCTCTGGACACAGCAGATTACATAGAACGAGACATTTTAAATGTTCCTGAATGGTTGCAGTTACAGTTTTCAACTACACTCAGTTGAATTGAAATTAAAGGAATTCAACTTCAGACCAACAAAACGATTTTTGCTATTTTTAATCGAAGTTTAATTGCGCTTCCACCCTTAAATTTTAAGATTTGGCAGTTAATTAAACATCTTAAAAGTTTTAAACAAAAAATCATTCAGTTATTGTTTCCGAAAAGGCGAATAATTGGAAGTTAGTTTTGATTTATATTACAATAACCAACACATTGAGGCCACAACGGAATGCATGAACGAAAAAGCCTTCGTTATCTCTCAAATCCAGTGGAACTTCCTAATAGCAGGTCAGCCTAAGTTTTATTGTTAATTTTGTAAATGGTTTTTAAAAAATATTTGTTTCAGATTCATAAATTATTCTCATTCAATTAAGGAATCATTTTGTTTTACTGAAAGAGATGATGGAACATAACCACAAACTCTCAATTCCCTTGTACCGGATTTATTAAAAAATCAGTTTAAATTATTTTAACTTTAGTTTTTTATAAGCAGTTAGTATTAAATGCATGAATGATAGCGCAATGCTGTCGACAATTTTCACACCTCCTCATGAATCGTAAGAAATGACGCGAAGCGGACAAGTGTTTATGTGTAGTCAATACCATGCATTCAAATACAATAAAATATTAGGTTGTCATAAAGTCTTGCGGTATTTTCGCTAGTTGGCGCTGAAAGCGCGTAGTTTTAGTTTTATTCATCGTATCGGGTCATGCTATACCTTTTGTTTTTGTGTTTGATTGATTGTCGTTTCTTTTAAGTCGTTCGAGAGATATAGCGTCGCAAACATGGGACAAAATAAAGAGAAAATACGGCATATTTTACAGTACTACTACGATAAAGGCAAAAATGCATCTCAAGCCGCCAATAAAATTTGTGCAGTTTGTGGACCGGATGCCGTAGCATCGATCAAGAGCTGGGCATGAGTCATCAAACCGTTATAAACCATTTCAATAAATTCAATAAATCATTCAATAAAAATACCGCAAGCCTTTTTTGACAACCTAATATTTATCTATGCTTGCATACCCTCAATTTAATACCTTTAACTTACTTCTTTTCAATTTGTTTACCTTAGTTAAAAATGAAATTTATATGTTTGTTGTTTGTAAAGCTGACAGAACACAAATAGAGACCAAGAATACTGTATATGGAAGAAAATTTTACTGTTATAAATTCACGAGTACTCTAAAAAAAATTCTTCTACGAAGGTATAAAGGATATTTTTTAAATGTAACTAATTTTATCACATAAAATAAATTATTTCTCACTTTAAATTACGTTTATGAAGTGTCTTCTATATAACGATTTCTGGACATAAAAAATATTTCAGTATTCTTCTATCCTCGATGCCTTTCCTTGATGTATGTACTTCTTCCTCGGGTCACGAGATGATGCAAAAATAGATGTAAGTATTAGGGTTTCGGTTATACGAAATTATACGTGTTCTATTAACCAATAAATTAATAAAGCAAAAATATGCAGAATACCAAATATTTTTTTACAATATCCATATAAATCGAATTATTTCGTCAATAAAAACTTACGACGGCAAAGTAATAAAATTAAAGTTTGTCAAAAGCTTACGTTTAAAGCTGTCACTTTTTATTTTCTTCATAATTGAATACTTTTGATCTTTGTGTCAATTCCACTTAACTAAAGTAATTTCTATACAAAGTTCAATTCATACAAAAAGTTTTAAGATATTTTACAAGTTATTATGTGGTTAAATTTATGCAATCTGTATAAAAAGTTCAGAGAATAAATATTTTTGCTTAAAACTTTTAATATCTTCGAAATATTTATTATAGATCAATTCATAATGTGTATAGATTTTAAATCTGCTATTATAATACACAAAGCCTTCAGATGCATTTTATTTGGCTGCCATCATCAATGTATCACCAAAACAGTTCAATAAATTGCTTGAGCTTGTCTAGTTTTTAAATAGATTTAAGATTTTATAACTTATTGTTAGACTTAAAAAGAAGCAGATCCAATAAATAAAATAATATTAAAAAAAAAAATCATCAATGTCATATATTTTGAAAATGTCTCTCGGAAAGAGATACATAGCTATATTTTTTTACTTTAAGTCTTTACAAAGGATTTTAACATTTGAGTTGCAGTTTACACACCAAATATAATCCTATTTGGTAAATGCAGTATGACTTTATTATAAATTTATATTTTTACTTTGCTGTAGAGTAATTTATGTGTATAAAATACTCTAAAGGCACTTTGGGCTTGATACTAGCTCTTTAATACTTAATACCAAAAAATGCAACTATACGTCGCCCATGTTGCTCATGTGCGTATCTGTATAAATATATCAAAATGTAAATAATCTGTCCCGCTTATAAGTATATAATTACTGTAAACATGTTATAAAATATTGTATTTTTATGCGTATACTGCTGTCAGATTGTATGTATGCTTTAGCGATTCCGTTGATTGCTCGATATTAATCTAATTGTATTCTTGGCGTGGGAAATAATTAGGCATCAGCACATGTATTAAAACACCGGTCATCATAAGTGAAAAATAGAGTATAATGGCAATCCACCAGAGTATTCTTTCCCAACGACGTACTTCCAGATTTCGTAGCACCCCTATACCTACCAATAGACCCGCGACGGCGCCGGATAAATGTGCAATGTAACCGATTTGATCGTGCTGATCTGTCAAATGCCGATAAACAGAAGTACCTAAGTCCGTGAAGCAGAATATAAGGAATACAAATAACTGCACTATGGCATACTCCATTTCCTTATAATTCTGTTTTGGAAAGAAATACTTTTATTTAGTTTTACACGAGTAATGTTTTAAAATTCAATAACTTACCAGAATTATGGTGGCAATGTGCGCTGTGATTAGCGCATAAACGCCACCAGAGGCACCAGCTAAGAAAATGCGCGGACTTGTCAATGAAGTACCCATCGAGCCTGCCAACACACCAGCCAAGTATATCAAAGCTACACGCCACCAATGATGTACGAGTTCCAAAGCGACGCCCAGAAATATTTGTATGATAAGGTTCATGAAAAGATGCATCAGGCCGACATGCACAAACATGTATGTGACGAAACGCCAAGCCTCGTAACGCTTGTAAGGATTGTAAATGAAGAGAGTCGCTGCGGGGCCATTCGTATTTTCACCTATATTGGCAGTGTTGTTAGGATCGTCTCTACAAAAAATATAAGCAGGTTTAAGAAATTAGTTCAGTGGTACACTGACGGCTCGAAAACACCTGAAGGCATTGGAGTAGGCATTGCGGGACCGCAAGCAAGCTATCCATACCAATGGGACGTTTTCCAAGCATTTTCAAGCAGAAGTTTTTTCTATAAGTCAGTGCGTAGAACTCAATCTCCACCGCAACTATCAACTAGCGCATCAACAGCTCAGCATATGAAGTTAAATCGCATTTAGTAGAAGAGTGCATAGCTGGAAATGTGCTGGCCGACAGCGTCCAAGATGACGGGATCGGAACGACGCATCGCAGTGGGTCCCCCACTCTCTTAAGGAGAAGAGAGTGGAGAGAAAACAAACCTGGAAGCAGGCAGCAAGAATGCGTCATGCCAAGCTGCTTCTAGGAGGGTACAACCTCTCTAGGTTTAAGGAAATAATTAGTTCCGCCTCTATGTCCCGCTCTAGACAGGGTACTGCAGTCTCAGATAGCACTTGTCCAGCATAAGCGTAGTCTCTTGCGCAAACTGCTGGAAGCATCTGCACATCTGATTCTGGATTGTCCAGCAATTTGCAGAAGCAGGCTTAAAGCTCTGGGTTCCATCTACATGGACAGGGATCACATCACCTCAGTAGCGCCCAGCAGGCTCCTGGAATTATTCAGGAAGCTGGACCTTGGTGAGCATATGTGATATAGGTGAGGGCACAATAGAACTAGTCCAATACCTCATTACATACTATCTAAACAAATTAGTAACAACAAAAATCTCATTTAATGGGCGTAAGAATAAAAGAGCAGCTTGAAAGTATTCCAGAATATGTTATGTTTAAAATTTGTAGAATATTTTTGAAATTTTGTTACGAATGTAAGCCATTTCCAGCTGGAAAGGAAGCAAAATTGGAATTTGGAACTTGAAAATTAGATTCGAGTTTCGGACTCAATTGTAATGTTTCGGACCTGGATTTCTTAATCCGGGACTGTCAATTCGGAAGAATTCTGTCACTAAAGCAACAACAACATGAATAATTGGTTTTTGCAATCATGAAAGCCCGTATTTATTTTAAATTAGTAAACAAACCGATTTTCTACTGCAGAACACTAGAAATATGTTAATGTCTATTGAATACAATATTGTTCTTTTTTTTAATAGTGAATAACAATTCTAATAGATGTATACTTTTGTACTTTTAGTGTAATAGCGAGCTCTTTTAGCCGATTTAGCTATTCTTCGTAATATAATATTTGAGTATTAAAAATTATAAATTAGTTTTGTTAAATTTATACTCACTGAAAATGTATTACATCCACTAAGAAGAATAAAATTTCAATTATGGAGAACATAACCATAGTTAGTGGCGGTGGACACACTGACATTTGCTTTTCATAGACACCATCTGCAAATATTAAATATCGAAAAAAAAAATCCAATAAGAAATAAAAACTTAGTTGGAAAGTAATTTCCACTTACCCAACTGGTCACCTTCGATTGCTTTTGGCGGCGGAACAACCAAGCGACAGTATTTGGTAAGAATATTCCTTATCATCCATTTGTGAGTTTGGGACATTTGATAAAACTCCTCGAAATTTAAACGCCCATCACTATCATCATCAGACATTTGAAGAATTTGTGAAGCAATGTAATCGGGAATGTCACTGCAGAGGCCTGCATTGATAAGGCCTTTAAGTTCGTGAATATTAATGAAGCCATCGCCATCTGAATCATGCTAAAATATTATACTTGTTTTAATGTAATTACTTTGTTTTACAAAAACGTTAGAGTTAGTAATATATACAGAGTGCCTTCCAAAGTAAATAAGATTTAAAAAAAAAAAACAGAACAAATGGTTTTTTCGGCAAAATTAATTTTTTTTTTTTTCAGAATAGTCTTCTTCTGCTACAATTATATAAAACATATAACATATCGATGAAAAAAAATGCAATTTCTAAGAAAACTTGCCATATTAATGTAACTTCTAAGTCGTAGATAATTTCGTCTATCTAGGAACCAACATTAACACCAATAACAACGTCAGCCTCGAAATCCAACGCAGAATAACTCTTGCCAACAGGTGCTACTTCGGACTAAGTAGACAAGGAAGCAAAGAAGGAAAGTCCTTTCTCGACGAACAAAGACGAAACACTATAAGTCAGGGCACAATGAATTATACGACTACATTGATTTACAAGTGTGTAATGTCAACTTAACACTACATAGTTCAGAGACAGCGGCTATACTGGCTAGGTAACGTCGTTCGAATGGATGAAAACGCCCCAGCACTGAAAGTATTCGACGCAATCGGAAAGACCAGGATGATTTGGCTACACTTGGAATCTCCAATTGGCGCCAACAGCGAAAAGGAAAACGACTGACGCGCTGTTGTAAACTCGACTATAACCGCGTAAGCGGTAATTACGCAAATAAAGAAGAAGAAAGCCGACAAAATTAATGTACGTATGTGAGTTTATTAAATTGCACCTAGGGTCTTTTTACTACTATAACATTAATAGAATTGAATTTGAACTTCCAGGCAGAACAAAAAGGAAAATTCAACTAGTAGATAAATAATCAATTAAACAATATCGAGATGCATACAATAAGCGTTGTAAAATACTGATAACCTAAATGAGAGACTAGTTCCTTAATCTCGAATTTTTAATTAAAAAATCTAGAAACGAATGAATGATAATCATATTCATGCAATTGCAAATTATATGTGCTACTGTGTTCAAATTGAAAGGTGAATTTTGTCCATTTCGCTGCAATACTCTTATACCAAAATTTTCGAGTCATCATAGCACATCCTCCGTCATCATCGCCATCAGAGCCTTCTTCGATTCAGCTTTTATATCCTCAATTGAGTCACAACGGTGTGCTCAGAGTGATCATGTTAATTTGCTGAATAGCCAGAAGTTACACGAAGCGGTGGTTGCGACGCGATATTAGTTGAAAATGTGTCGAAATTATCACGGTAAACCAATGCAGTATGAGGTGCATTATCGCAATTCTCTGTTCAATAAATCCAGAGATAGTAAAATTTGATCATAGTAGTATACATATATGTATGTACATAGTATTACACTTTATTATTTATTTACGCACATATAGTATGTTTTAAAACATGTTTCCATATATGGTTATGAGTATTACTTTACCATAAAAACATGTTTATCCTTAAATACAATGATTAGCTTGAATGACAAACTTCAAATCGCGCAAATGCCAATTTTAGGAAAATTAAATGTCCAAACATAGTAGTACATTACGACAAGTGCTATCGAAATTCAGTTACAAAATTTTTTGAGTGCTGTGTTGCATAAGCAAAAAGAGATAGATAGTACATACATATGTATGTATATATATAACTTGCGCTTTTTAACGGTACCAAGCTCGTAAATTTTCTTGATAATTTCTCATCTCTTTAGGATTTTCTTAATCTTATATATAAAAATAAGTTAAAAATAATATCTGTTCGTTATAGCTGACGTTGCATGAAATAAAAAATTACCTGAACCACTTTGAAGGGAATCTAATGAGGATGGTTTGTAAAAAAAATCAGAAAACGTTAGTTTTTAACCGACTTAAGGGACTTTTTCACACATTTTTTTTTATTTTTTTGCTTTGTTTTCCAATCGATTTATTTGTAAATTACTTGAATCGTAAAATTTCTGTCATTTGCTTTCTTTATATCGGCTATTCAAAAGTTAAATTATTGAAAATCATTCAGGGAAAACTTTATTTGTGTTTCATACAAAGTGATCGTTACGATGTCACAACCCGACTTTTCAAACAGCAGCTACGATGTTTGATGAACTTTATCTTGAAGAAATATATGTATATACATATATGTGCTGTTAGATGCTGGATGTATTCTGTTGAGTGGCAAAAAAAGAGGTTTGCCGCACGCACACATTCTTCTTTGGATGGTGGCTACACCAGATTAAATTGATGAAATAGTTTCTTGATTCAGAGATAGACCCAGAATTATATGAAGTGGTGAAAATCTTTATGGTTCATGGGCCTTGCGGACATCGCAGGTTTTCAATAGGGTTTAGGTTAGGAGTAATTGTAGAAATTTTATATTCCGAGCCAGCAAGAAATCAACATGGAACGATGAATCGTTGCATAGTCGTGCTGGTAAATGGATTCATTTCATACATATTCTTCTCCGAAATCAATTAGAACTTCATCCAGTAAATAAATGCAGTATTCCGTGTCCATTTTTGTCCTTACAAAGAAAACTGGAGTTTCACCTCTGTAAGTTATCCCAGGCCTAACCATGAGTGATCCGACTCCAAAATTTCGTCGCTTAAATTTCTGCTTTGAGGACTCTTTGAGCCTCCAATATTGGGCCATCTAACCAGATGGTCTCCAAGAATATTGATTTTTTTTCCTCAGTAAAATAACGGTTTTCCACTAGCGATATTTTTCGACAAAACGAAACCTGGCCAATTTGTTTGACGCATTTTTTGTCATAAATACTATCTAATTTACATTTAAGTATTTGTTGTACTCGTCATACTCCTGTCTCCAAATTAACTTGTTGTTTTATTTGTTTAGTGCTACGTTTTTGCCTTTTGTTCACTTTTGGAGGCCTCCCACTTTTTTTATTTTTTCCATAATTAGCCCCTTATTGTAAAAAAATTCGTTTAAAATCCTTCGACCTATTGAACCGTCTTGAAATGTTTTGATTTGACAAACTCTCTTCATAATATGCCTCAACTTTTCCATTCTCTTCTTCAGTCAAAGCTTTTTCGCAAAACATTCTTTACGATCTTGAAAAAAAGTTAAAATATATATGATATTAATTAGCTAATTAAATTACTTATGCAAAAATAATTAACAACTCAGATGTAGTCTTGTTACAACTAAACAAACAATGGAAACAAATAAGTGCCCTCTGGCTTTATAAATATTTCGCTGGGTATATAAATTTCGGTTTTCGGTGAAATAAGAACTTACTCCAAGTAATTTCATAATTTTATTAAATACAAACTCGATCGCGATCATACAAATTTTAATTGTTTATTGAATTATATATATGTATTTTTACTAAGATTGTTGGGATGATTTCACGACGAAAAATATTTAAAGTTTTATTATTTTCTTGCTTGAACATTCTGAATGTCATTATAGCATAGTCGATTTAGTTACTACTCGATTTTATTTACAAAAACAATATTTAATTTTTTTAACCAAAGATTAGATAGCAAGTTTAAATTCATGTATACCATGTGTATACAAACTTGCATTCCAAAAATACATATAGTTCAATTAATAGCAAACTGTATAAATTAGCACGAATGTATTAATGGGTTCATCCGGTGTGACGGCCGTTTTTTAGGATTATTTTATAATGAAATGAAAAAACATCAAACTTCCAAACTTTTATTATTAATTAAGCCTTGAGCTGTAAGTATGAATTTTCTTAAACAAAAATATTTTATCAATTGCTCTAATGGCACCCATGAAAAAAAGCACACAAACGGTGTGCATGATTCCAACAGACCAAAATAAAAAATCCATGCTCATCTGTAGGATTATTGTCGAAAGTAGGATATTTTACATACAATGAAATTCCATTTTTTTGAATGCATTTGAACATTGAAGCACAAAATTTAATGATTTTTCGAAATTTTTTTTTTGAAAAAAAAAAAAACGGTTCAATATTTCTCAAAAATTTTGGTTTAGGCAATAGCCACATGTGTAGTGAAGATATCATATGACTTAAAACTTTAAAGCAATCGATGAAATCGTTTTTGAGAAATCGGAACGCCAGGTTGAAAAATGTAGTTTCGAGAAAAACAGGTTTGAAAATTCAGGTCTGCT
The DNA here is from genome assembly GCA_027475135.1 of Bactrocera correcta. Lineage (NCBI taxonomy): Eukaryota > Metazoa > Arthropoda > Insecta > Diptera > Tephritidae > Bactrocera > Bactrocera correcta. The sequence continues at coordinate 84,049,200 of CM050326.1, forward strand.
CTTGATTGGATTTATGCAAAAGCAAAAAAAAACCTTTGAAACCGTCACAAGGAATGACCCCCTTAATGTTTACTTATTTAGGTATATATATACATACTTATGTATGTATCAAGGGCGCAAATATATAACATGAATATAGATAAGAAATCAATTGTATAAAACCCAAACTAAAGCTACTTTCCAAAATGCTTCGTCAAGTAAAATATCGCTTACATATGTATATTTCATGACATATATACATATGTATGTGTGTGTTCTCATCTTATGAATTTCTAATTACTAAAGAATGTTTAAATAAGAAAATAAATAACTGGTTTCTGAATACCGTTCGTATGCAAAAAAAAAAAAAACATGTAAACATTCAAAGAAAAAAATATTAAATACACGGGAAAAATTGCCAATGCCTCAATTGTTAGGTAGAAAACGTAAATTGAAACACTGGAAAGCGCAAATATAAAATGCCAAATTATAAAGCAAAGAAAACACAAATATGATAAAAATGTACATATGTATGTTTTTTTTTATACCCTGAGCAGGGTATATTTAGCAGGTGTACTACTTATGTATTACTTATGTAGATATTTTATAGGGTCTCCGAGACTTCCTTCTGGGTGTTACAAACTAAATATACCCTGAGCACGGAGACCCTATAAAGTATCTACATAAGTAATCGTCTGTCTGTCTGTATATATACGAACTAGTCCCTCAGTTTTTAAGATATCGTTTTGAAATTTTACAAACGTCTTTTTCTCTTCAAGAAGCTGCTCTTTTGTCGGAACGGCCGATATAGCACCACTATAACATATAGCTGCCATACAAACTGAACGACCGGAATCAAGTTCTTGTATGGATAACTTTCACATTTGACAAGATATATTCACGAAATTTGGTACAGACTATTTTTTAAGTCAACAATATAATCTCCAAAAAAAATTTGTTCAGAATGGATTACTATAGCATATAGCTTCCAAACTGAACACATAGTTACTGACAAAAATGCACGGGTATTTAGCTTCGGTGCAACCGAAGTTAACGTTTTTTCTTGTTTTTGGTTGATTTAACGTCGCCGAGAAAATTTGGCACCGATAAAGGTGATTGTGAAATGTAAGGGCAACAGGTGTATTAGAATATAAAAAATGATGACACTATACTAAACTGGAAAAAAGAGAGATCTCAGTTAGAAATTTTTCACAAGGGTAATATCGAAGAGGTAGATAGAGAACAACTTGACTTGTCACATTACATTGTATAAGTATACGTTTATACAAAGTTATGATAACGGAGCGGAAGGTAAAAAATAACTTCACATTCATAAAGATACACATTTATAAATTCAGGGAAGTATGCATAACACATACACATATATTTATTTCAATGCACTTGTGATTCATCGATGCCCTATTAAATTGCTACCTTTGCTTTTCCACATACCTTTGTTTGTTTAATTTGTTTGTTATATTTATAAAAAATATCTAATAACCAACAACAATGTGTAAAATAAGCTAAAGGTATACAATATTATGATTCTGAGTCATAAAATTTCAACTAAATACAACTTTGATGCAATGTTAAGTTTATTTCTTACCTTCTCTATTCTATGACTTCAACTTTCGAAGAGTTTACATTCTACGACACAAAAATGTTGATCTGATTTTCATTTAAAACTATATATACTAAAACATATTTTAAATTCGATCTCATTCAATTATTTTAAATAAAACTTACATTATCAAAAATACGACGCGCCCGTCGCCGGTCATCCGTTTCAACTCCTGTAGGGGCGGATTGGCTACGATTCAAAGGGATAACTTCCATGTCAATTGTATCTTGACGACGTGGTGGTGGACGAGACGTTGTCGGTTTTTGTGTTGCTTGTCCACGTTCAGACGGCATTTGTGGATAGAGACCATTTTCGACATCTCTTTGATTGCTATGGCTGTTTGCTGCTTGTCCTGACATTTTGTTGGGCTAAGTATATCAGCTAGTTGTTCAACAAATTGGAAGTGTTTTTTAGCTTATGTTTTATTTTTGTTTAAGGACCCGTTGTCAAGAAATCCCACTTGAAAATAATTTTCCTTTTTTGTATTGGTTTTGAGTTTACATATTTCTTTTCTTTACGAATGCTTTCAGTGATTCTATCAGCTTATTGTAATGTTTAGCATTGCAGTTTTTTCATACTTTGCACTACTTTCTCTTTTTTAACACATATTAATTGAACAATTTTTTTGTATTCACACTTATATTCTTTTTAATTTCATTCTTATTGTAAATATTGTATTTTGCTGCAGATTTTCATGGATTTATTTGTTTAAAAATAGTTAACCACAGCGTATAATTAAATACTAATACAACTTTTAGCTACACTACATTCTTTTAGGTTATTCACAACACAGTAGTCTACTGAGGTCACAATAGCACTGAATTATTGACTGATTGAAATGTTCATCCAGAGAACGTATATTTTAGACAGAGAACGTCTATCGTCTGTTATAATCAGAGAACGTTTATCATCTGTTATAATCAGAGAACGTTCTCTGATAATTATTATAATCTAAGTTTTCTGAAAAGAATCACAGGCTGTCAAACTTTTTACACAGCTGATCAAAATAATGCGCAGAGAACGTATATTTACGTTCTCTGTAATGCGTTTTTCGGCGACAGAGATTTAAATAAAAGGACAGTAATATAATAATCTTTTTGGTGAAATTATATTTTTAATGGCTATATTAATGATTGCGGTATTGATATTTATTGCTTTTCATCACACCTCTGAAGTTATATAATATTATTATACATATGTGTATATAATATTATTATATAATATTACTAATATATCGTATATAATATTACTTATTTGCTTAATAAATTAAAAAAGGAAAATATCCATATGCATGAATAGAGGATATTTTTGGAAAAGAGGAATTTCAGCGAATTGCCTTATCATCACATGGCAGCGCTCCATTTCGTCGTAATTTTTAGTAAACAAATAAGGTTGAAACAAGTGTAAAATGTAATTTTTAAAATAAAGATTTTTTAGGTAAAAAAAAACCTTAAAAAAGTAAAATTTTGATTTATTTAAAAGATTATAGTGCAATTTAATTAATTTGAAGTGAAAAATGTGAAAAAAGTGTGTTTAATGTGGTGAAATAGCTCCTTGAAGGATTTTTCGAACTTTCTTAAGGCCGAATATCTTCTAAACTAAGCGTTTGCGGACCCTATAACCCTATATGTTTTTTAATCAGGAGGACTTCCTTTTTCCAACGGTACCTTCAAATCGCGGCGCCAAAGAAATCGGAATTGTGCCGAAGTTACAATCATGTTTACAATACAGGCGCGTTACTGATAATTTTTGGGTATTATAAAAAATGGTGAGGGATTTTCGGTAAGGGATCAGAGTGAAATAAAGAATATTAATAGAAAGCTGGCGTCATCTGATAGAAGCCATTATTTCTATCCCTACCATGATTCATGGATAGAAACTGTATTGAGAATCAAATTATTTACATAGAAATTGTAATATTAATATTGTGTAGTTTCGTATTTCTAATCAAACTTCAACTTATTTTATATTTATAATGAACAATAGTGAAACAAAAAAGTAACATTTTGGTCGCAACATTTGGTTTGCAATTTTCTGGTAGTGTAAATCTATCACTTCGAAATTTCCAGAACGGAAGGAGCGAACCAATTCCCACGAGAGCCGGCTTTACGCGCCGGAATTGACCCAGATTTTATCCGGAAAGGGTGATCTAACCCCGTTTGGATCGGTGAATTAATTTAAGTTTGTCGTCGTTAGAGCAACGCCTTGCAGCAGGGTTGCTCCGTATCCTCCTGACTCGTGCTGGCATTGTGTCCAGCCCGGGCCCGAAGGAGTTTTTCTGCTGTGTTTGCACCAAAAGGACTCATCCAAACTCCACCTCGGTTAGGTATAGTGAGTCGTACTAGGCGACTTTACCGCTCACTACGATCTTTGGCATTCCTGCCTGTCAAACGATCGTATGTCATAACCTGGCGACCTATGCTAACTCTCACATCAGAACAGCTCCCCATAATTATCTCGATCGAGAAACCTTCTGATTTTGTTTCTGTGGATAACCGTACCTTCGTTAACTTTAACAAAGCTCACAGAATTTACTGAGAACATTTTCAACGCTCTATCCATTCCTGCCATGAACTACCTGATTGGTCCGTATTTGACCGTATTCACGAACTAGACGGAAGACTTGAGATTAATATTGTCGTCGACGGCGTCAAGATTCCGATTGTCAATAACCCTAAGATTTCAGGTGTAACGTTTGATAGTCTATGCTCCTTCACTCCTCACACGACCGCGATTATTGCTAAGGTACAGAGTAGCAACGCTAGCCGGCAGCACATGGGGAAAAGACAAAGAAACGTTGTTGGCAACATACAAGCCAATCAACCGGCTGGTCCTCAATTACGCCGCCCCACTGATTCAATTATATGAGGTGGTCGGCTGGATGCAGTGGTACGCAGATGAGGAAACTACAGACCTGCCAGAATACTGCACTCCGGACCACGACAGGATGTCTCTTGATGTCTCCCATCGAATATCCTAAATAGTGAGATGCTTATGCTCCCAGTTAAGGAGCGAAGCCGCCTCCTAGGAGCATTGACAGGTCTTTCCCGCCAACCCCACTCACCTAACCCCCTTTTCCCTTGGTCCGAACCCGTTGAAACAGCACGTTTCCTGGGCTTCTCGTTAGATGACGTCTACGGCAACTTAGATAATCTTCGCCACCCTAACGGGGACTAGATATTCCGTTAAAACAACAACAACCACCTTTGTTGTGCTACACGAACTGATACAGCATCGTCTTCGTATACTTCACAATTTTCATTATGGCTTGTGTGGCATTCTTCTCTTTTTTATACAAAAATTTCAAAATAGAGAGTTTCTTCATTATTTTGTTAAATGAATCTTAAAATCTCAGCTTTCCAACACTATAAGTATGACACAATTTTTTATTTAGCACTGGAGATATACGACTACAACGACATCTATTGACAAAATACGAAAACACTTTTTCGACTACCCAATATTTGAATTTAAAATTTAATAGATGTGGGGTGTGTTTAAAAATGTGGGGAATTTTCATTTTCTTTTAATAATATTTATACATTTGTATACATTAATGTTGTCGCCTTCCAAAATAGTCTCGATTCGACATTATTCACTTATGCTATGGCTTCTTCCAATCGTCGAAAAACTTCTCAGACTTGATTTTTTAAAAGTCTTTTAGCGATCTCCGGAATTATATTTTATTATATACATACATACATTTTTGTTAATATTGAAGTAAAGGAAATATAATATCTCGTACATGATTCAATTATATGAGGTTGTGTTACTACGAAGAATGCTTTCCCTTACAAAAAAAAATTCATTATATTAAAAAAACGTTTTTTGCTTACATTTTGATGATTATGTGTGATTTACAAACTATTCGTATTCAGTTACCACTCAAAAGCACAGTTTCATTGGTTGAAATCTTTGCAAAATTTATTTTTAAAACATAAAAACAAAGCAAAACGGCTGTTTTTAACCTTTTGATAAATTGTTGTTTATTGGACTATCGACATAACCTTATACAATTGAAACATGTTCAAGTACGAAAGTGTCGAAAATGCCCCATTTCATTCGGAATCACTATATGTTCAAATGTATGTTATGAAAGAATTAAAATTTTATTTTGACTGGCTGCGTTAACAGACTTTAAAAATATGATTTTTCAGAAGTATCTTACATATGTATGTACATATGTATATACTTACATATAATTAGTATCTACTTGAACTTTTGTGAAAACTAACTTTTTTCTTTTTATAGTAACATCTTATTAATTTAATCGACCAATTAAACAATCAATAAATATGTTAAAATAACACATTAAACTTTGAAATCACTATGTTTCTCAAAGTATGTTCGGTGAAGATCTTCTTTAATTCGTTGAAATTCACCTTCTTCGTCAAATAAGGCTTTAGTAAAGTATTCGACGAAAACACGACTTATGTACTGATCTTTAGCCGAAGGAAAACATCCCTCTAGAAATCCAATGTGTCCTCCACGAGCAGTTACGATAATAGCCACGTGACTGCTTTCGTTTACGGCTTTGATGGGAATGGCTAAAATAATAAAAAGTTAACTATTTCATTGTAAGAGAGAAAAACTCAGGAATACCCACCATCAAGCGGTTGAAATGGATCATCGGCAGCACTCAAACACAGTAGTGGCACGGAGATGTGATGCAATTTATCTTGCAAAGTAGCATCGTTGTAATAATCTTCTACACTGGGATAACCAAAATGTTTAATGGTAAAATTGGTGTCGAATTCTCTGATTGTTTTGCACTAAAATAAATTAAATTAATACACATATTCCATCATTTTATCACTTTTTAGCGTACCGTTTTAATACTTTTCATATCGAGTTCCTGATGTTCGTGCAGTCCACTTCTCTTTAATGTACGATACATGTTTTGTGTTAATATACGTCCGAGAAGATTATTTAAAATAGGTTGTTCTATACTATCAACAGCTATGGATTGTAAATCGAAAATATTTGAAGTCAAATAATTTTTATTAAAGAAATAAGGAACGGTTAAGTTCGGGAGTAATCGAACATTTTATACTCTTATAATTTACACAGATCTAAGAAAGGAAAATATTTTCGGTCGTTGGCAAAACTCTATACATATTTTAAAATTATGGTGCGTTTTGTCTATTTTAGGTCTCAAGATTGCATTAACTGCAAAGTATTATATGTAACGGCATGAGCTATAGTCCGTCTTAAGAATTTAAAATTGCCCATTTTCACAATGTTTCTTAATATCGTTAAAATACATACATATGTGTTTGCCACCCCTCTAATGCAGTTATCACTTTCAGGGACGAAGGGACGGACATACCATGCATGAAATTCAACTCGTTTTGTCATCCTCATCGTTTATATATGTATACACAACTCAATATTTTTCTTTATTAGTGTTAGGTGTTACAAACAACGATAGATGAAATAATATACATCTAAGAATAACATTTCTCACAAAAATATATACAAATGCATTATCGGTAACATACCTTTATGTACATTCCAAGGTACTGAAATTATTTTAGCTGCCGACAAATATGTCTGCGCTTCCTGGCTTCTACGTGATAAATAGTTACCTTGAAACAGAATTAAGCAACAACTTGTATTCGTGTGAACTTATGAACATAAAACAATAAATCAGCTCACCCAACACTAGGCCACCCATCGAAACACCAGTAGCTCCTATTTTGCAGTTTGCAGGCAATACATTTCGAACATGTTGCACTACCTCAGCCAAATCCTCACAGTTACAGGCATTGTATAGGCGTGGCGTCTTGATAGTTACACCACCAAGTCCGCGATTATTAAAGACGACAACACGTATGCCAGAATTATTGGCCGCGTATACTAAGCATTTTACATATTCGTCTTGAGAATTACCTGTCAAGCCGGGTAAAATAATAATACAAGGAGAATTTGAATTACAATTTGTGTCCATCCAGTCCAAAGCTACTTCGCCTCCATCTTTCAGAGTGTAAATTTCCCTAAAAAATATAGGAATGAAAAATAGCACTCAAATTTATGTTCAGCAAAATATGTATTTATGGTACGTAACTAAATTCAATTAAAATTTTTTAATTATAATTGCAAATTCGTTTGAAACAACAAAGCAATTATTGGAAATTTTTTCGTAAGTATTGTAAGCAAAATAAGGCAAAAACTTTAAAATTTACTGTCAGCCTGGGTTCAGAAGAAGTTAAGTAAAATTCAAGAGGGGGAGCTTTTGAAGGAGATTTGGTGTGGTAAATATGAAAATGCAAGGGTAGTAAGCCACAATCTATCAACGAATATGAACGCTTCCGCGGAAACAGTTCGAAGGGTTTTCAGAAGAGTTGTTGCGTCTGAGGAGGCGTGCTAATATTAAAAAGTATTGCTGTCAGGGCCTGGTACAATGCTGGCTGGCTTTACATGCTTTGCTGTGAGAGCTGACAAAACTGAATAATAACTATACTAGAGCATTGAAACGAGATCACATGCCCTCTTGCTTCAAGCGCTTGAAGTTTCAAATAGCTCTATGTTCTATTTTCCAACGCTCTTGACAATAGATTTTGTAACTATGGTTGCCAGTCGGTACTTTTTTCTTTATACTTATGTATATGTGCGCACAAAATTTGATCATATCCATTTACGATAATTTAATATAATTATATATATAATAAAATGACGTTTGACAAAAAACTAGTTCAAATTAAATTTAAAAAAATACTTAAACTATTACTAATGTTTTGTTTGGTGTTTTGATCCACAAGACATGAAGTAAGTGGCAAACGGGCTTGTAACATCTCAAAGCGCTTATTTGGTTAAGCAAGTTATGCAATTTGTGGAGTTCTATTTTACCAGAAACCTGTCAAGCACCAGTTGACAGTATGTCGCATATCATATATCCAAAATGATACTGTACAAAATATTAATATCGCTTTCTAAAGAAATATTTATAAAGCAGAAGATTGATCCCAATGAACTGTTTGGTTTTTTTCATATCTGTTTTAAAAAAAAGCTATTTATGATTTTTTCAACTAATATTTTACTCAAAATCAATTCCGAGATTTACTTAATATATTGCATAAATAACTTAAGCGTGATCGTTATGTGAGTCACTGTATATGTATATATATACATACACACATAAAAATTACGTAGTTTGTCTGGGTCAAACTTCTAAAATACTGAACTTTAATACTTATAACTGATACATATGTGCACGAAATTCTTAATATTTTTAAATAAAATAATAATAGATAAAGTCAAATTGTATATACATTATGTTTTAGTTTTTGTATGTTAGATATTACCTTTTATAGCTAATAGGGGGTATAACTTTGGAACGCAAGACACTGGCAAAAACTGTTTGAGCGCGACTGTCTAAACACCAAAATGTAGGCCAAAACTTAACACTCAATGTTGGTATTTCCCGCAGAAGATAATTTTTAAGTGGTCCTTCGGCGCAAACAAGTGTGGGGCGCTACAATAAGTTAGAGGTGAAAAAACAAAAAAAAGAAAATAATAATAATAATGTAAATTAGGAGTATGGATACAATTATATGTAAATACTGATTTTCCTTTTTATAATTACTCCATATTTGGGTGAGCCGAAAGAATAACCTATCGAATTTTTATGGTAGATGATCCCATATACGAGAGAAAAATATTAATGTAAAGCAGGATGCATTTTTGCTCAATTTTAAAATGTCTCAGCGTGTAAAGTTTCCCATATTTAATAAATAACATAAAATAGTAACTTTCATATATTAACGTTCATTAGAAAATTACATAACTTTTGAATCGTTTAGGATAAATTTTTTTACATCTTTGAAGTTTAGCGTAAAATATGAGATTTATTTTGGTCCGCCATTATTATATTTTTCATGCAATTGAAAAACTGTTATTCGATAGGTTAATTTTTGGATCACCCCACTCCATATGTACATACATATGTATAAAAACAAATTCACTTACTTTAACCACTAGTATAAGATAATAGGTAAAATAAGCGATTAATCCGAAACCTAACACATGATAACCTGGTAAATTTGCCCAATAATTGTAAAGGGAATCCAGCATCTTGCAGAATATAGTATAAGTATGAGTGCTCAAAGTCCGTATTTGAGTATTATTGTAATCAAAGTCAACTTATTGGACTATAGATCTGCAATGAAATAAAAACGATGTTGTTAAAGATTTATGAGGGCTGATCATAAAAATTAAAATAATTGAAATGCTATTAAAAACTATGTAAATAGTTTTTAGTCATCGAGTTTTTTCTTATACTCTTAGCTATAAACTAATGTAATGCAAATACTACATTATACATATGTATACCATTTATAGCATAAAACAATAAAACTCAGAGTGAAATTTTCACAAAACTAGTACATTGTTAAACAAATAGTATAGTAAAATTACTATATTAGAATGGTCCAGGAAATTGCAAAAAATAGGTTTGAAAAAGAAATTATATTTTCCATTTTTGGCACAATTCTAATATCTTTGGCGCCGCGATTTGAAAGTACCGTTGGAAAGAGGAAGTCCTCCTGATTAAAAAATATATAGGGTTATATAACGCTTAGTTTACGAGATATTCCACCTTAAGGTTCAAAAATTTCCAAAATTCGAACATTTCAGCAAGCTATTTTACCACATTAAACACACTTTACTCACTTTTTTCACTTCAAATTAATTAAATTAAACTATATATAAATTTTTAAATAAATCCACATTTTACACTTTTAGTAGTTTTTTACCTAAGGAATCTTTAATTTAAAAATTACATTTTACACTCGTAGTGAACATCATGGTGTGCTAAAAATTACGACGAAATGGATCACTGCCATGTGATAATGGAAATTCGCTGAAATTGTTTTTCCCCCAAAAATTCCTCTATCCATGCATATGGATATGTCCTTTATTTAATTTAAAAAACAAATAAGTAATATTATTTATTAATATCACCTAATATACAAAACAACATATTATCAAAAATAAATGGAAATCGCTGACAGATATAATAACTAAAATTTAACCATTTTATAACAACAATCAAATTTTGTTTCAATATGAGTGCAAGATAACCAAAAAATATAACCACTTTATAACGAAAACTCAATATATTTTTTATTTTTAACGCAGAAAGGAGTACTAAGCGAAAGTACTTCAGTGACCCCGGGTATTTACTTGACCAGGGTTATTTTTTTAAAGCGCAGCCGAAGGCCGCCAACACAGAAAGGAGTACTACGCGAAAGTACTTCAAGTCGCCCCGGGTATTCGCTCGACCAGGGTTATTTTTTTTAGAGCGCGGCCGAAGGCCGCCAACTTAGAAAGGAGTACTACGCGAAAGTACTTCAGTCACATAAATCACATATTATACATATACATATGTATAAAGTATTTTTATTATAGATAGATAGATAGATTTATGAGCTAATGCACCGCGACCTAGGGTCTATTGTGCCCTCTCCTATAGCACATGTCTTCCCAGAGTTACAGTAGCCTGAATAGTTCCAGGAGTTTTTTATTATAGTTAAGATAGAAAAAAGAATCACGCGAAAAAACAATCAGCACATACCCCTTTATACGGAAATTTGGTTTTTTACCCCTCCGCCAAAGTAATCGGAATCGTGCCACTATTAATAAATAAATATGTTTAATAATTTAGTGAAGTGTTTAATACAAATATCTCAAGAATCATAAGTTAACGGCAGCTATCTGTATATATACTTAATCTGGAGAACGTCCTCTGTCACACCCTAGCAATTTTACTCTCGAATCCCGGAACGCTCTTCTAAAATTTTTGTTTTTTAGCATAAAAAATTAATTTGTAGGTAGTTAACTATTGCGAAACTAAGATTTAGTGGTTTAAATCGTAATTCTATTTTGTTGACTACTTCATACATTTTTGTGGTAGTCACGTTATGGATAATTGATAAGGCGGGTAATTTTTTTTTTTTGTTTTTTTAGAATAGCATCCCCCGATTTTGGGTTTAAAATAGGTATGTACGGATAGAGGAGGTCCTCCAGATCAAGAATATTTTATAAAAGAACTAAACAAATAACGCCCCAATGACAAGAAATAAATAACACATTATTAGCCATCGACCGCAATTCAAAAACATAAGCCTGGTTGGGTCAATACCTAGGCGTTTTCAGTACCTTCGGACACGATTCAAAAAAAAAAAAAACCTTGGTCGCACCAATACCTGGACGTGTTCAGTTCTTTCCTTAAAAAACAAAACTAATAACACTGGCCGATGAAACACAGGGATTTATCAAGTTATTAAAAATTCTGAAATATTTTACATTACTCGTCGCACGATAATGAATTTTGTATCTTTTTTTTATTTATTTTTAGTCAATTACAAAATATTGTAATATTAATTTTTTGTTTGTTTACAACAATTTTCTTATTGTATGAATAAATGGATTTCAACGAAAGCTAAATATGGAATTACGAGTTACTTTTGCACTATTTAATACAAAACAAAGTGAGATTAGTGGATATAAAAATTAAAAATATGAGTGTAAAGTTCATTGTAAATAGGAGAAACACGCATTTTAAATACATAGTTGAAATTTTTAACTTTAAATGCAAATATGTCAAAAAACCATAAATCAACGGCAGTTATACATATATATATATATACTTCCTATATATACCTTCTCTATGCGTACATACCGATTTCAACCACGAAATCAAGGTATGATTTTCTAAATCCCGGCAGATAAGGCTGATATTAGCATTCTTTTATTTTATTAAAATTTAAGTCTAACAACACAAAGTCTACTCCATGTTTGCGGCCGTACTATTGGACTTCGAACTTTAACTCTCATATAAAGATGCACTAACAATTGAGAACACTGTTTGGTATAGAATTTAAATTTTAATTCTTACGAGCAAAGAAGTTCCTTTTTAACTAATCACTTAAGCACGATTCGCCAAATATGATTGATTTATTTATATTTATTTCAAAATCACAAAAATCAATATTGATTTATCCAATATTTTCTGACTCATTTCAATGTTAAACCTTGATTGCCGGTAATTTGACGTGTTTTCCTAAGGTTTCTCTAAAAAAAACATATTTTTGGTTTTCAAATTCAATCTTCACTTGCAAATGTTTTTGCTCACTCCTTTTAATTGATTACCGGATTGTAATCTTATCACTTGTTATCTTATTGTACACTAATATTAGTACATGTATGTACAGAACAAAATTTAATAATAAAACAATAATATAATAAACTTAGAGAGCGTCAATCAGCTGTGAACTTCTCTTCTTTGGTCAATTTCGCATATACAAAACAAATGTAATACATATACCAATCACACATTTCCAGCTGTTTTTTACCATACGAACAATCGGTGCCATGTTAATTGACTCGCGAAACCTAATGGAAGGCATACACGCAGCAATTATTGTACCAATTTCATCGAATTATACAACTGATTGTTACGTATATGGGGCAGTTGTATGAGTTGTGCCAACTGATTGGATGAAAATCAAATTTTTTTGATATTTTGTCAAGCTGGTTGTGTTAGTGGGATAGTGTTTGGGTTGGTCGTGCGATTTCAAACGATTTCGCCATTTTATTTCGGCTGTCAAAGAGAGCGCGTCATATTAATAAGTAAAGCAACAACTTCCAAACTTATGTTTAAGGAACGAAATGAATATTCAAAATGAAGTTGGCCTCAAAATTGTGTTAAAAGTTGTGTCGTATGTAGGGACAAGGGCAATTTCTAGTCCAACTCAATCAACCAACTAATTGTTGCGTGTATGCCCTCCATACGATTAGAAAGAGTAAAAACTATCGATTTTCAATCATGTCGAAATAAAAACATGGTAAAATAAGAAGAAAGAAATACAAATTTCAAGAAGAAGAATTTATGTTCGTTCAAGCCAAGATTAATATACATTAATAAAAGATTACGACAATGATTACCGTTACTTTTATCGGTTTAGATTGTGACTTTTGTTATAAATACAAATTGCACTCTTCCGCCATTTTGTGCCGTAATTCTTTTAAGTTGAGAAGAAGAAACATAGAACACCATGTAGATTGTAAATAAAAAACGTTAACACTTTTCTGATTCGTGTTAAATAAAGTCAAACGATTAAAAATTGGGTAGAAATAAACATTGTACTCTGGAAAAAAGAGAATGATTTTTGATCTGTATGGATATATTGGTACATTCTTATAGACGCATTATCAGAAAAAGCAAGGCTAATGTTTTTGAATATTTTCGGGAGATTATGATTGAAATAAAAGAGGAATTTGAGGCGTCTCAGCGATGCTCAATGGTTTGGATGAATGATATCTGATATCTCTTTATTATACTTTAGATGGCGCAAACATCTTTAAACTGCTGAATTATCCGCCCCGTGTGCCCCATCTGTTGTTATCCTTTTAAGTGCAACTTTAGAAAATCAAAGAACGCATGACAAGCCTGTTTTTTGTACGCTAGATGGCGCAGCTAATACTTAAAACTTTTTGGTGTTGCTTACCTGTGCCCCATCTGTTGTTATCCTTTTAAACGTGACCAGAGAACGTTTTGTTTGTACGATGCACAATTAAATTAAACTGTACTGTACGAATGATTTTTGAATTTTTTGTCCACATACTGTACAAATGATATTTGATTTATTTGTCCAGGTACGGTACGAATAATTTGTAATTAGCAGAGAACGCATATCAGAGAAAGTATAACATAGAAAAGGTTCACGATTCAGATATCATAACTTTTCGCAGGTGTACAGGAACCTATATTTATAGCAGAGAACGTTTATTAAGGTTCACGGCGCGATCGTAAAAATATTTTTGGCTAACTCGGTCGAGATGGAAGAGTTTCATCAGAGAACATATATTTATAAATAATGGTTCACCGCTTACATTTTTCTTTGAGGAATGTTTCGAAGAAAATTCTATGTAGAATTCTTCGATACTAGGTAATGCATAAAAGTAAGCTATGCGGCTAAATTCTACTGCGTTCATATTTACAATCAAGTAAGTACATAAAAAACGTTACAATACAATATGTAAACAACAAATACAAGTTGATGAAATAAAATGTATAAGCAAATATTTTCATTATTTCGTCAAATCGTCAAGCATTTGAAGAAAGCTGGTCAGACTCGCCAAAGGCCATTTCTTTAAGTCTCGAAAAAAAATAACAAAAGAGGCTCAGCCACAAAATTAAAACTTATTATTTTTACATAATCACTTATTGCACTTAAAATAAAATTATAGCACTTTCATAATTAAAGAAAACTTAATCTCATTATTTCTCGTAGATTCTCTTACTTTGGCAAGAAGTAAAATTCTTCGTTAACTTTGGCATCGAAGAATTCTTCGTTAACTTTGGCGTCGAAGAATTTTTCGTCCATATGCTAAGCGAAAGGGGTGATCTGTTACTTTTTCTAGGACATCGCCATGTTCATTTTCGCCCTTCGGAGTAAGCGATACAATCATGCTGCATCGTTTACCCCGCTCGTTATTAATGTCTACCATATCCCGTTGGGTTGTGTATTGTGAAACTTTTGCATCTCCGCGGAGTACACAGCAAAAATTATGATATCTGATCATGAACCTTTTCTTTGATATACTTTCTCTGATGTGCGTTCTCTGCTAATTACAAATTATTCGTACCGTACCTGGACAAATAAATCAAATATCATTTGTACAGTATGTGGACAAAAAATTCAAAAATCATACGTACAGTACGGTTTAATTTAATTGTACATCGTACAAACAAAACGTTGTCAAGGAGACCGACAAATTTTATGAAAAATATAAACAAAGCAAGCGTTTAGTAGTTTAAGAGTTCAGGTCTAAAAAATGTTTCAAATATTTCCAAAACATACAGGAATCTATAATATACTTGACAATATTGAATATCTAGAATTGGAAGTGCATTTCCGTCACATCAACTCTTTGTTGAAATTGCCAAAGTTCGATCGGGCTTTCATCGATGTAAATATCAATAGTTCAACTAAAAATATTGAAAGTTTTAAACAAACTGAAGATGCTACTTATTTGAGAAGAATTCGTTGGCAAGAAAAACTTTTAAGTCCTAGCGAAATTGAACTCTATAAAGATGAGCGGATTTGCCTCACCGATACACAAAAGAAGTATAATCAATGGCTATTGGAGGCTGGGGTGTCAGAAGTTTCGTCAGGGCACTCTTCATCGGTGAACGATGTGAGCAAACGTTGTCATAAAAAGCGCAATAAAAAGTCGCGAAAAGCAGAATTCTCATCCAAAGAACGTTGGGGTGAAATATTTACCTATGTGCATGAGGACGACTTCAATCCGGATAACGGTGCGTTATTATCCAATGGAGACAAGATTGAAAAACAAACAAAATTTGATAAACACGTAGCCGCACAGCAGTTTATGTACATATTTGCTGCCATATCACCATACACACAATTGGTATCTCTTGCTTGGTATCCGGAACTGCGACAATTACATATTTATCCAGATTTCAACGACTTCGCAGTTAATCCTTATTATATTCAAGTAGATACAGATTATCGGCATTTGTACGCCTTTGCTGTGCATAATGTTTCAAAGCGCAGGCATGTTGCAAATCCGACAACTTACTTGCGTCTTCCAGAGTTAACCGCACATTGGCAGGAAGAACGAGACTTGAACACCTTGTTTGATCTACCACCGAAACGCACAACCCGTATATCATTGCTTTTTGAGTTACGTCAGGCGAGTGGATTCAGCTATGACAATATTCATGTACGTTATCAGATTAAATTGCCAGCAAACACCATTCTCGAAGAAGGTATGTTGAACGCCAGTACACATGCTAGCTCTCCTGGTCCTGCTAATGTTGATTGCTTCTTCGGTTATAATTGGCAATTGACTCTGCTCTGCGAGGAGGGCTTTGATCCTGCTCACTTGCTGCATATATACTTCGAAGTAATTTCAATTGACAGCTGGGGTCGCGAACGTATTGAAGGGTATGCAAACTATTCAACATATCTTTTAACCGGATCGAACTCAGCAAAGCTGATGTGTCTATGCCCTGCCGACGGAATATTAGAAAAACTCACTCGTTATCTAATCGGTGGACGTCGACTATTTGATTTTATGAGTTTTTATACTGACCCCGGCAAAGATACACTTATCAAATCACGGTACGGCTGTCGCATTCAAACCACCGGACAACTGGAGCTTAATTGTCAATGCTTCAGACAACGTCACTGTGAGTTGCTCACTCCATGTACGAACAAGACAAGTGGAATGACTTTGGATGATATTATGTTAGCGTATCGCGAATCTCGCAGGCGACTTGAAGCTGTGGTGTTGAAGTGACAACACTCAGTTCGGTTATACCTAATCCAACAGTGCTCAATTCGTAAAAGAATTGTAGAATTCTTTACAAACTTAATTAAGTGTATTATTGATGCCCCATGAGGAGTGAAATAGTTTGCTGAAAGTGAATAAAATCTGGTTAAGGCAGAACTTCAAACTTCTTGTTTTTGGGGTTTAATGCGATTCCAAGTATGAGCATTTTTAAAACATCATATGTATGTACAGCCATGGATAAAGAAAATGTACCTTTTATAATTTTTTTAAGAATGTTTTTGTGAATTTTTCATTAGTGTTTTTACGAAAAAGTATTGGAACAAAAAATGCTAGATACCAATGTGGAGAATTCATCGGTTCTTTATAAATATAAATTATACATTTTTTAATAAAAATCACAAAATTTTTTATTTTTTCCGTCGAATCGTAAACTTATATACAAAATGTGCTAAACGTTCAATATTTACTACACGATATTATTGTCTTTAAAAATACTTATGTATTTAAATTTTTATTCTATTTTTTCACAAGAAAAGATTATCTGTACAAACTCTAAAAGGGCCCATACACGAGCACACATGTGTGTTCGGTCTGTGTGAATTCGTTTGCCCATACACGACACATCCATTTTGCGTTCGTTCTTCACACAGTGAACATGTGCGACAAGCAAGCGGAACATTCCTTCGAATTTATTTATAATGTAGCACCTTTATCGATTTCTTTGTAATTCGTTAATAAGTTATTTCAACTTTTATTTTTCTCAATTTTATTTTTATATTTATCACTTTTCCCTTGCCAAATTGCCAATTCATTTTTTATACGATCAATAAATTCTGATATGAAGTCTTTATTAAGGAGGGAGCCTGCTTTAGAAGTTTCAAACAATCTCGTTTTTTTTTTTGCTTAAGGGGATATTCTAGTCTAGAAATCAAATTTTGGGCAGTTTTTTGAATTTTATTAAAAAAAAAATTTTTTACTATCCATTTTTTTTGGTGTTTTTATTGATATCTTAAGAATACAAAAAAACAAATTTTACAGAAAAATATTAAAAATTAAAATAATTGGAGGGGTGAGGGGGTGGTAGAGACAGGTGTAAAAAAATGGCGCATCCTGGTGACATTGATCCTGACTCTCCTGGTGGTCTGAAAAAAAAAATCAAAAGAAATTCTTAATCAATAAGGATGCTGTTATAGTCCGGGAACACGAAAAAAATTTTTGTATAAAAATTTGAAAATAAAAATAATTTTTTACGCTTGTTTTTGAAATTCCTGAATTTTTTTAAATACTAAAAACAAAAATTTTGACACGATGCTGGTAGGAACGATAAAGGATTATATAAAAAAGGTTCGCACAAAATTTCAAGTAAATCGGTTGTATAGAACTTGAGATAATGCCGGTACCGTGTGGAAAAAAGTAATTTCGAGAGAAACGCGTTTAAAAACATCGATACGGCCGAACTGGGCTAGGTACTGCGTCACTAAAGTAACTGTAGCTCTTAAAATAATTTTAATTTTTAAAAATCCTTTGGAGGATATATTCTTAATGGTCTAAACTTTAAATATATGAAAAAAAATCGAATTTTTCAAAATTATAAAGTAGAATACCCCCTTAAATCTTTTTAGAAATTATCCTAACAATATTTCCCCAAAGTTATAGATTGAAATTCGAAATATTGTCGAAGCTAGAAGGGAAATAGTGACCGAGCTTCTCACAGATACATATGCATATTTTACATTTTGAGCGCTTGGGCCAAAAAGCGAAAACTTTGAAATGCGATTTCTCGGTTTTTCATTTTTACGATGCTGTTAATTGGCCGGCGGGGTAGAAAAAAACTAAAGGTTGTATGGAATTGGGGCAAAGTTTATTATCTTTGGCATTAAATTATCTTCTATTTAAACTAAAAAAAATCTAAGAAAAGTCAAGTTTGTATGAACATATTTTTAAACAACATAAAGTAAAATTTTTTTGCTCGAAGACCACTTTTTTTCAATTTTTAAAAAAATTTGTAAAATTTTACACTTTTTTTTGAAATTTTTTTAGTTTAACTACAAGATAAATTATTGAAAAATACGAATCTCTTTGAATTTTTTGTTTTCGATAGAAATTGCTACCTGCATCCTGCCCGACGTCCGAAAAATGCACATGCGAGATGCATCGGGCAATTGCTTCTCAAAAGCAGAATATCAAAGATTTTGTATCCAAAAAATTTGTGAAAGATGTTCAAATATTCAAGAAATTTCGCTTGAATCAATTATTTCTTTCCCTCCCAAAAAAATCCTCAAAAAATAGATTTTTGGAAACCTCTAAAGCAAGCTCTCCTCTTAACACTTGCCATTATCCACGATCTTCAAGGTTCGACGACACGAGAGAAATGAAATTTTGTGCGCACACAACGCCATACATGACACACATGTGCGCGCACCGATCATAAAAAATCAAACATTTTCGCGAACATGGATCGATACGCGCCCAAGCCCGTACACGAGTAAACCGCATGCGCACGCATACCGATCAAAAGCACTTGTGTGTCGTGTATGGGCACTTTAAGCAATTGAGAGATCAATTCGCCTTTTGAACGCAATCCTGCTTGTTTTTGATTGGCACAGAACAAGAGGTATCGCCGGATAATTGCCAATGTGGACTTTGAATATGAAAATATGTGTATACGAATATGTATGTATGCATATGTATGTTCAATAATTTATTTATGCTAAGCTGCGTTTTTGTTTTTTTGGTAGATTTTAATATATTTTGTATTTTTTTTTTGAACAATTTGTTGTATTATTAATTTTCCTAAATCGTTTATTTAATTTCACAATCAAAAATTACTATTTTAATACCCAATGTATGTAGGGTATAAAATAGGCAGATTTGTATTGCCGTATGCTTATATTCTTTCGTAATAGAGAGAGAACGCGAAAACGAAATAGAAAGAAGAGAACAGCTGTTATTGTCATTCATGAAGTCACATCGCTTCATATTTATCAAAAGAAAATATTGTCACATGGTATTTTGAAATAAAATCCGTCTCCTTTTTATGTTTTCCATATAATAGAAATAATGGATGCATTTTTTCGTTTGTTAAGTCGACTTTCAGGTAAAATTAGATTCATTGTTTAAAAAAAAAATTGGTTTGTTTACATTTTGTTCCCTTTGTAGTGTCTACATCAGCTGTAACCGATTTCCAGTGCTGCCAAGTACATTACGCAAAATCAGAGTCGCACGGAGAGATTTAGCGTGGATCAGTTTTGTATGGCGAAATCTTGATAAATTTTTAAGATTAGTGGGATAATCCATTCAACAGCCGAAATCGTGTGATTAAGTGTCGGTCTGGTCATAGTAATAGATACATACTTATATGTGATTATACATGTAAAGATATGTATATTGGGTTTGCCGGAAAATTTTCGCAAGTAATTGCTTAAATTTTTCTTTGTTTTTTGAGCTTCAATAATTTTATATATAAATATTTTACCGTGTTTGGTAAAACTTAACTAGCCGTTGAAGCGGATTTTAATTATAGGAATAATAATAAGTACGACTGTAATTTTAGGCATATACTATACATACATATGTATGTATGTACATATGTGCATATGTTAAATAAATAAAGGACCATAATACGCTCACTTGGTATTGCTTATAGCACAACCAGTGAAAAACGTAAAATCGTGGCCCGAGTCAGCTGGCACGACCTATCTTATGGGCGCGCAACGTAACTGAACAGTGAAAAACGCTACTCCCTTCTCTTTTTGACGTGGGATGACGTGAGAATTCAATGGCAGCTGATTGCTCCCTCACAACGCAGGGTTGCCAATATCGATATACTGCAGTAATTATCAACTTTTATAATTCAATCTGTTCAATATGTTTGAAATTTTCTTAAAATAACTCAAAATCAGAGCCGAATGCTATTATTTATAAATATATAAACTATTTTTAATAGTTTGTTTTCAGGTTTGATTTTTGTATTGTAAAAAATTGTAATTGAGAACAAAAATGTGCTCAAAACTAATATAAATAAACAAATATGGCATGTAATATATGTGGTTCACACATTTTGCGGATGAGGAAAGAAAAGGAAGGAAGGCAGTAAAGTTTTTCACTGGTTGTGCTATTATGCTTTGCAGGGTGTATGTATGTACATATATAGATGTGTTGCCCTAATGCCTTCCACGTTTTGTTCCTCTTTTTGTGCTCTAGCTAGCTATCTCCTTCTGCTGTTGTTTTGTTTGTACATATGTACATACAAATGTATGTATATTTGTTCTAATTATCGCGCCCGATTGTTTTGTTTTTCGGTTTCGCGCGTTTGTGTTGTTTTTTTTATTTGCTGGAACTGTTTTACTGTGTATGTATGTAATATTTTGAGTTTACTGCACTGCACTTTACGGCACTGCATTGTTGTTTTTTTAATTTTTGTGGTTTGTCTTTTTTTTTAAAATTTTGTCACCACAATTTTAAAGTATTTGTTTCTTGGATGAAACCAATAGTGCAATTCGGTATAGCTCGAAGGACCATATTTAAAAGGATTTAGGTGGAGCAAACGCTGCTAAATAAAATTAAATTTTGTTTTTATTTTAACAATATACATTAACGAAATTATAATTTAAATATTATAAATGTTATAAGTTTTATTTGTGAAAAAATGTCCATAAGCGGGGCGGCGAGAAACCAATGCCGATGATCGAGTTTCCACTTATCGAGATCACAATGTAGAATCGCGGCAGAGTAGCGAAGGCAGTAGGCAGTGTACATATACGCGAACGTAATATAAACGAATGTGTCTCAGCGATGAGTGTGTGACGAATTGAGACTTCTATCCTGTTGTCCACCTGTTTTGTTTAGTGGGTATAGGTACAGGGGCACGATTCCGATTACTTTGGCGGAGGGATAAAAAGCCCGAATTTCCGTATAAATGGGGTATGTACGGATAGGGGAGCTTCTCCAGAGGAGTAATATCCATAAAAATAACTAATATTTTTTGAAATATTCACGTTTAAAAATTCAAAAATTTGGACTAAGAAAACATGTTATTTCTCTATGTTTCACTAAATTTTTTCACGTTCTTTACACTGTATATTTAAATATACACTCTAAGCTTTGAAATAAGCTTATATTTCACAATTATTTTGCAATTTTTCAACTAAATTTAGTAATTTAAAAATCACTTGTCAAATTTATGGCATTGCCACACCTTAAAAACCAAAAGTGAAGGATTTTTCAGCGTTTCACAGCGTTTTCTTTGTTTCTACTTTCGAGTGATTCCTTTTTCTTTGTTAACTATAAAAAAAACTATATAGAAGATTTTTCAAGCTAAAACTGAATATGTGAACACTTTTCCATATACATACATATATGAATAATATGTGATTTATATTTAATAAACACAGATAAGTAAAATCGTGTGATAACATTATAATACTATATGTATATGTTTATGATTGTAATATAACATTTTTATATACATAATACCCGGGGTGACTGAAGTACTTTCGCATAGTACTCCTTTCTGCATTGAAAATAAAAAAATATATTGACTTTTTGTTATAAAGTGGTTATAACTTATGGTTATCATGCACTCAAAATTTAAGTTTTCGTTATAAAATGGTAAATTTTGGTTATTATATCTGTCAGCGATTTCCATTTATTTTTGATGATACATTGGTTTGTATTTTAGGCGCCGATATATACATTATTATATTTAAAATATGAGTTTTGGGTATGTAGTGGTTATATTTTTCGGTTATCATGCACTCATATTGAAACAAAATTTGAGTTTTCGTACTGCACTGTATACCTTACACTTTATTACGTAATATTATCATATAATATTACTTATACATATGTATATATAATATTATTATATAATATTACTAATACATGCTATAATATTACTTATTTGCTTAATAAATTTAAAAAGAAAAATATCCATATGCATGAATAGAGGAATATCAGCGAATTGCTTTATCATCACATGGCAGCGCTCCATTTCGTCGTAATTTTTGGTAAACAAATGAGGTGTAAAATGTGATTTTTAAAATAAAGATTTTTTACGTAAAAAACCTGCTAAAAGAGTAAAATGTAGATTTATTTAAAAGATCATAGTGCAATTTAATTAATTTGAAGTGAAAAATGTGAAAAAAGTGTGTTTAATGTGGTGAAATAGCTCCTTGAAATGGTCCAATTTTGCGAATTTTTGAACTTTAAGGTCGAATATCTCCTAAACTAAGCGTTTGCGGACCCTATAACCTATGTTTTTTAATCAGGAGGACTTCCTCTTTCCAACGGTACCTTCAAATCGCGGCGCTAAAGAAGTCGGAATTGTGCCGGTACAGGTGTGGTGAGTTGTGTTTTAGTGTCATCAGCTGTGTTGAAGTGCGCTCTTGTATTAGGATGCGCCAGTTTTACCGGGAGAGGGGGTAGGTGCTTAACTCATTTAAACAACAATTAATACATAAAATCGGGTCGGTACTACCTTAACTCCCATATATCACGAATAGTGATTTTGGCTTTTCTAACAACTTTATGCCAAATGCGCGCGCATATATGGGAAGTTGCACTGTGGGTAATAATTGTAAAATTGCCTAACAATTTCTTTATAACTACTATAAATTTATAAAATGTGAAACAAATAATAAAAAATATAATAAATATAAAATATTTATTATTTTAGTAATAATTTTTTAATATGTCTTTATAACAGCAGTTAGTTTATTTGAAATAATAAATTATATGTTTGGTTTAATCTCATTTGCTGCAGCTACAATATTTTACCAAAATTTAAATCAGATAACCTACTTCTTACTTTATGTTTCATTATTGAAATAAATTTTTCACAAGTGTAGCTGCTTCTAAACATAGATATAGTTTTCGAAGCAAAAAGTTTCAAACCAGGATATTTATTTAAACAAAAGTTCGTTATAAAATCCACTGTTTCTGCAAACAATATGATAACACAAATGAATCTTATGAGAGCGCAATGTATGTAAATGATTAAACAACACCGCTTTTACCGCCGCTTATAGCGTGATCAGTCAACAACGTAAACCAGTGGCACGTGTCAGCTGATACGACCTATCTTACTCCCTTCCGCTTTGCCGTAGGATGCCGTAGATTTCCACGGCATTTGGATTTTTGCCGTAGAAACGTGTCAGCCGATTGCTCTCTCACAACGCAGGGTTGCCAATCTCGATATACTGTAGTAATTATAAAAATTGTCTTCAATATGTTTGAAATTTTCTTAAACTAACTCAAAATTAGAATCGAATGCTATTATTTATAAATATATATACCATTTTTTTAATAGTTTGACTTCAGTTTTGATATAATATTTTATATTATGAAAAATTATAATTGAAAAGGGTTTTAGCCATGACAGACGACCAAATTAATGCGCCCCAAACAACGCTAATGCGCATTGAAATTTTATGGCGACAGACGGCAGACTTGTGCATTTAGACAGCAGATAGTGAAATTAGTTTATTTATTAAAAATAAAAATGAATAAGATAAATTATTAATAGAAATTTTTGTATTTTTGGAAAATCAATATAAGTTCAACGAAAAAATTCGTTTATTATTAACTGCGTTAAAAGGTAGTAGAGTGAAATTAAAAGCAATAATTGATTGTAATGCGGAAAAAATGTGCAAAAAAGTTAAGAATATTGGAAAAATTGATAGCAAACTGTGCGTTGTTTATTTTCTGTCATCTAGCAAAACAATTACAGGAAAAAATCTCAATTCTTTGAATATTTTGAAAATTCAACCAAACCGAACATATCACAAATTATGTATGTATTTATCAATATAAGCATTTTCATTAAATGGCACTGCAATATGTTTAAAGAAAATATATATTATAGTCACAAATATCTTTTCTTTTTTATATATTGTATGTAAATATAAAAACTGCCTTGCATGTGTACGTATAAAAGTTCAAAACTTGAGAAAAGTTTTCCCAAGTGTAACCAAAATTAAGTTTTACAACTGAGTTCACCACAATTAACTGTACATGTACAGTGATCTGAACAAAATAGCAACAACCAAAATATTGTGAAGTTTTAAAATGTGCTATTTTGTTCTTTAATAAAATTGTTTTTAGATACAATTATAACTTGTATAATTTTTTCTTAAGTGATTAGAATTTCCCTCCACACAAAAGTAATTAAAAACAAATATTAATGCGAAACTTAAAAACCTGCAAAATATTTTTACCTCTTTCTATTCACACAACTGTAAAATTCCGATATGAAGTAAATTTCCGCGCTTTAATTTGTGTACAATGTTAGTATTGCCGCAACCAGGGATAAGGGGGCCCAATTATTACCCGTGTGAGCGCCTCAAACTAAGCGTTTTTTTTATAACATTTTCCATTATGGTCAGATCGAACAAAATAAGAATTTTTGGGCATTCTAAATTAAAACACCCAACATTTATTACGATCAAAAATAATTATATTTTTAAAAAAATTTTTGGGGCCATTTTTTTTCTTTTGATTTTTTCATTATTTTTAAAAATTTTTATTAAAGCGATTTTTTTTTTGGAAACGGCGGCAACGAATTCCTCCGTTCACATATATTTTTGGTATAATTTCAATCTGGCCTTTCCAGTCATTCCAATTGCAAAACGTCAAAACCTACCAAATCTAGTCAACTGTCAAAGTTCGGTAGGTGAGCGGTTCTCACATTTCCAGTGACAGGAGAGTTGGGGATCTCGTTATCCCAGACCGCAACCAGGAATTAATTTGATGCCCAACTCTTCTCTCACTGGAAGTGAGAGAACAATTGCTAAACGTCAAAACCACCTAAACTTGACAGTTGACTGGATTGAGGAGGTTTTGACGTTTTGTAATTGGAATGACTGGAACGGCCAGATTGAAATTATACCAAAAATATATCTGAACGGAGGAATTTGTTGCCGCCGTTCAAGATCGCTAATAAAAATTTAAAACAATGAAAATCAAAGAAAATGCGAAATTTAAATATATTTCATAAAGCATTTTGTAATTTGGTGCACATTAGAATTAATTTTCATTTACAAATGATTAAAAACAGGCTTAATTCACCTTATTAAGTACTGAGAGTTTGAAAGTCAGTTGTGTTAATATACCATAAAATCATAAAAAAGGACTTAAGTAGTTTCGCCATATATTACAAGTTCAATATATAATAATTTGGAATCGTAATAAATGTTGGGTGTTTTAATTTAAAATGCCCAAAAATTCTTATTTTATTCCATCTGGCCATAATGGAAAATGTTATAAAAAACGCTTATTTTGAGGTGCTCTCACACTGGAATAAGTTGGGCATCCCATTATCCCTGGCCGCAACTATTCTGCGATGAACATTAATTTTCGTAATGATTTTTTCCCAACTTTGTACGCCCTTCCCTGCGTAAACTGATATTCCGCTCAACTAGCCCTCGTTCGCACTTTGCTAATTTTGCGGGCTAAAAATTTGCCCATCCCTGCCTTAAGGTATTTCCCTGACTTTTGCAGTTACAAGAGTATCAAATGTGCGGTTGCACCCGAATCCAGCCGTTTCTTACTCTTTTAAAATCCAGGTTTTCATAATTCACATAACAGAAATAGCAATAACAGTTGCATGTACGAGTAAACATAAAATAAGTGTTATCATATCAGTAAGTGTTATCATATTTGCAAACGAATAAAAATAAATAAAATAAAGGATTATAACTTCAATACAAAATTCTTTATCGTGTGCTGAGTAACGCAAATCAGACCTCCTTTCTCTTGATAAATCCACATGTTGGATCGACGCATGTTAAATATAATTGAGATCAATTGGGAATCAAGGGAAGATTCTATAACTCGAATAACCATAATCCACAAAAAAACTTATACGAGTTATAGAAGTTGTCATTAAATCATTAAATTTTTCAAAAAGATGTGAAATATAGATTTAAACAGTTTTATTGAATTACTTCGCTTTAAGTTTTCTGTTTATGTACATAAAACGTGTATTCTGTAATTTTTTGCTGATGTATTTTTGCTTTGTAGTGATCGTCATTTGTATTTTTATTTGTATTTAAATAGGAATTTAGAATTTCAAAGAAATGCGTTATATAATTTTTGGATGGCGGTTGACAACTTTTTTCTTGAAAATCTTCATTGTTTTCCATAGTGCTAGAAGTCATATCCTATGGATCTGAAATATTCGGTTCTACAATAACAGATGACATACATATGTAAATCACATTTTATGGCATAAATACGCGCGGCGATTTTTACATGAGTAGATGAATCAATTTAAAAGTTCGATTTATGGAAAGAAATTTGACTTGTATTGCCAATTCAAGAGTTTGAAAAGAAAATATTGAATGAGGATAAAAATTGGCTCATGCAAATATTTTTGTGCACTGCGTTCATGAAGCGTACAAGGGTGTGTGAATGTGATGCAAAAGCTCATGTGAATAATATGGGGACTCCGACCTTTCTTGGCAAAATTAATAAATTCATAAGATTCTGAATACGGGCATTACTACCAACACGATCAAATTAAATTATAGAAATAGATATAGTATTACTCCTGTAAACACATAAAGTGTAAAATAGTTGATTTAATTGAAACTATTAGGAAATAAGAAAATGTACCACCAATTTTTGGCGTTCGGAATTGGATTATTTATTGTCGCACTTTATAGTGTAATCCGTGTAAGTACATATACGATTATTATCCAGGTATTTATACATAGACATACTTTGCACTAATAAAATGTGTAAAATTAGTTATAAACGTGGTTACATATACATTACAAGCAATATTACAATAGTTTATTGGACACGATTTATGTGTTACTATTAATATAATTAATACAAAACTAGTTTATATTTGCTATATATGTAATATATACGGTTTTCGGAAAGCATTACAAATATTTGGAAGTTTAAAAGCGCGGTAAGCTAAGAAGATTATACTATACATATGTACTTGTAAGTATGTATGTACAAATTACTAAGCCTTAGATACATTATCCATCGTATACGCACAAAATACTTGTTTAATAAGTTAAAAACTCTTTAATAAATTTGCGCAAACTAGGAAGGTAGATTATGTTTGCATTTGTTCAACTAATCTAAAATTATTATTTCGCACTTTGGATGTCAGCTTATGTTTTTATAAATATTCACTATATAATAATTAATATTCGTTGGTTATATGTATGTGTGTAGTTATAAATAGTTAAGCCCTTTTATTGACAGCGTTATTTGAGATTTTCAAGGTATTTATACACTTCTAGCTTTTTTTGTTTTATCATGGAACGCATCGATGTAGTAAATGGATCAAAATTCAAAAACCGCTTCTTTCTCCGGAAAACGCCTTCTCTTCTTATTAAAGTACAGCTGAAGAGTTCCTGAAATCAGAAAATTTAGAAGCTATAATTTAAGTGATAAATATTTGTGTATGTAAAGAGTCTATAAAAATAAAGGGCTAAGTTCCGGTGCAACCGAACATATTATACTCTTGCAACTTACAAGAATCAAAGCCAGCGAAATACTTTATAGTGTAAAGCATCAACCTGAGAATCGAAATCTAAGAAATTTTATATATGCATATACTATACATAACCCATACACTGACAGACACATAAGGTTTGTTAGAAAAGCGAAAACCATTGTACAGCAGTCATGGTAGTATCGACCAATTGTATTTATTTTTCCGAGTACCACAACATGTCGCATACTAAAAAACCTATCATATAGAGTAAAGTCAGCCGGATGTTCGAAAATCCTGATATTAGTTATATTGGGGGTAAGTGATGTGTTTGCTCAAATTTATCTATTTTAGGTATTTATCTATTTTTATTCAGATAACTCAAATATTGCCCGATATATCCAGCATTAAGTTACCTGGAAGTTCGAAAATCCTAACATTAGGTATATGGGGGCTCAGGCGATACAGAAGTACTATCCTTGAAATTCAATTTAATTAAAACTTTCGATCAAAGGTCAACTATAGTCAACTGGGATCCAAATATTCAGTACCTAGGGACTTGAGCAGTTTTAGTTGGATTTAAACAATTTTTGATCATAAGGTGGCACACACTAAATTCATTATTCGTGTAAAGTTTAAGAGGGTATTCTACTCTAGAAATTCAATTTTTTGCAGTTTTTTGAATATTATTAAAAAAAAAAACAAAAATATTTTTACCATCCATTTTTATGGTGTTTTTATTGATATCT
The DNA here is from genome assembly GCA_027475135.1 of Bactrocera correcta. Classification (NCBI taxonomy): domain Eukaryota; kingdom Metazoa; phylum Arthropoda; class Insecta; order Diptera; family Tephritidae; genus Bactrocera; species Bactrocera correcta. Next base: position 84,078,328 of record CM050326.1, read on the forward strand.
TAAGAATACAGAAAAATAATTTTATAAAAAAAATATTAAAAATTAAAATAATTAGAGATGGAGTTAGAGACAGGTGTAAAAACAAAAAAATGGCGCATCCTGGTGACATTGATCCTGACTCTCCTGGTGGTCTGAAACAAAAAATCACACGAAAATTTTTTTTTGAAAAATGGCGACTGCCTGAAAATAAAAATCATTTTTTTAGGCTGTTTTTTTTTAAAGTCCTGGATTTTTTTAAAATATTAAAAACAAAAATTTTGACACTGGTAGGAACGATAAAGGATTATTTAAAGAAGGTTCACACAAAATTTCAAGTAAATCGGTTGTATAGAACTTGAGACAATGCCGGTACCGTGTGGAAAAAAGTAGTTTCGAGAAAAACGCGCTTAAAGTTTAGAAGACAATTCTAGTGAACACGGACGTCACCTCACAAAATCGGCTGTATCTCCGCAAATAAGTCGAGTTTTGAAAAATCCTTCCAAGGTCATATTTTTGAAAGTATAAACTTTAAATATAAAAAAAAATCGAATTTTTCAAAATTCTAGAGTAGAATACCCCCTTAAACCCGCTATTTTAATTGTTTCTTGATTTGTGTACTGGAAAGAAAAGAATCTAGTGAAATTTAAAATTGTGCTATATGGGGAGTAGGTATGATTTGTCGAAATCGGTCAGTCGGGTCCTGAGATATGGGATTTCATCAAAAAGTGGGTGACGCCACGCCCATCATCCAATTTTTACCCCGGTCCCTTCAAAGCCTTGTCATACCATCCTGGCGGCAAATTTTTGTGTCTCTGGCGCATTTAGTTATTGATTTATCGCGCTTTTAGTAGTTTTGAACAGTACCGTTATACGGGGAGTGAACAGGGTTTTCATCTGATTTCATCAATTTTCACATTAACGGTAGGAGTTCTAATAATTGTAATATACGTGCAGGGTGAATTTGGTAGTTGTAGCTTACGTGGTTTAGGAGATACATATGTACATTAAACTTGTTGGAGGTCGGGGCCACGACCATTTTTTCAATAGTTTTTACCAACAGGTGCTTCTTGCTAGTGCGATCCATTGTACCAAATTACAGTTTCATATCTTAACATGGCACTGTGTTTTCAGTTACTGGCGATTTTTGTATAGGCAGATAGTCAACCGGATTTCAACTTTGTTTGCCACTCCCATTATTTATATATATGTATATATAACCATATATCTAACTCGCTTAGTTTTAGGTGATACGTATAACCATTAGGTGAACAAAATTATAATACAACAACAACTGGTTGCAAGAGCATAAAAAAATTAAAAGGGTTGTTGATTTATTTAGTCGAAAAGGATTCCTTAATATTTTCTGGATGTAGCTTTTTTAGTTTTTATAAAAATTAACCAATACTATTGAAAACTGAAGTGTGCTAACCTGATGAAATACAGTGTATTCTGATTTACGTTATTCTAACAAAATTATGCCGAATAAGTTGGCCAGTACGAGTATAAGTTACATAAAATTGTAATGTATGAAATGTGTGTAATCAACCTAGACCTTGTCCGCTCCCAATATACTCCATATATGGTGATTTCCGACTTCCCAGTCGTCTTTTAACCGTTTTTCAAAATGTGTGATATTTTATTAAAATTAAGTGAACAAGGTTTATTAAAAACTAGCTGAGCCCGCAGTCGTTGTCCTGCGTGAAATTATGTGTTTTGAAATGAAAAGAAAATTTAATTTATTATTTAATTTTTTTTCAATGTAACACAGTTTCATTACCAACATTTTTGGTTTCTATTGCGGTGCGTAAATGTACAGAAAAGATGGTTTTTCAACTCGTGAGCACGTATGTATGTACATACATATATCTGCCCGTGTGAAAAACATTGAATTTCCAAATTTATGCCACACACTATGCCCCCTTGTATTCGATAGCTGCACAATCCATCGGGTTCCATTACATCATCGCATCAAGATTGCGAGTAATAATGACAGATCCAACTTTGAAACACAAATGATGCGATGACATACCAAGCCTCTCCAAAGATTTAGAAATTCCGCTGGATAATTCACGGTGTCGTCTGCATTATTAAGACGATCGATCGATTTGTATGAGTGCAAGTCTCCCGGAATTTGACTTTGAATCTTCCACTTTAAGTCAACAACATCGGTATTGTTGGCAGCTATCATAGTTACGATAATTTTTCAATGCCCGAAGAACATTCGTGATGAGTTCATCCTTCGTAAACTGATTAGCGGGAGGTGGAATTGATATCAAACCACCGAAAGTATGAACTGGAATTGACCCATTTCCAATTCTTAGCGAATACGATGTAAAGTGTCTTCGGCAGGGTCATTTTTGTTCGAATCCCATAATTGACGCGGATTAAACGCTGATATGTCGAAATGATCATCGGGAAAAATGTGCGAACTTCATTTAAATTCGAAGTAGCTATCGCATCATCCATCGTTTGATTCCAGTGACTATCATGTTCCAGCAATTGTAATTGCTGGCTTGCTTCTCAAAAAGTTGCACACACCGTACCATTAACAGTACGCAATGACTCAAGTGAAGTTCAACCACGTCTATTAATCAATAGCAACCGAAGGTAGAAGCAATCGTCCTTTTTCGGGTGGATTGTTGAGAACACATGGATGCTTCGACGATCCATTCTATGTATAATATCAAGGCATTTCCGAATAGAGCAATGTTCTCGCAAACGGATCACTGACGAAAGTTGAGAAAAAAGTCGTAAATGTTAATTTTGTTGCTGGCGGTGTTTCCACTGGCCGTACTGTATCCTCTGGCTTAAAATACTCTCTTGGCCATTCTCCAAATTAACTGTGAGATGCACAACAGTCGAAAGTCAAAAGTAAATATCCTACAAAGCGCTTTATTGCAGTTCACGTATCGACCGTATCGTTTAAGACCAATAACCGCCATGTTCCTTTCTTTGGTGACCTGCACTACTCAACATTGGCATGAGTTTTGAATGTGAATTGGACAACAGTGGTGAATATGGTATGATCGAAGTGTTGTCGAACAGAAATGATTTCATCAATTTTATATGATGTAACCACCATCCACTATCCAAAGAAGAATGTGTGCGTGCGACAAACCTCTCTTTTGCCACTCAACAGAGTACATCTAGCATCTAACAGCACCACACTAAATTCCATCAAACCTCGTAACTATTGTTTGAAAAGTCGTGCTGTGACATCGTGACGATCGCTTGCTGATCAACCTCGATCTATAATTCCGCACGTATGTCATCGCATCCTGTATGTTAATGCCAAAAAGAAAGCCGCCCGATATTAGCGTGACCTCTTTGTGGCATCGTAACAAGTTTCAATCTGTAATTTATCACTTTGTGTGAACCACACTTAACGTTTTCACTGAATAATTTTCAATCATTTTTTATTTTTTTGAAAACAGCCGGAATAAAGAAAGCAAACGACAAATTTGAACGATTCAAATAATTGAAAAACAAAACAAAAAAAAAAAAAAATTGTATGAAAACAGTTACTTTTTGGAATTATCCAATTTTCCGACTTTTCCTTATGAAAAGCATACGGCCTTTTTTTTTATTTCTGAACCTTCCCCGATCCATAGCGAACTACCTCTGAAAATTTCACCGAGACTGGTTCTGCCGTTCTCGAGCTTTACTAACAAACAAATTCGTTTGTATTGTAAAAAGAAAAGGGCTGCTTTTAGGGGTTTTCCGGCACTTAATCGAGTTTTTCTCGACCGAAAAACCATCTTTGAGCCTCAACGAACATTAAAAAAAAAAGAATTTGCCAAATTGGTCCAGGCATTGTTGAATTATGCGCTTAGCAACACATTTTGCGATTCATTTTTATATATGTATGTATAAGATTATGTGGTTTAGAACTTTAAATATGTACATATATGGAATTGGTTTAGACCCTGGTCCAAACCTCATATCTCTAATGTAATAAATCCCGATCCTTTGGTTGACGTTTTGCACATCAATATACCTGTAATAAATTGAGCCTCTTCCATTGATCGACTTCGTCGATTTTTGCCAACACCTTAAAGTATTTCCTCGGCTTTTTAAGTTCTTGGATTGTTCGATTACACCCGAACTCAATCTTGTTCTCTTGTTTTTTTTTTATCATTTTTACTTTCAAAATGCTGTGTGATTAAAAATAATTCTTTATATAAAATAGTTTCAAGCATTCTACTTTTCTTTACTCCTCTTTTTATGTCTACTAATTATTTCAATTTGTTAGCACATCGATCAGAAAGGGGTTTTATACATAAATTAATAATCAAGTTAAATACAGCAAAATTAAATAATATATATATATAATAACATATATAGCATATTGTAATATAATAGACATTTTTTTTTTTCAAATAAGCAATACTATGTTATGCTTTTATTTAATTAACTTTTAATTTGTTGTTACCTCATTAATAGGAAACTCTAAAAAGTTAAGTATTCCTCTCAAAGTTACTTCTAAATTTCCAACCAAATCCTCATAGAATACAACCTTGATGCTGCCTGAGAAGTCTCGTGCCCAGCTTAAATTAGTCGCTTCCCACATTTTCAAATTCTTAAGTACGAATTTCTGCCAATCTGAAAAACAAATTATATATGAAATAAAATATTCTATGCTGATAAATATGGAGAGGTGTATAAAAATATGTTTCTATAATAAGGGTCAGAAAACTGCCAAACGTCCATTATTGCCATCTGATCATAAATGTGTCACGAGTGATTAAAATCGTTTAAAGTATTATTTTGAATATCAAGAAAGAGGAAAAGAATTATACAGCTTTGCTTACACCATCTTGAACTACTAATATAAGGATTAAGACAAGTTGACCTTTGCTAAATGTTTCGAATCGACATTTAGTTGATGTATAATGGTATTGGTCAGGAACTAAAGACTACAAGTTTTCAAAATTTCTATCAGTAATTTTTTGCTTGTTGCTACAGTGCAGTGTATAATAGTTTTGTTCACCTTAATTAATCGAGATAGATATAGGGTTATATATGGGGTATTCCATACAAAATCGACCACTTTTGAACCCGACCCCTTTAGATTTTGTTGAAACTTATCCATCTTTTTCTATCCTTTGAAAAACATTATTGAGAATTTTTTCAAAATTTTTTGTCCAACTTCAAAAAAAGTTATGAATTTTGCTATTTTTTGCTAAAAAATTGCTTTTTTATTTTGAAATAGCCATAACTTTTGTAGAAATTGACTTCTGGGGACCTTTTTTTAATTTTTGTTTTTGAATGAACTTTTCGAAAAAATACACGAAAAAAATTAACACAATCAACTATATAAAATAATCGGGGTTTTCAGAAAAATCGTAATTTTTTTTTTGGAAGTTCGCCATTTCCCCAAGTATTTTTTTTATTTATTTAAAAAAAAATGAAATTTTTTTTCCGTAAACTTTATTTCTATCATATAAAAAATATAATTTAACGATTTTATGATTTCACAGAAACAATACAAAAAATTATTTATTAACGAAAATGGTTGTTTGTATGTTAAAAAGTTTTCAAACTCTACTGAACATAAAATTTGTAAAATATTTAAACGCCAGAAAAAAAATTAATAAATTATTTTTTGTATTGTTTCTGTGAAATCATAAAATCGTTAAATTATATTTTTTATATGACAGAAATAAAGTTTACGGGAAACATTTTTTTTTAATTTTAAAAGCCATTTAGCCAATCGCAAAATTCATGACTTTTTTTGAAGTTGGACAAATAATTTTGAAAAAATTCTCAAAAATGTTTTTCAAAGGGTAGAAAAGGATGGATAAGTGTGAGCAAAATCTAAAGGGGTCGGGTTCAAAAGTGGTTGATCTGGTATGGAATACCCCATATATAAACGATCAGGATGAAGAGACGAGACAGGCAGTCACCGTTTCTTCATCCTGATTATTTATATATATATGTACATATATGTATGTATAACCTTATACCTAAGTCGATTAATTTTAGGTGATACAAACAACCGTTAGGTGGACAATACTATTATACTCTGTAGCAACATGTTGCAAGAGTAAAAAATAGATTCGAAACAATTAATGCACATTTACAATAATAATAATTTTCTGCATTATCTATGAATCCAATTTGCACTCTTATTATTTTGTTAACACACTGTATATAAATAATAAATATAATCCATATGTTACCGTATTTTTTTTTTTTTCAAACTAATAAATATAGTTATATAAATATTCATTATTGTCAAATGAAATAAAATATTATAATAATAAATAACTAGCGATTTTTATATAATGTGAAATCTCCATATTTTTCTTACATTTTCCTTTAGTTCTTTTATAACGATCGGGAGATGCAAATCCAATATGACCGCCACTTTGTCTATTAAATTCTGCCAATATCGCTTTCTCTGGGTCACGCACCAGTAAAATGGCCTTAGTAAATGGGTCCCATGCTTTAGGCCCGAATTCGTGTGTTTTCACTAACAATACAGAGTTATTACGTACATTTTCTGCCGGAAATCCAGTCTTTAACAACCCATAATCTTTGTAGACACTCCCCGTTAAAATTCCTTTAATTAAAAACGACATGAACAGAAGTCACGCGTAAAACTAGTTCTATCAAAAAACCGCTATAGCGATTTAGTCGTAAATTATGTTGGATATTATAATTGTTTATTATTTACCTGTTGCTTGCTGCAATAAATACCTAAGCCAGGTGTTACCACTTCCTGGAAATGATGCTAGGGCAGTCAGACCCGGTATTCGATATACAGCGTCATCTTTAGTATCTTCAGTAGTTGCAACTAAAAAAAATAAAACACAATTATTGATGATTTATGTAAGCATATTTTTCCTTTGACTTGTTCCTAATGTATTCACCAAGCATTTTTTAGTTGACGAATGAAGATTATAGTCACTCAACGGAGGAGCATCTTGCAAGCAAGTTATGCAGACATGAAAGGAACTGTGTGTTGGATGCACTGTACTAAAATAGTAATACAGAAACCTAAAGAAACTCTCTAAGTAATCTATTAAGAGTAACTTTCTTTCGTTGACAAAGATCTTTTCGTACTTCATATATTGTGTATTTAAAGCAAGTTTTATTGTTGCAACAATGGAATGTGTTGTCTTCTTCTGTACAAAAATTACTCATTGGAACAAAAGTTTTTTCTAACATTTTTGTACTATTCATTTTGTATCTATATTTTTGAAATAATGGTAAAAGCGTTTCCGCGTATGAACGATGCCTCCTATCTATAATTTTTACACACTTTACTTACCTTTATTAGTGCTTAGAGCAGAAACGGTGGTAATCATGTTATTAGGTACGTTTGTCTTGAGATACTTAAGGCCGTTACACCAGCGGATATTGGCCTTGGATGTGAAACCACGGAAACGACTGTTGTGAAAATTTGCGAACTAAAATTACACATTTATTAAGAAGTGTTTACCGAAATTGGATGGTTTCTGTATAATGTTGAACTAAAATTTATAGAGATGCTATAAGTAAAGGAATATAAAATTTGAAAACATGTACATATGGATATGTATACCATACACACAGTTGTCCACAAAGTAATAGGATGACCAATATGAAAGATATATAGTATTTAGCTGCATAACTTCACATAATGGGGCATTCACATTAATATAGCTAACAAATTTTTATTGCGATGATTCGTTCAGCATTGCTAATTCTCGGATACCCTTGTCATTGCTTTCCACAGAAATTAGAGTGTTCGACATTTCTAAAATATCTCTAAGCCTAAAGAATAATAAGTTAAAAAAATTGCGTAGAGTTCCATAATACAGCAGAAATTTGAATTTTGTCATCCAAGGCCATCAACAATGAACTAAATGTGTTAGTTAGATAAGCGACGATAATTCTTCTTCGTCGTTTCTTTTTTTCTTCTTCCTCTTCCTCTGCTTCCCCCGACGGGTACTGTGTCGAATACTTTCAGAGCTGGTGTGTTTTCGTACATTCGGACGCCGACTAGACGCCGACTAGCCGCTGTCTTTAATTCGCTGAATTATGTCAATGACGTCGTATATTGGCTTTGCTTCCTTATCTAGTCTGGAGAAAGCAGAACTAATGGCGCGGGTGTTGAGGTCAATGATATCAATATCATCGACATACGCCAGCAGCTGTACGCTCTTATAGAAGATTGTATCTGCTCGATTAAGTTCTGCAGCTCGTATTGTTTTTCCAGTAGCAGATTGAAGAAGTCGCACGATAGGGAGTCGCCTCGGAAACGTCCTTCTCGATCCTGAAAGAGCTTTTGTTATATATCAACGTGGGTTTACACAGCCGCACTATTTTTGCGGGGATACCAAATTCAGACATCGCAGCATAAAGGCAGTCAAAAGCAACTTCGAAATCAACGAAGAGGTGGTGTGTGTCGATTCTGCTATCACGGGTCTTTTCCAAAATTTGTCGCATGGTAATTCTTTGTTGTTGATTTGCCAGGTCTAAAGCCAATCAGTTTGTTGACGGTGTACCTTATATGCGATGTTTAGGAGACTTACCCCGCGACAGTTGGGAAGAGCACACTTCAAATCTAATCATTGTAGATGCTTTCGTCGACAATCCATCGGTTCCCCCGCTTTGTTAATTGCTATTCGAACTTCTTCATGGTCGAGCAATGGACATTTGCTTCATCGTCATCCAGGGCGCTGGAGAAGTGTTCTAGATCACCTTTGCGGGTTCTACAAGAGTATGCTCCGGTCTTGATATCTTCTGTTAGTCGCTGCATCTTTTCGTAGAACTTTGGAGCATTTTCAACTCTCGGTATCTATCATTCATCATTCATCGTAACGTTGCGAGGTAGGCAGTCTGTTTTCTCTCCGCTGCGTCACGGAAATCCTCATCGTAACAGCTGTTCTTTTTAATTTTCCGTAAACCAAGTGGTTTCGGTTGCAACTGTACGTAAGGAGATTGTACGTATCACAACATGATCGATCTGGTTGGTTGATGAATTTTTCTATGCTGGAATCTAGTACTACAGATGACCATATTTCGGGCCTCGGTGAAGTCGATCAGCCTCAACCCATTTGGGGATGTTTTCTCGTGGAGGCTGAATTTACCTACTTTTGTGTCAAAAATACTTTCTTAGCCCACTCTGGCGTTAAAGTCGCCAAGCACGATTTTGACATCACGGGGCAGCTCTCATTGGTGCGCTCATAGAAGGCTTCTTTGGTCACATCGTCCTTCTCTTCAGTCGGGGCGTGGACGCAAATCAGCGAAATGTTGAAGAACTTCGGTTTGATGTGGATTGTGGCATCAACCGTGTGAATAACAGTACTTGGCGACGGAGTTTCTCTCCCACCACGAATCCCACACCGAATTTGCCCTTCTTTATATGACCACTGTAGTAAATGCCACAGCGATCTACTCACCTCAGTTCTTGGACGGCGGTGATGTCGGCCTTCACTTTAACGAGGACATCAATCAGCTGGACAGCGGTACCTTCCCAATTAAGGGACCGGACATTCCAGGTGCATGCTCTCAAATCATAGTCCTTAATTCGTTTGCCATGGTCGTCATCAAAATGGGGGTCTCCCATCCGAGACTGTTTATGCTTTTACATTGGTACTGTTTTTTACGTGGCGGGTCACAGCAGCATAGTTCGCCTGTGATGATGAAGAGATGTTTTCTGACTACCCAGAAGATACTTAGTCAAAGACCGGAAGTCGTGATCCATATGTAGAAGAATCGTTTCTGGCCACTCCCAAATGAATGGCAATCAGAGAATTTTTCTCGCTTGCGTGAACTTCAACACATGACTCCATCACCGAAAATTACCGCTACTAAAAAAAGAACACGTGGAATACCGCATGCAATTTGAAAAAATGTGCCTCCTGGTTGGTGGCTAAAAGTCGAAATTTATTGTGGTCAGTAGAATCAAAATTGTTTGGCAGTAAAGTTCTGAAAATTTTGACTGGTGTCTCCCTGTCAGGGAATATATTTCCTGATTTACAACAAAATTCGTGAAGCATAGTGTCGTTTAAATCACGCCAGTGGGAGCTTTTCACATAGTTCAGTTAATCCAATTCTTTTAACTGAAAACGTCATGGATCAAGTGGTATACTCGTATGTCAAAATATTAAATGAGGTAATGTTTCCACATGTCTGAAGGAATATAATATTAATATGTGTATATCAACGGAATAATGATTCTAAATATATTATCAGGTTCGCGAAGAAGGGGTTGTAGAGTCAACGGAGTTGAGGTTAAGCCTCAGGCTGTGCAGTTTCTTTGCCGAAACTCCAAAAAAACATTAAGACCGATATGAAAAAGTGTTTCGAAAAAAAACAAAGCAATTTGAGAAATTTATGGCATGTTATGAAAAAGGTTTGGGCAGGATTAACATTTAAGCGATGCCACAATTTCATAGAATCTATTTGCGAAGCTATTCAATCAAATGTGATTTAGTTTACTATTCTGTAAAAGTTTGAAACGATTTTAATTAAAAAATAAAAATAAATTGTATGTATTGAAAAAATATACTATTTTTATGTGGAACTAGTTTTTCAGTTCATTCAACAAAAGCAATATGAAACTTTCTTTACATTTCATTGAAACAACTGGACTATGAAAATCTTAATACATATTTAGTGAATATGTTGTGGATTTTTTATTAAAAATTATAAAATTCGTTTCGTTAATGTGTCACTCCTATTTTTTTGTGGACAACTGTTAATAAACCTAAATCAAAAATATATCATTACCACAAATCAGACCTCATTTTAGGCAAATATATTTAAAAAAAATATTTACCCCTTAAGTTTACAGTAATGTTACGGATTGATGGTTGAAATGTATACTTTAAATTAGAAAAACATAAAAAACGCATACACATACAGGGTTTGTCTGGAAAGTAATAGAACTGACTGCCGCGACTTTACTTTGGAACGTGCGCGCACCGCTGGATTCGGTAGAGGGCGCTCCTAGCTAACGAACGAGCGACTGGCCAGTTGCCTCCGAGCACCTGGAGAGTCAGGACAAACATTTTCATGCGACGTGTTTCTGTGACTGGAGCAAGCCAAAAATGCAGAAGAGGTAAGCGATTAAATTCTCTGTGAAACTCAGTAAATCTACAGCAGAGACGTTTGATATAATCAAGTAGGCTTAACCAGATGTTGCTTTAGCTAGAGGTGGTGTGTTTCGGTGGCACCAGGCCATTTTGGAGGGCCGGCAAGAGGTCGACAAACGCCGACAATGCGACTTGTGTGCGCAAAGCTTTGACACCAGACCGTCGATTAAGTATTCGTTTTATTGCCCAGACGTAAAATTTATCAATTTATATGTAGTTCATGACATTGTGACGGTCCCAGAAGTGTTCACTGACGACCGGAAATTGCAACGAGTGGAAGTGTGTCAAGAAAATTTGAACATGAGAAATTTGAATAAGTGAGCTCCAATTTTTGAATAACGTAATCACAGGTGACGAGTGGATCTTTGGGAATGATCCCAAGACAAAGAGGCATTTTGAGACCACAGAGGGGATCCAAGCAGCATGCACCTCGACTCTCAAGGGTATTCCGGAGAATGCCTTCCTTGACGAAGAAGGAGCTTATTTTGAAAGTTTTTAACGAATTGTAACGATTGGTTCAATAAATATTTTTAAATCGACTTAGTTCTATTAGTTTCCGGACAAACCCTGTATGCAACACGACCGAAACTATATTTAAAAGAATTGGGAAAAGAGTACGCATAAATGTATGGAGTTTAGGGTTTCCATAATTCCTTTGAAGATAATTTTACAAGAAATAATTTAACTATACCTTTAATATTATAAATAAATTTATTAACGAATAAGATGATACTTAAATCTAATATGTAGTATAATAAGTATCTTAATTTAATTCAATCACTTACCTCAGAAAATCTTTCGATGCGTTCATTTTTTTGATTTGAGCGAGGCGAACTATTTATTGAAAATAATAAAACGCTGCATATATAAATAATGATTATTACTGAAACTCCGAATAGCCGCCAGCTTTGTAATATCATTTCGTATTTCTTTCATTCCTAATAATTTTTTTTTCCTAAAATTGTATAAACTGAACATTTTTTAATGGAAGGACGAAGTACATAAGTATGTATTTATATGTACATATAATTATTGGAAAATAATACACTGCAAAAACTCTTTAAATCTTTAAACCCATTTTTCAATAAATCGAAGTATTAACAACGCAAATGAAATAGTTATAAGGTGGGAAAGGATTGCAACTTATAGCAGTGGTGGGCATTTCATAGTACAATTATGTATGCTGACTTCACTCGAGCACTTATGACTGATTCACATAGAACTTTTGCCTCGCTTTGCGTCTTTGAAAGAAAAGTTAGATACTTGCTTTTGTATGAGCACTTTCACATTAAAGCGAAACGCAGCCAGGCGAAGCAAAATGTTCGGCAACTCTTGTCTTTTTACGCTTTGCCAAACCACGATCTTTGTTTTTTTTTAGTGAAGACGAAAGCAAAGCGTTCATTCTGGAATATTCTTTGCTTCGTTGTCAAAATATGAATTGTTAAGCAGAGCGAAGAAGTTGTATGTGAATGGGCCCACTCTAGGGTAAATTTGCAGTTTAGCAATTGAAACGACCGGAACGTTCGGGTTGAAATCGTAACAAGGTTAAGATGTCAGTAGGGTAATCCTTTTTTAATCTTTTTTTTTGAATTTTTTGTTCCCTTATATCCTTAGAAATAATGTAGAAACCCACTTTACTATTGGAAGGTTTCGAAAAAGGCCCAAAAATAATAATACCACTCGACGTTCGGAGTGCTCGGAGTATACACCTCAAACTTTAAACGCGTTTTTCTCAAAACACACTTTTCTAAACTGCCGGACAGGATTCCGGTCGAACTATTCAACTGATTTGCTTAATTTTTTTTTATTGTTCACAAAACGCCCGGCTATCGTCCCTATATTTTTTTATAATGTTATGACTAAATTTATGTAAAAAAAAAAAACATGGAAAAGAATTAAAAAAACGATAATTACTTTTTTATTTATAAACAATTTTTCATGATTCTAGTAGGGACTATAACCATTTACGTACTTTTTAAGAATTAATTGGGTTTTTGTATTTCAGATGATCCCAACATCTCCGACAGATGTCATCAAAAAATTCCGAAAAAATTTGTATATACACTCCACGATATACTTCATGAAATGTGAAAAAAGTTCTATTATAGAAGAAAAATTCCTATGAAAAAAATGTCAAAAAACGGGCCAGATTACCCCTACTGACCCCTTAAATTTATTTTTATTGACATTTTTTGTGATGCGATTGTATTAATTTTCTATTCAAAGCGATAAAAAAACATTTATTATTTGGAAGCTAATAAGTTGAATGCACTTTTTTAACTTCTTCATGCGTCAACGACTAATATACATATGTATAATAATTTTTAATTGTAATAAATATTGGGTTTTTTTTATTTAAATGGCGAAAAACTGTTATATTATTATCTGGCTACATGCTTAATGTTAAAAAAAATGTAAACACTAATTTTGAGACACCTTAACTTTGGAAAGATTTTGGTAGATTTTTATCTATAGTAGAATCCGAAATTCAGTTCAAGATCAAGGTAAAATTTTGACAACTTATAATATACATACAATTATTTAGTGGTATGCTAAATACACAATCTAGAATATAATTCATACCTAATTAAAAATATTCACTGAAGATTTTCGAAACTTTGTTCTGTCTTAGGTAAGTACTTTGATTGCTTACTATCTTCTTAAGATGTATTTCCTTAGGGTACACTTTTACTTTTACCTCATTTTAATGTTATAGTGATTTATTATTTGTATAGTTGTTTTTTACATAATACTTTTTTCAGAATGGCTACTTTCACTTTTTGTGTTTTAAATGTTAATTTAATTTTATTTAATATTGTTTTTTTTTTATTAAAAAAAAAGCTTTTGATTAGTATGATTCTTACACCTGCAAAATTGACAGTATTAGAAATTTTCAAAAGCAATATTGCTAATAAATTTATTTAAGTATTATTTTTGACATTTGTTTATCTGAGTTTTTGTATGGCCATGCGTTGTTATATTTTAAATACTAGCAACTTTTTTAGTATTGCGTGCCACTACGTTTCCCTAACTAGATAAATATAAAAATATGCACATGTATGTGCATATATAGTTATTTGACTTATGATTGGTGTATCCACTCTGCTGTCCAAATATAAAATTGAGCATTTTAAGATCAACACTAATACCATAGGTGTTCGTTATATTTGATTTTGTCTAACACGAATGCTATATTTTGATACCCTTTTTTAATTTTTGTTGAATGTGCAAGTGGAACTGACCCATATTTGTTACCATTGGACACATTTCAGGCTTCGTTTAGAGCTGTCTATGAAGAGGTGCCATTTATTTGACTGATATTTTACGAGACCCATTTCGAGAATGAGGCTTTTAACATCTGAAAAAAAGAAATATGACTTTCCGAATGAAAAAAGTGCAGCAGGTCTTGCTCTATTGTACAATAAAAAGTCACTTTTACACCTTTCGCTAACAAGTTTCTTTTTTTAATCTCGAAGTCAACACTTCCGCAGATTCTTTTGGTAACTAGATCCCTTATCAAATCATTCAATTTATTTTGAGGGAATGGTTCTGTAAATACTATTCCTTCAAAATCCCTGTCGCTACTTAAATTATTGTTTTCTTGTGATGGACTTGGTTCCTGTGATGATTCACAGGGGAAACAAAATGTTGGAACAAGTACTTCCTCTGAATGTGGGAAAGGTCTACTAGCCGATTCTAAGCCTGGGTAAATCATTTCTGTTAACGTTAACGCCGCGCAAATTGACGCAGCAGTAGTAACAGTCATCAAAGTGATTTTTTGTTCTCTCCATTGCATAGGCACTATGAAAAACAAATTAAAAATAATTTAGTTTTATCAATTGACCGTTGCCACTACCTCTGCACCAATTTTTTCGTTTTGTGGGCAAGTGTTATAGTTACAAATTCAAATGGGTATAGTATTTGTTTGGTATCTTAGTTGTTCATAATTAAAAACACAATTATTTTTATTTCACCCATACTTTTTTACAATACTATTAAAACCAGACATCATTATGTTGTAAGTTAAAATAGAAGCTTTACATAAACGTGTATTATATTTTGAACACTATTTTCATACGAAAACGATTTGAAGGAAATCAAACTAGCTATGATTCTAATAACAACTCTAAAGCAGTGAAGATGACTGTGCGAGCTCTAGTTTAGAATAGTAGAAATTTAAAAGATTTTTTGATTTATAATTCTTTATTATATACTTGGAATGTTTTTTTATTTTCCAACCCGTATTTGGGATTACTAAAAAATTCAAATGTTAACTTAATTACCAATACTTCTTGAACAGGGTATATTAAATTTACCAGGAAGTTTGTAACACCAAATGTGTTTGCATCAATAATGCCACCAATAACAAGGAAAAGGCATACATTTCTAACAAAGTTCTGAATAAACAAATTGAGGACGCTTGCAAAAGTGTTCAATGTCGGCAGAACTACAATTTCCGAAACATACTTGAATAGGTTAAAGTTTGATAAGTACGATATTTTGAATAAGTTTGTAAAATATATTATATAATCATTTTTCGAAGTTACATTGCCAGAACAGAAAGAGGCCTTGGTAAAAGCAAAACCAAATATTTGAATGCTTAATACCAGAGATAAAGAGATGTTTAACTCCTGGAAGTGAGAGAGCAATTGCTAAACGTCAAAACCACCTAAACTTTGACAGTTGATCGAGTTCAGGAGGTTTTGACGTTTATCAATTGGAAACGGGCGATGTCCAGATTGAAATCTTAGCAAAAAAATATGTAAACGGAGGGATTTGTTGCATCGTTCAATACCACTTATAAAAAATGCAAAACAATGAAAATTTAATAAATTTGTGAAACTTAAAGGTATTTGATGAAGCGTTTTGTAATTTGAAGCATCATAGCAGTATTTTCAATGAAAAATAATTAAAAACATTTAATGATTGAGAGCTAACAAGCTTAAATCCTTTTATTGGGCATTGAAAGGTCAAAAGTCAGTTGTTCTTATATACTTAAAAAAAAAATTTAAACAGTTTCTCAATATAAAAAATAACCACTATACAGTAATTTTTATTCATACTAAATGTTGGGTGTTTTAATTTAAATGCCCAAAAATTATTATTTTGTCCAATCTGGCCATAATAGAAAATGTTATAAAAAACGCTAATTTTGAGGTGCTCTCACACTGGAATAAGTTGAACATCCCTTTATTCCTGCTTAATACCGACTGAAGTGCTGAACACATAGAGCGCGACAGTCTGCAAGCGACATCTGCTCTTATGGACTACACTACTACAGGCCGACAGTTGTCGCTCTCGCTAACTTGAAAATTTTCGTATATTTGCCAACGACAGTGGAGCTTGACAGTAGAGAGGAGTGATGCCACTAATAAGCAAAATGTAAAATTATTCAAAGCTCTAACAATCCTGACGTTATTTTGCAAATAAAAGCATAAAATAGCTCTGTTATATCATTAGTAATAACAATTGATATTACCTATTTATTTATTTTTGACATAAAAAATTTCACTTTGAACAAAATATTAAAATTTCATTGAAGTGAAAGGTATTAGTATCGCCACAACGAAATTGTGTACATGCAAAATGGACAGCTAAGTTGTCTTGTGTACATGCCGGCCATTGTTACGTCATTGCCTTCTTACAAATGTTCATGTAGAAGGATTCACGACATCATTTACAGTTCACTGTCGCGCTGCCATGTCGTGTCGGGCTTTATGTGTTCAGCACTTCACGGACAAGTTTTTGTACAATTTTGGAGGAAGTTGCCAGAAAATATGCTTCAGTTTTATACTGAAAATCCACACCTTAAATGGTTTATTGCAATGCAACTGGAGAGCATAAACTTAATTTATTTACGATCGGAAAAGGAAAAAATCCAAACCGTTCATGAGACTGCAGATTGTGCCATCACCAAAAATGCTTGAATGACATTTTTTTAAAATTGGTTTGAAAAATCCTTAAACAAAAAGTGAAGCAATATCCAAAAGAAAATAATTTGCCAGCCAAGACACTTCTACTGCTAGACAATGCGACCTTCCATTCACATTCATTAGCAGATCTTGATAAGGACATAAGTACATACATATCTATATGTATATGGGTCATGCTATTATCACCAAACTACACGGCTCTAATCCAGCCTATGGACCAGAACGCTATTCAAATTTTAAAAATGAAATATCACAAAGTTTTTAATCTTATCTTTTGTTGAGCACAGAAAATAGCTTAACGGAATCATTAAAAAAATTCCTAAGAGACGTGGCTTTTCTTGGGATATCGTAGACGGAGGTGTCCAAATGTAACGGGTAACGTTTTTATAATTTTAAATGTCTTTTCTTCCCAAATAATCACTCTTGTTGACTTGACAAGTCAGAATATGTTTGGAGAGAGCTTTAAATATAAGAAGCAGTTGCACTACTATTTTCATGAACAAAACCGTACATAAATATCAATGTATTCAAAAAAGCCCATATGAATTTGTTGGGAGTTATTTCTTCACCGGAGTTTTTGTGACTGCCGCTTGTGTATTACGCCCTTGTGCATACATATTCGAAAGTACATGCATGTTATGTTATTGCGAAAATCAAAAACTCGAAAGCGCCTGGATTGGATGGCATACCAAACAGAGCTCTGAAGGAAGCCATAAGCTTAAAACCCCGAGTTTTCGCTAAAATGTACAACGCTTGTTTAAAGGAAGAGGTATTCCCCGACTCGTGGAAAGTACAACGTTTGGTTCTGCTCCCAAAACCAAAGAAACCACCTGAAGAACCTTCATCGTACCGACCGTTGTGTATGCTCGACACAATGGGTAAAGTGTACGAAAGTATAATACGAAACCGCTTCGAGTTAGTAATCCAGAAAGCCGGCGGACTATCAGAGAGACAATACGGCTTTATAAAAAAGAGGTCCACTATTGACGCACTACGAGAAGTCGTCGATACTGCGAAATGTGCAGTAAGTGGGAAAAGATGGAAAGGTGGCACAAAAAAGTACTGCGCGCTGATCACCCTGGATGTCAAGAATGAGTTCAACACAGCAAAATGGGCACACATAATCAAAGCTCTGGAAAAAATTCGCTCTCCAGAATACCTCATAAATATTATAACGAGCTATTTTAGAAACAGAAGGTTGATTTATGATACGAACGAAGGAGCCAAGAGCTACTCTATCTCGAGTGGAGTACCCCAAGGGTCAGTGTTAGGCCCGCTGTTATGGAACCTAATGTATGACGGGGTGCTAAGAAGGCAGCAACCAAAAGATGTGAAACTAATAGCATATGCGGACGATCTCAGGGTGGTAGCAGTGGCAAAACAATTAGTCGACCTAAGAAGCAAATGCAATGAGTGCGTAAATGATCTACGGCACTGGTTCTCTTCTGTGAGTCTGGAGCTGGCAGAGCAAAAAACTGAAGTTTTACTTATAAGCACCAGGAAGGTAGAAGAACAAATAGAGCTCACCATAGGGGAGTGCGAGATTACTTCGCAGCCGCAGCTGAAGTATCTGGGGGTAATATTGGATTCTAAATTAAAATTCAAAGAATACCTGGAGTATTCTCTCCAATAAAGCAAACAAAATTTATAACGCACTATCGAGAATGATGACCAACACAGGCTGTGTGCGTTCCAGCCGGCGATTCTTAATAGCGAAAGCAATGTGTTCCGTAATACTGTACGCAGCACCAGTATGGATACAGGCAATGAATATAAAAGCGTATGCTAAACAAATAATTGTAGTGCATAGGCTTTCTGCAATGCGAGTAATAAGTGCTTTCCGCACTACATCAACCGACGCTGCTGAAGTATTAGCCAGCATGCCGCCCATTGACATCCAGGGTGATGAAATCGAGCGTTTATATCATCTATCGGCGCCTAAAACAGTATCGGCAAAGACCGAGGAGAGGAACAAGAGCGTTAAAATGTGGCAGGAGCGGTGGAATTCCTCATCCAAAGGGCGTTTGACTTATACCGGACATCCACTCGTGGATAGACAGACGACATGGGGACCTAGACTTTAATCTGACCCAAATACTTAGTGGACGTGGGTGCTTTAGAAGCTACCTCTTCAGATTCCATAATGATACTAGTCCGAACTGTTCGACGTGTACAGAGCAGATAGAAGGTTCTGAACATGTATTGTTTTATTGCCCTAGATTTTCAAATACAAGGGAAAGACTAAAAACCGCACTAGGTGGTAGTCTTACAGTCGATAATTTAACGACACTCATGTGTCAGTCGACTGATAAATGGAAAGCTGTCAGCGAAGCGTCAGCATCCATAATGACAAAACTGAGACTTTTTGAACAAATTAGGCGTCCGTCAGTCCGCACGATAGAGGAGACTTAAATGTCCTGTCCCTCCCACGAAGTAATACTTAATCGGTGGTCCCGTGGGAGAGTCTTGAGTTGGAAAAATGCATGTTATTGCATGACTATGCATATATGTATGAATGTATATCCAATAACTATGTATAAAATTTCATACATCGCATATACAGCCCAATTCTAAGAAAACCTCACAACTGATTTGTGAGGAAATTTTGTGAGATTTACAGCCCTCTCGTCCCCTCACAAAAATCACCACCCCTGCTATTGTGAGGTTTTTCGTATGCTGAGGTGATTTCAAAACCACACCTTAAAATTACCTCACAAATGTGTGATGTTTGAAACATTTGTGACGTTATTTTTGCTCAAACCTCACAAGAAAAAAACTCAACACATTAGGTGAAAAGCACTTTGCTTTGAACAAGCTGTTTTACAAAAACAAACAAGACAAAATAAAGAAATGGACAGCCAAGAAAAGTGAGTAATTTTGTAAATCTATAAAATTTTCTTGTTAGGATTTCAAAATGTGAAAGAACAACAGAGGAGAAGCTGCAGCGTTACAGCATATGATGTAAAATATGTAAACATATTTTTATTCCCACATGTATTAAGTACATATATACACATTTACAAATAAAATATTGTCCAAATTATTTGTACATAAATATGTGTATGTCTTTTTATTTATACTCAGAAGAATTATATTCAAAGACCATAAGTTACATAATCATTGTAATAGATAAATACTTATATTTATAATAGATAACTAGTTCCTGCATTATATTTCCTTAAAATAATTGCAAATTTGTTTAAAAATATTGAAATTAACATAACGCAACCGATTTCACATTGTGAGGTTTAGCTTTCAGACATCACGAATTTGTAAGGAAAATGTGAGCAGTTGTGCTTTTGAAATTACCTCAGCATGCGGAAAACTTCACAATAGTGAGGGTGGTGATTTTTCTGAGAGCATTAGATTACAGCTGTTATATATAATATTAAGTGCATGGTGTACTGGGATTTTGAATTGCACATTTAAAAACCTATAATGCTTTATTTTTTAAAACATGCATGGCAACACCCTGTGTTTTCAACTTGCACAGCGCATGCTCTGTTATCAGCTGTTTATTATCCTAAAGGCCAATAATGATAGTGAGTGAGATTACGCCCAAGTTTTTACCTTAACTTTTTTCTGTTAACGTGACTTCATAATACAAGGTGACGTAATGAATATAAGAATGATAAAGTGCAAGGTAGAAAAATTGCAATTTATAGGTCATTTTCATGTTGCGGCTTCTCATTCTTAAATTCATTGCATCACGATGGCGCAATCTTCTTTCTGTCATTCCTTCTAAAACCTTAACCCTACTACAAACTATATACTAATTATTTTATTATTTAGTATTACTTAATTTTTATATTTAAGTAAAAAAATTATAATATATTTTAATAATTTACTAAATTAAACAATACAATATAATAAAATAAATTACATTCTGCTTAAAAACGTCCACTTTTTCATTAAAATATCACACATAAACGGTTTAAAGTCAGTCGGATAGTCAGAAATCACTATCCAGTGTACATGTTTCCAAGCAAATTTATGAATATAACCCACAGACGGACCGATATCTTCATAATAAAGTCTTCTAGATTAACGAAAATAATGATATTATGGGAACGAGGAAAGTTCGTAAACCGATTTCACACATTTTCGGCATCAAATTATAATATATTCAAAACATAGGTGTTCTAATTTTGCTACGATATCTCACATATTGACCGATATGTACATATGTATATACGATGTAAAGCCATCTGGAAATTTGTAATTGTTAATAGGTATATGGGGGCTGCTCCATTTTATCCATTTTAGGTACTAGGATCCACTGTTATTTCAAAAACATATTGACCGATATATGCGGTAAAACTCAACCGGAATTTTAAAATGTTATCATAAATAAGAGTGTTCTCTCAAATTTCAATAGTATTCTCACATATTGAACAGTGTTTAAGTATGAGCTACGCCTAAGTTCTGTATCAATAAAGAGCTGACAAACTTTCGTAGTAAATTTATATAACGCTTTTCCTCCTGTTTTCTCCTGATGGCTGGAACTTTTGAACTTAAGTGTATACACATTGAAGTAATTTTGGAGCAATAAAGTATTAGAGTCTTAATATTTTATCATTACTAATAAATTTTAACTTATTACAAACGGATTTGCTAATACTCAATCTTGGTAGGATAATGAATATTTTAAATATGTCTTTTTGGATCTGTAAAATCAGCCCAAAGGTCATTACCGCTCGCTCGAAATCTCATTCTCCCATGAATTCGCTAACATTGGCCCAACTGTATTTACAAATATAAATACGTCTTGTACATACAAAAATTAGCTGGAATGTTTGTATTAGCGAACTAAAAAAAATTTCTACACATTTGCTACAGCACAGTTTCACAGACAAAGCACAATTTCTATTTTCCTTAACAAAAGTCAAAACAAGCAACCACAATTGTGTATGACTATACATAAGCAGACGAAAAAACAAACTCAACTACAAATCGCATACATTGTCGATTTACACATCTACTTAAATCTTGTAGATATGTATGTAGTTCAATGAAGTTTTCACAATGAAAGTCTTATATGAAGAAATCGAAATTCACAAAATATTTTGTAATTTTATACATTTTATATGCTGGTGCATTGATTTTCAATAACAAGACGTTGCATAGACAATGTAAACTCACATATTTTGAAGCACTAACACTGTGTAAAAATATTCAAAATTTCCATTTCATTTTATATTTCATTAGTTTATTATGTTTATATTACACAGCACGACATCTAGTGCAAATCTCAGTATATACTGTGGTGAAAATACCGCATATGCCATAAATACCAATGTGTTCATAAAAGCCCATAGTATTTGTAGGGTGTCATTTCTTCACCGTAATTTTTGTGCCTTTCTGCATGGTATCACACCGTTGTGCATACATATTCATATACTTATATCCTAAACGTGTCATGCAGTAACTATGTAAATCGTACTATGTATGTATGTATAAAATTTATATATCTCATATTGTTAAAAACAAAATGAGTACTTCGTATACTAGGATTCTGAATTGAGTATTAAATGAACTATATCTAAATTTGTGAAACATACATGGCAACGCCCTGTGTTTTCAGATTGCATAGCGCATCCTCCGTTATCAGCTGTTTGATTAGATACTAAAGCACAAAAATAAATTTGTTTTTTAACTGTTAACTATCATTAGCTAGCCAAGTTTCCGCTGGAAAAGCGTTCTTAGCCCTAAAAACTAGCAGAAGAGAGCACAAGTTGAGAGTGTAAGAGGAACAGGTATAGCTGTTAAAACACATGTGTAAACAAGCGATATTTGACACATTTGCTTTGATTCTGTTTATTTTAAGGGGTATTCTTGTCAAGAGGCATGCATTTCAGACAATTTTGGTAAAATTAATATTTGGTTAAATTAATATTTTTGCTATCCATATTTTGATAGTTTTAAAATGTGAAAATGAAAATTCTCTTAATTAAATTTCAAATCTTGATATGATATGAGCATTAAAAAAACATTTTGACATTTGCTTGCTGAATTCTACCAATTTTCGTTTCATTACTTTTTCGTTATATAGCTTAGTGAGACTAATTTGTATTCTTGCTCTTCCTTTACCGAAATAAGCTCAATATTTTGGATATGTGAGAAAACATGAACCAAAACATCTAAAATCATTATATTAGAAATATATATGAGGTCAAAGATCGTGGACCTATTTCATTCATATTCAACTCTTAACCGAATTACATTTAGGAAAACTTTCTCTCTTAATTTCATTAAAATATCACTGAGATTAATCACCATAAACAGTGGTGTTTATTGGGGCATGCAAAAGTTTTTGACTGATTGCATTCATATTTGGCATTATTCAAATATTGTCGAGAACATGTTTGCAAACAATTTTATGACGATAACTCACACACTGACCGACATATTCCGCATAAAGTCTGCTAGAATAACAAAATAATTCTAAATTGTGACAAAAATTAACTGAAAATTGTAAATAAAAGGCAAAATATTTAATTATTCATCAATATTTATTTTCTCGCCGTCAAAGTAATCTCCACCACGCTTATGAGAACGATTTTTCCAGTCCTCGAAGCTTTTTTCATAAGCACTTTTTGGAATGTCCTTCAGCTCCTTCAACGAATTTGGTTTTATCTCTTCGATCGACTGAAAACGGATTACAAGGAGCGGCAATTTCAATTTCGGGAACAAACAAAAAAGTTTCACGTAGTCAATTAGGTAAATACGGTGGTTGATCGATGGTATTCATTGTAAAAATCGCAACGCAGTACCTATTTCAACTTAAGCAGCTACAAACTGCAAACAAACTGATTGACAGATCGCCCTTATATTTGGCATGGTAATTAAGGACAGTCTACCATCTTAGCAACATTAGCAACATACGTTTTTTGAAATATTATTTACCCGGAATTTAATTACAATTTCCGAGTGTTTTTTTTATATATACATATGTACATACAAGGTCTGTCGCAAAAGAAGCAGAACTTTTTAAATATAACTGTTTCTGGTTGCGCCACCTATTGGTGGGTATATGAAATAAAAAGTTTGATCTCCTGTTGACATTTCGTAAAAAATTTAAG
Source organism: Bactrocera correcta (assembly GCA_027475135.1). Taxonomy (NCBI): domain Eukaryota; kingdom Metazoa; phylum Arthropoda; class Insecta; order Diptera; family Tephritidae; genus Bactrocera; species Bactrocera correcta. The sequence goes on from CM050326.1 coordinate 84,102,412, forward strand.
ACAATTGGATAATTACAATCGATGTTATCGATCAAAAAGTGACATCAGCTTTAGGTCATCGGTCGTAAAATGCATTTTGAACAAAGAGCAAATATTAAATTTTGTTTTAAACTTGGGAAAACGTTTACTAAAACATTTCAAGTGATGAAAAAAGTTTATGTGATCAGTGCCTATCCCGTAGAAATGAGCATGAGGGGTTTAAGCGATTCCAAGAAGGTCGTAGGACCTCTGTGACGATCAGAAGTCACCGAAAAAAAGTCTTCTTCAGAAGTTAAAAATAAAGACAATGCTGATTTGTTTTTACGATTCCGAGGTATTGTACACCGAGAGTTCGTCCCCCTGGCCAAACGATTACTGCTCTTTTTACCTTGTGTTATGAAGCGTCTTTTGTCACGCTTTCGTCGTGCTCGACCACAATACCGTGAGGCAGGGTCCTGATGCACGATAATGCGCCTCATCGGTCGACGCTTGGCACTGATTAAACAAAAAACTCCATATTAACTATTAACACTCACCTCTTACCTATTAGAACCAGTGACCTTTTGGAAAACTTATTTACCGAAAAGACACGGTTTCCGAGTATCTAAAAGCATATCCGAATAAAGTCTTCAAAGAGCAACTTTCGAAAATAACTGTTTCGGGCCAAACATGGTGGGATATGAAATAAAAATTGATTCGTTGAAAAATTGTATTTAAGACAATGGAAAACTATTTTGAAAAAAAAAATATTTAAAACTTTTGAAAAAAAAATATTAAATTTTTTTTTGTTTTTTTAAAACATTTCAGTGTAAAAGTTTTGCGACAGTGCCTTGTAGAAATTTAGATGAGGTTTTGGATTGAAGGGTTTAATTTCGTCAAAACCAAAAAAATCTTTTCGGAAAAAAAAACTGCTGTATTTTTTTTAAAAATTAAATTTAAAATTGTTGGCCCAAAAATTTTTTTTATTTGTTTTGAACGTTTTATTTTGTCGTTCGAAAAATACAGGTCTGTGCAGATGCAAATTCAACCGGAATTTTGAAATTTGTATATTAGGTATAAATAAGATATCGGTATACATGATGAAAGTTAAGACTTCCCAGAGACAATTTCGACAAAGTTATCTGACGAAATCAGTTCGAACCTTCTTCACAAAAAAATATATGAGCTACTTATTGCTATTGAAAAATTTGTCAAAATTATTACATTTAGTTATACAATGTTGTCTGCCTATTATATTCACAAGCTTCTTTTTTTGATAATATAGCTAAATTAATGAAGTATATGTTTTTGTTAACCCTTAAAAACCGATAACTCCGATTCATTCAAAATTTTGATATGTATTATACTTGTCGATTACAAACAACATTTGTTCTATGATTTTTCTTAAAAATCATTCTTATGGATTTTACGGGATGTTTTATTGGTTGGTCCTTTGGGGAAGCAATAGGTGCTCATTTAAAGTACATATTTAAAAAAAAAAATCCATATTTTATTGAAATTTCATTAAAACTACATATTATTAAACTGACAAAACTATGTATGGAAATCCAGAAAACCATTTTGCTGTGACGATAAATATAGAGATGTACCACATTTTATGGAATCAATTTGCGTACGTGACCGATGGGATCATTTAACTTTTATTTTATAAAATTTAAATTTATAAACTTTTTATCAACACTTAGGCACGATAACGATTCTTTTGGCGCCGCGATTTGAGGGTATGAACGGAAAGAAGAGTTCCTCAGAATTAAAAAATTAACAGACACCCTCCTCAGACTTATAGTTTTCGAGATATTTGTATTTATAGTTCCACAATTTTATATGCAATTTACTCTCATAGGTGGTTTGTTTACATGACATGACAAATAACAGTGTAGCCACCTATTGTGAAATTGAAAAAATAATCAAAAAATTGTAAGTTTAACATACATATTACTTGTAGGGACAATGACACAAAAGGGTTTTTGTTTGATTGGTATGAATTTTGTACCTTATGTTATTTAATAAATAAAGATATAAAAATAACCCTGGTCGATCCAACGCCGGGTGTTCATAGTTTTGTTGTTTCGAACTACTTTCAGCAGTAACGGCCTTCGGCCCCGCTCCAAAAAAAAAATAACCCCGGTCATTCTAACTCCGGGGTGTTCATAGTTCTTTTGTGTCGAACTGCTTTCTGCTATTCACTAAGTATTGGATAATAATATTTTTCTCTATTTTTTAAGTAATATTTAATTCAAATATATATAAGAAATAAGAGCTCATTTTGAATTATTGTCGCTTTATATTTTTTGATTATTTTTTCAGGAAACAAAGTGTGACAATACGGCTATTTGTCATAAATGTAAACACACAAATCAGTTGAAAGTGTGAATGTGCAAAGTAGTTTTTAAAGTATATATATTTTCTTAAAAAATACACAATAAGTGTAAATTTTGGATGTATTTCAATGTATACAGTGTAATTAAAAATGTATTAATTGAAAAATGTGTGAAAAGTGGTTTAACATTGTAAACGAGCTTTACTTTTACAACATGAACTTTAAATATAAATATCTCGAAAACTATAAGTCTGACGAGGGTATAGGTGTGTACATCTTTTAGTCTTGAGGATCTCCTCTGTCCATCCGTACCATAACGATGAAGATTCCAAATTTTCAACACTAATCACAATAGTCACTCGGAAATACAAAATTTTCCTTGAAATTATTAAATTACTGGCGACTGAGCTAAAATATAACGGATATATCAAAGCAACACATGTACAGTAAAAGCTCTTTATTCGCGGGGTATATGTTCCATAAATATGCCGCGAATACAGAAACCGTGAATATGGGATGGTAATCTATATGGGATTATAGGTGATATTTTTCTAGGCGACAAAAAGAAAAAAAAACAAATAGGTATATAAAAAAATAATTTAATTGAAGTTTTTGAACATTTAAAATAATTATCTTAAGGCTTAGGCAATGGTTTGCAGAATTTTGTATTTTTTTCTTGCCTAGCAGTTTTCAAAAGCTCCTTCAGACTGATACACAGCAGTCGTTTTAGCAATTTGTCTCTTAAAAATTAGACTTTCTTCCATAGACGGATCAATGTTCATAAAGAAATAGCAGAGCTCATTTGCCATTCTTAAACCTTCACTAAAATTTTTCAAATTGAATGTCACGTTTCCAGTGCTTGTTGAAGCCTCTTCTTCAATAGGTTGTGAATTCAACATTTACTCCAAGTCGGTTTCAGTCAAATCTTCATCTTGCGATTCAAGCAATTCCTGAATGTCACTTGATTCTATCTGTTTTTTGCTTGATTTTTGCTTTTACATTAAAATCTACCTTTAAAAAACTTTAAGTACATTCAATAAAGTTTAAGTAATTTCTTTTAAATTTGTGAAACTTTTTTTTCGATTTATCAATAAAATTCAACTTTTATGAATTTGTACACCATAACGTTTATGTGGCTTAATTGTGTGAGCCCAAGTGTACTTTATTTATTGAGGTATAAGGTTGCTTTCATTCAACCGATCGCGGCGAAGGCGGCTTATGGCAAAGTCCTCGGCGATATCATTTAACAACATTACTTAAGGCTAACTTGTAATAAGATCTATTTTACTTTTTTATTAGTCCATTTGACAAGAATATTGGGTTGTATACCTATTGGAATAATTTTATTATTATGTAGTGTACTTATTAGATCCGCGTATAAAAAATGTTTAGTCGCGAATATAGAAATTGGGTCTCATTTTTTTAATCCGCGAATAGTGAAATCGCGAATAAAGGAAGCGCGAATAAGGACCTTTTACTGTACATGATTTTACAAAAGTAGCGAAGGGACCGCCAGGCGTTTAAGGGTTAATTTTTTTTTAATTATAGCTGCATGACATGTACATACATATATATGTTACATATATACAAAAGTTTAGTAGGAACTATTTGTATGCCCAAGGCTTAGCATTTGCATAAAAGGTATATAGTGCTAAATAAATAATGGGAAGAGGTTGATAAACTGTTAAATTTACATACAAATTGCAAACAGAATAAAAAAAAGTTAAAGAAAGCTAAAATGCACGCTTTTAAAATACTTCAAACTAAGAGTTAAATATATTTCTTCATAAATATCTGATAAATCTGAGAAATGCTGGATATACGAAATATATTAACGCATGCTTTTCTCAAAATAATACAAGTATTCTTCGGTCAATAACTACTTGTCCCTTTATTAAGAATTATTTTGAACCTTTTACTTTGAGGTGCTTTAAACCGCGTATTTTACTTCTATAAACCATATTTATTTTTCGACCATATTTACTTTTCGATAATTAAATTAAAAATCGAAATTAATATGGTTTAAAAAACTAAAATACGCGATTTAAAGCAAATTGCAAATTTATTTTTTAACCACGCGAAGTGTTTTCATTTTCTTTTAGGGCCGCTTTCTCAATGTCTGGTTAACAGCTATCTGTCAGTTATTAAGTTCTGAGCTTACCTTTCGGTAAACAATCTTTTTTTTTTAACCAGAACTTAACTGACAGAAGGCTGCTAAGTATGTAGACATTGAAACAATGCCCTAAAGATGTGTTTAAGTAAATTTTTTATTCAAATATTGATACATTTGTCAGTGGTTTCAGTTTCAGTACCACTGAAAAAAGTTACTTATAGTACCTACATACATACGTACGTGTACATAGAAACATACAGATATTACTGAAGCTAATACAAGAATTATTAAATCAGTCAAATGCAATGAAAAATTGAAGTTTTAAAACGATTTCTAAAATTTTTGGATAGAAGAAAAGAATTTTTCTTGGTAAATGCATTGGTGTTGGATTTCTTTACTCGAATTTAAAGAATCCGATGGAATTTAAAGTAGTGTTATATGGGAAGTAGATTTTGTTTTTGTTCTATTTTACCTATTTTCATACCGTATGATGGAAATGGGTGGCTACATACCAAATTCGGTCGTGTTGTTCCTGAGGTATAGGATTTCACCAAAGGTGGGCGGCGCCACGTGCTGTTCATGCTGGTATTAAGCTTTTCCCCCTCCATCTTTGTAGAAAATATAATACTTGTAACAATTAATTCAGTTAGTTATCGCGCTTTTAGTAGTTTTAAAATAAGTTCTTATATGGGGATTGAATGTGGTTACTACCTCATTTTCACAGCCTAGATAAAGGTGCCCAAAAAATGTATTTCCAGCAAGTTTGGTTGAGTTATCGTCAGCGGTTTGAAATATATGAATATTAAACCATTTTAAGAGAGGGGCTAAGTCTTCTTCTTCTTAACTGGCGTAGACACCGCTTACGCGATTATAGCTGAGTTAACAACAGCGCGCCAGTCGTTTCTTCTTTTCGCTACATGGCGCCAATTTGATATTCCAATCGTAGCCAGGTTCTTATCCACCTGGTCCTTCCAACGGAGTGGAGTTCTTTCTCTTGCTCTGCTTCCCCCGGCAGTTACTGCGTCGAACACTTTCAGAGCTGGAGTCTTTTTGTCCATCCGGACAACATGACCTAGCCAGCGTAGTCGCTGTCTTTTAATTCGTTGAACTACTTACGTCAATGTCGTACTATATCTCGTACAGTTCATCGTTCTATCGAATGCGATATTCGCCGTGTCCAATGCCCAAAGGACCATAAATCTTTCGCAGAACTTTTCTCTCGAAAACTCTCAACGTCGACTCATCAGTAGTTGTCATCGTCCAAGCCTCTGCACCATATAGTAGGACGGGGATAATGAGTGACGTATCGAGTTTGGTATTTGTTCGTCGAGAGAGGACTTTATTTCTCAATTGCCTACTCAGTCCGAAGTAGCGCCTGTTGGCAAAAGTTATCCTGCGATGGATTTCCTGGCTGACATTGTTGGTGGTGTTAATACTGGTTCCTAAATATACGAAATTATCTACAACTTCAATGTTATGACTGTCAACAGTGACGTGAGAGCCAAGTCGCGAGTGCTACGACTGTTTGTTTGATGACAGGAGATATTTCGTCTTGCCGTCGTTCAACACCAGACCAATTTGCTTCGCTGCCTTACCCATTCAGGAGATCCAAATCGTAATCCTTATTTCGTTTGTCATGGTAGTCATCAAAAGGGGGGTCACTCATCCGAGGCTTTTGTTCCTTTTCATTGGTATGATTTTTTACGCGGCGGGTTCCAAGCCCAGCCCTCAACTCTATGTAGGGGATGTGTCGCTTCCTCACTTTAGCTCGCCTTCAAACGGATGTTCTTAGGCTACCCAGAGGATACGTGGTCAAAGACCGGAAGTCGTGAGCTGCTTGAGTCATATGTAAAAGAATCGTTTCTGGCCACTCCCAAGTGAATGGCGATCAGAGAACTTTTCTCACTTGCGTCAACTTCTACACATGACTCCATCCTCCCAGAGGAGTGGTTAAGTCTACTTTTAAAATATTTCACCCAACTGGCCTCCGTTGTTCCCATGATACCCTGCACCAAATTATAGTACGGTAATTTAGTGCTTAGTTATGTCGCTTTATAAATTTTCGTTTAATGGCGTTTTGTGGACATGAAAGTGATCCGTTTACGCCCATTTGCATTACCATTGCCAAACCTCTTTTCAGCCAGCAAGTCATTTAGTACCAGATTCGGAAAGTACGGTGTATTCGGTGCCAAATCGACACAGTTTTGTTATAGTTTGCTGGATCGTAAGCTTTCGAGCTACCCATTCGGAAAGTACGGTGTATTCGGTGCCAAATCGACACAGTTTTGTTATAGTTTGCTGGATCGTAAGCTTTCGAGCTACCCATTTTGCACAGAGCTTTCCAGTACGCAAATATTCGTGAAAGATATATGATAACACATTCCTTTGACATCTTTAGCATATAAGGTAATCGATTAACTTCATTTTATGATCTTTGCCTGATTTAGTGCCCGAACTATACCAACCATACCAACATGTTAGTCTGCCAGGTATATGACAATGAAGCTTTTCCATAAATTCAAAAAACAAATCGCGGTATTTTTTTTACTTTATTTAGCTACAGTATTTTGGCATTTTATATTTCTGAAATATGTTTTTCAACTAATTAAATACCAACAACATAAAAACATTTTATAGAAAATTTTATTGTGAATATGTAATACTGAAAGTAAAGGTTTACACACTGTGCATATTGGTTTTGAATATGTTTTCATAATTTTACTATAATTTATTAAAGCTGTCAGTTTTCAATATCCTAGTTTTTATATTTACATCATAATACTTCACAAAATAAAGTAACTCGTATTTACATTACTAATTCTTATATGTATATTAAATAATTACAATAAATTTCTAGTATTCAAATCCGCCGATTGTAATTAATATTTAGGTTTATATTTTGTAATTTGGTATTCCTGGTGGATTCTAATATACTTTATGCTAAAGTATTTTATTTCCGTGTAACTATTTTCTTCTACAATGTAATGTATTACTGGAATACTAAACGCTATTCCAGTATAACTTCAGTAAATAATTAAAATCTTACAAATTCCTACTGATTTCTAATTAAAATATATTTTTATAAATACAATAAATTTGGCTCACTTGACAATAACTTTATTATGCAAACATGTAATTAGTATTTATGCATAATCTTATGTAAATACTTTAAACTAAGGTCATTGTAATTATTTTTAATTGGCATCTCAATGGTTATTGGTTCTGATGCAGAGCCAGTTTTGCCAATTTCATTTGGCACTAACAGCTTTATAATATCTAGTAATCATATACTTTTTTATATTTTTTGATATTTTTTTATTATCGTTTGCGTAATATATATATTATTTGTATATATATGTATGTATGTATAATTCCAAAATAGAGGTAATCAAAAAGCGTAGTAAATTATTCGGCATCCTTACTAAAAATTTCGCTAATTCTAATATATTATTTAATAATATAATTATTTATTTTGTACTACATAATTAAAATCTAAAAGTAACTACATTGCTTTTTGTTAATAATCAAAAATGTACATACAAATGTATGAATGCTTGTATACAAATATTTCATTGAGCTTCAATTAAAGTACATAACCTCACTTGCCAGAAAGCTACTAGTTAAGCGATGTTGTTATACTAGGACTACGAGTGAAGAACAGAAATACATAAAATAGATAAAATTTTATTTTTGTATAGATTACAGAACTTAGATTTTACTTTTTTGTTTGAGAATTTGCTTTGGGTCCTTAATTTTGATTATATTGGCTTATGCTGGATATTTAAAAATTAATGGAAAAAATTTAATTAATGTAGAAGAAATATTTTCGACTGACTATTTATGTTTGAGGTCTATACCCAAAGTAAAGTGTACAGCTTACAACTCGTTTCTACTTTAACAACAGGATATTCGTAAAATACTTCCGTAGTGTAAAGCTTTTACATTAAGGGAAATAATCTTTTAAAAATCCCTTTTTTGTAGGCAAGATTTTGTAGCAAATAAACTATGGATAAGTATGAATGTTAATAGATTTTTGGACCAAACCTTAAAGAAATATTCTTACGACAAATTCGTATAAGCTGAATAATGCTGGACCTCAGAATAAAAAAACGTTATAATTTTTCATCTAGATAACTTTTTTTCTAATTCTATAGCAAGGTTCTATGCTCTAAATTTCATAGAATTGCAGGTCTTCGGCTATATTCTGTAAATATTTAGAGACAGGTTAACTGTGAGAGTTTTTATATTTCCTTCATTTGCGCTTTTTAGCGCTTTGTAATGTTCTAATACTGAAGAAGAGCATAAGAATAAGACTAGTTTACTACAGTATTATAATAATTAAAATTTCTCTGTTATTTTAGACTGTATTTGTGCAACGGTTAGAATTGTATGAACCTTCTCCAACGAACATCCTAATAATCCGACATATCGTCCGATTTATATACATAAATAATATTCCTATTCCACATCATAACAGTGCAAAGTACCTAGGTATCATCTTAGATGCTAAGATACCCTGGAAAGAGCATGTCAAAAAAAGGTGTGAGCTTAATATAAAATTTGCTAAACTTTACCACCCAGTTGGCAGGAAATCCACTCTATCAATTCAAAACAGTTAGTATATTATCAAGTTCTAAAACCAGTTTGGGCCTACGGAGCCCAAGTCAAAGCTGTATTGCCAGCATTCAGCGCTTTCAAAGTAAGGTATTATGAACTTTAGTTAATGCTCTTTAGTACGTTAGATCTGCTGACCTACACCGTGATCTAGGCGTGAGTTCAGTGGTAAAAGAAATCTTCAAAATTGCAAAGTCTCACAAACTGAAGCTTAGACAGCACAATGAGGAAGCCTCCAGACTCATCGAAACTGCTGGGCGAAAAATCCGGTTGAAACATAAGAAGCCTTCTGACCTAGCAGGACAACAGTAGCAGCAAACGTATTTCTAAACATTTAGATTTTAAGTATTTCTTCTAATTAATTAGACAAGAATTGTTGTTAGTATTTTATTTTTATATACTAGGTACAATTATAAAATAATAAAAAAAACATCCTAATTTTATTAAATTAGTTTTTTAAATTCTGGCAAAAATAAATATATAGAAAATAGTTAGCATATATATATATATATAGAAAAAATAAAGAAACAGTAATCATGAGTGTGGTCGAAGGTGCAATTACGAGTGTAACATATTTATGAAGTTCACAAGTCGTTCTATATCTTTGGATTACTAACCAAAAGTACTGTTGAAAAATTGAACATTTGAATGTGATGTACTACCAATTAGTTAATCCTAAATTATTGAAATATTATTTCAATATACTTTGCCTCAAAGCTCGCTTTTACAAAAAAATATAATGAGAAAAAACACCGTAAATAGCACGACTTGTGACCTTCTGATTAATTATATTGTATTGTACTTATGTTAACTTTTAGTTTCATGGTTCTCGTTCTAAACTGTTAATTTATTAAACAATAGTATTATGTATATAAACATATCTGTCTGTATGTAAATTAACTGTGTAAAAAATGGTAATGTCGGATAAGGCATTATGTACTTTTTTGACTACTTCATTTTTTACCCAAATCCTTCACAAATACACAAATATACATTTAACTTTTGCCACTTAGATTTTAGGATCTCCGTTCTGAATTTTCTCTTTATGTTAGCTGATCATTAATGTCACTATAATAAATCTTTATTGTAGTTAGTAACAATTATCTTAAATGGAAAAAACTGCTTTAAAAAAATTTGTTTTAAAAATTATTTTGAAAAAATTTTAAAAAAAGTTTTGAATTAATGTTTGGGAAAAAAAATTTAAATTGAAAAAATGTCTTTGTTTTTCTTTTTACTTTTTTTTACAAATTTTTCTACTTAAAATTTTAAAACCCCCAAAATTTTCCCAACTCTTTCAAAACATTTTATTTGAAATATTTTACTTTCTACCCATTTTAAAAAGGGTTTTAATTTTTTTAAAAAATTAAATTTAAAAAATTTTAAATTTAAAAGCATTATTATTGTTAAAATTAAAAAATTTATAATTGTAACAATTATACTTAAATGTTGCATTAATATAAACTGATATTTAAAAAAATTTTTTCCAAAAAAAATGAAAAATTGAAAAAAATCATGGAAATTTAGTAATTTGAAAATTAATGCAATTCTGCGGAAAACAACTACACTTTTAAATTGCAACAAATGTCATTGTTTTTCGTTTCCTTACGTTCTTTTTACGATGTCTGCTTAAAATTTGAGCAATGCTCCCAAAGATATTTTCACCAACTTTTCCCCAAAAACCTTAGGGTTGTTATTTCCGTAATATATATTTGTTAAAATCTACCAGCATTTCGTAATAAGAGTGTTAATGTTATTAAAATTAACTTCAAAAATATTCTAAAGGTGTTAAAAGCAAACTTGATACCATGCTTAATTACGCACTAAAATTTCCAACATAAGTTAAAATAGGTAGAAGTATTTTGAAACTTTGAGCTTTGGGTAAGTCCCATATTGGCCTTAACAAGGGTACTTTTATAGTATTGAAAAACACCTTGGAATAAAATTGATTAAATAATCAAACCATTTAAACATCATATAATATTGTTCTATGTACTAGATTTATGTGTCATTAAGAGATATAACGCCTTGTGATTGTGACGACAGATTTAGAATTGGCTTTGATACTCGTATTATAAAAGGAATTGAAGAGCAACGCATACGCTACATATGTCTCAAAAAATGCTTGCCTGCATTTATTTAATTTTTTATGTATTGTCTGAAAAATATATCAATACATTATTTCTCAGTGAGGCTTACACTTTTATGACACATGTATCTTTTTAAGGATACTTTTCTTTTAATATAAGAAATATAAAATTTGTTAAATTAGAGGCATTTACGGGTTTTCAAGTTTAAAAAAAAATATTTTTTAAAGAAATTTATGTTCCTGAGGTAATCTAAAACTTATATGAGGGGATTACAATATTATTATCTAGGGTTAAAATTGTTCAGATATTCACTTGCTCTGAGTCAATATTTTCAGACTTTTGTGCATAACAACAAGTTTACAAGTCACTGACCCTCTTACACAAGTTGAAAGAAGTCGCAGATGATATTTTGAAACAGAAAGGGGTAACTATAATCATTTCATTGTGTGATAAAATAAATAAAATTAAAAATGTGGTTGCTGTTAAAAGATTATACGGGATGTTTGGTGTTGGTGTCCCGTAGAAAATAACAATCAAAGGGAATTGCAATACTCAGATAAAAAGTATACAAAATAGATTCACTTGTTCTCACAAATATATAATATCTAAGTATGTTATATTGCCAACATTTTTCAATCTATATTTTGACAACATTTATCGACTTTATGCGCTTATGACATCTTTGTTTTTTTGTAATCTTCCACATTTTCATTCCAAATTTTCGGATTTTATAAACATATGTATGTATGTATAATGTAACCCTAGATAATATATTGGCGAATTTCAAAGTTTATTTTTATCACGATCGATACTAATTGCTTTAAAAATCTCTTTTCCGATGCCGTATCTTAAATTGAATTGGTCTAAACTTGAAGCTCTAGGTCTGGGTAAAGAGAAGGATTCAATTTCGGGATCTGTTTCACTAATATCTGCTTCAGTATCACTAAATTTTCGACGTCTTCTTAAAATTGAATTACTACACTTAAAGTCAGTGGAGTTGGCACGTTTTCTTTCTTGTTTATCCATCTCCGCAGCAAGCATTTTTACCTCCCAATCGTTGTGATGTACATGTGCGAATACATTGTCTTTCACATTTTTTTGCTCTAGCTCTATGTCTTCATACTTAACATTCAATTTGCTAGAAGAAGAACTTGAGCTCGAACTATCACCAATGTCTAGAACTACACTATCTTGCATGTTTAAGTTTCCGGTGAGATCTGACACAGAAACAACATAATTTCTCTTTTGTTGCTTGCCCATTGTAATATTCTCTTCCGATTTATTTTTGTACAAACTTCGTGAAGAAATGTGTCCTGAAGAGTCTTTGCAAACATTATTAAATATCGACGAAGAACTGTGTCGTTGAACTTGTGGTGGAGATGACATAAAAACCGTATCCAATGAGTCTCCACGCTAAAATTAAAATACTTTTACTTTTATTTTTTAGATCTTTGATAAAGTTAACAAGTGGTTGAAATACCATAAAAAGAAGTTCTGCTGATGAACTGGAGCTGGCATGGTCCTCTGACTCCAAATCTGCATCAACCCATAATTTGCTAAGCTTATCACGTGTAAGTTCAGTTTTTCTTCGTGGCGAGGATGTTTTTAATTCGATATTTTTAATTTTTGACTGAAGATTTGCAATAATTTCATCGCGTTTTCTTACTTCTCGGGCCATTACCGAAAATTGTAATTCGAATTTTAAATGCATTTCTGTAATCTGATCCTTAATTACATCATTAATTTCACTCCAAACACGGTTGAAATTCTCCTCCACGTTGAGGATATCTAAAACATAAAAAAACAGTTAAAGTTTCAAATTAGCCCGTTTGCCTTATTTCAAACCCCAGCAAAGGTGAAATAAAGAAAAAAATAATGACAAATTTTTAGGGTTACTTTTTATAGTTTTGATGGATTTACAAAATTTTATGCTATTTATTGGTTGAAGAGAAAATATTCGCACTAAAGAAATTAATTTTTTGTAGAACTACGACATAATTTTAACTAGTTTAATTTTTAATGTGTGGACCATCAATTTTTGCGAAATTTTTCGTGGCTATCAAGTTGAAGAAGTTAAAAGACGTTGTGTGCAGCGCGCATAATCTAACAATAAAAGAAACCATTTTCATGACTTAGTCAAAATATTTAAAACGACATTAGACCATATGCAAACGGGCAGCCATAATATTGTCATTAGAACTGACAATATGAACACCTTCTGATGAGCATGCAAAAATTGATTATTGTAGTGTGTGGAGAAAAATTGCAGTCTGGAAACATCGTGCTTCATTATTGGAACGAAGGAAACGCGTGTCTTAAAGTAACAATACTCATTAATCTTCTTCTTCTTAATTGGGGTTGGCACCGCTTACGTGATTATAGCCGAGTCAACAACAGCGCGCCAGTCGTTTCTTCTTTTCGCCACGTGGCGCCAATTAGATATCCCAAGCGAAGCCAGGTCCTTCTCCACTTGATCCTTCCAACGGAGTGGAGGTCTTCCTCTTCCTCTGCTTCCCCGGCGGGTACAGCGTTCAATACTTTCAGAGCTGGAGTGTTTTCATCCATCCGGGCAACATGACCTAGCCAGCGCAGCCGCTGTCTTTTAATTCGCTGAACTATGTCAATGTCGTCGTACATCTCGCACAGCTCATCGTTCCATCGAATGCGATATTCGCCGTGGCCAATGCGCAAAGGATCGTAAATCTCGCAAACTCTTAAGGTCGACTCATCGGTTGTTGTCATCGTTGGTGGTGTTAATACTGGTTCCTAAATAGACGAAATTATCTACAACTTCAAAGTTATGACTGTCAACAGTGACGTGAGAACCAAGTCGCGAGTGCGACGACTGTTTGTTTGATGACAGGAGATATTTCGTCTTGCCCTCGTTCACTGCCAGACCCATTTGTTTTGCTTCCTTGTCCAGTATAGAAAAAGCAGAACTAACGGCGCGGGTGTTGAGGCATGATGAGCATACGCCAGCAGTGTTACACTCTTATAGAAGATGGTACCTTCTCTATTTAGTTCTGCAGCTCGAACTATTTTCTCCAGAGCAGGTTGATAGGGAATCGCTTTGTTTGGAACCTCGTTTGGTATCGAACGGGTCGGAGAGGTCCTTCTCGATCCTGACGAAGCTTTGGGTGTTGCTCAACGTCAGTTCACACAGCCGTATTTGTTTTGCGGGGATACCAAATTCAGACGTCGCGGCATAAAAGCAGCTCCTTCTCGTGCTGTCGAAATCAGCTTTGAAATCGACGAAGAGGTGGTGTGTATCGATTCTCCTTTCACGGGTCGTTTCCAAGATTTGGCGCATGGTGAATATCTGGTCGGTTGTTGATTTGCGAGGTCTAAAGCCACACTGATAAGGTCCAATCAGTTTGTTGATAACAAACACACACAAAACGCTCGATAGAACCTTATATGCGATGTTGAGGAGGCTAATCCCACGGTAGTTGGCGCAGATTGTGGGGTCTCCTTTTTATGGATTGGGCATAGCACACTTAAATTCCAATCTTTGGTCATGCTTTCGTCCGACCATATTTTACAAAGAAGCTGATGCATGCTCCTTATCAGCTCTTCGCCGCCGTGTTTGAATAGCTCGGCTGGCAATCCGTCGGCCCCTGCCGCTTTGTTGTACTTCAGACGGGTAATTGCTATTCGAACTTCTTCATGGTCGGGCAATGGAACGTCTGCTCCATTGTCATCGATTGGAGAATCGGGTTCGCCTTCTCCTGGCGTTGTGCGTTCACTGCCATTCAGCAGGTTGGAGAAGTGTTCCCTCCATAATTTAAGTATGTTCTGGACATCGGTGACTAGATCACCTTTGGGGGTTCTACAAGAGTATGCTCCGTTCTTGAAACCTTCTGTAAGCCGCCGCATTTTTTCGTAGAATTTTCGAGCATTACCCCTGTCGGCCAGCTAATCAAGCTTTTCGCACTCACGCATCTCGGCCTCTTTCTTTTTCTGTCTGCAAATGCGTCTCGCTTCCCTCTTCAAATCTCGGTATCTATCCCATCCCGCACGTGTTGTGGTCGATCGTAACGTTGCGAGGTAGGCAGCCTGTTTTCTCTCCGCTGCGACACGGCAATCCTCGTCGTACCAACTGTTCTTTTGCACTTTCCGAAAACCAATGGTTTCGGTTGCAGCTGTACGTAAGGAGTTTGAAATGCCGTTCCACAGTTCCTTTATACCGAGTTGTTGACGAGTGATCTCAGAGAGCAGGAGTGCAAGCCGAGTAGAAAATCGTTCTTCTGTCTGTTGGGATTGCAGCTTCTCGACGTCGAACCTTCCTTGTGTTTGTTAACGTGCGTTTTTTGCTGCACAGAGGTGGGTGCGAATCTTGACTGCAACAAGATAGTGGTCCGAGTCGTTGTTAGGACCTCGGAGCGTACGCACGTCTAGAACACTGGAGACGTGTCTTCCATCTATCACAACATGATCGATTTGGTTGGTGGCTTTTCGATCTGGAGACAGCAAGGTAGCTTGATGTCGCGAATCAGCGATATGTTGAAGAACCTCGCTTTGATGCGGATTGTAGCTAGACGTTTATTAATAGGAGTGAATGATAGTACTCAGCGACGGAGTCTCTTTCTCACCACGAATCTCACACCAAACTTGCGCTCCTTTATATGGCCACAAAGACCTACTCGTCTTTGTCCTTGTCCCTTCCATCGCATTCCTTGGACAGCGGTGATGTCAGCCTTTATTTTCGCGAGGACATCAACACGCTGGACAGCGGCACTTTTCCAATTAAGGGACCGGACATTCCAGGTACATGTCCTCAATTCGTAATCCTTATTTCGGTTGCCATGGTAGTCATCAAAAGGGGGGTCTCTCATCCGAGACTGTTGTTTGTTTTTCATGGGGGGTGTTTTTTACGTGGCTGGTCCAAAACCCAGCGCACAACCCTACGCAGGGAATGTTTCGCCTTCTCACTTTAGCTCGCCATCAAACGGATGTGCTTAGGCTACACAGAGGATACGTGGTCAAAGACCGGAAGTTGTGAGCTGCTTGAGTCATATGTAAAGGAATCGTTTCTGGCCACTCCCAAGTGAATGGCGATCAGAGAACTTTCCTCACTACTTGAACTTCTACACATGACTCCATCCTCCTATTCTAGCAGGAAAAATTATACAATTTTAATATCAAAATGGTTAATCGAAGAACAGGTAACGATACTAAATAATAAATATAAAGTAACAAAAAGGTTAGTACTGTTATTTTTATTTTAAACAGGGAAATTGAAGTCAATCACAATTTAAAGTGTCAACGGAGTTTTCAGCAGTAGTGTATTTAAAATGGTGACTGATCGGATGATGTGCGTCTAAACCAATTGAAGCTTCGATTTGATGAATAAATCCGTTATGCTATTAATGCGATAGCAACGTAAATATTGTGGCAATAATGACAATTTTGTCGAGTACTCATTATGCGATGTTGTATGTTCGACAATATGACCACAACTATTCATTACATTCACCTGAAACCCCCAATGGTTAAACCAACAATAAATTACTAGACAGCCAAAACACCACTTCATAGACATGACATCATTGCTAGAGTTTTGAAACAAAAATTTAAATCTGCAATAAATACACACATGCTATTTAAGTTAATTGACAAAATAAGGTCAAATGAAATTAACTCCAGAATTTCAGCTAAGATTCATGGATGGCGTAGTCAACTATCCATAGAGTTTTTAAATTTATTGGCAAAGTAACGAAACGTGATCGAAAGAAAGGAAATTACAAATGTATGTATGTATGTCTTGATTCTGCGTAGTTTGATGATTCCATCCGATTTTAAGAAAACACTATTTTGTTAAATCCACTATGAGTAAGAACTTTTCCGGGCCAACAAGTTTTCCAATATTAATGTAATGCAAAATATTACATACATATATTACGAGATGAAACAAAAAATTAACGTGGGCGAAAGAAATTCACGTGCTATAAAAAAAAGTGTGTGTGCTTATGACCACACGACAGAAGTGAAAACTTCACCAGGGCAAGATTAATACTACGAAATACAAGTTTTTTTTTTGTTCTATATTCATAAAGTAATAATATTTTACATATAATTGATATTTGTGAATTACATACATTCAATCTATTTCAAATTAATTATAAATGTGTGTAGATTATTCTGGTGTGGTGTGCTCAGACTGATCGTCATTTTTTTCGTACTCTAGAAATGATACAATAGGTTTATGATAACTAAAATATGAAATGAACACTTTTGACTGAAATCTATTTTCTAAATATCTAAAAAACTGCATCAATTGCTGTACTACATTTTGTTGTGCTCTCGTATCGATCATTCGACATGTTCAAATTTAATGTTGATTTTAAAAAATCGACTAACGGTTTTGATGAGTCTTTTGCGAAATCAACATTGAAATCTCCGCTCAAAATCATTGGCAATGTATGAAAGTTCCGCTTGAGGAGAGCAGATCCTGCTTCAGTGTAAATTAGTAAATTCTCATGGATGAATTCGATGACGTTCTTAATACTTTGATTAGGTGAGATACAAATAGCAACTATTACAATTTCCTGACCATTTTCTACTGTAAATTTTGCTATACAAATTTCTCCTACTAACGATACATGAAATGCACATGATTGTGAATTACAAAAGACTGTATCCATCTGTGAACTGACAATAGTATATGTATCTGTATTATTTTGAAATATAGCTACACCTGCAGCTCGACGATCAGGTCTTTTGAATTTAGCAACACAATGAAAATTTGGGACATCAATATCTTCCTCATTATTCATCCAAGTTTCTGATAAAAGTAATATTGTTGAACGTTGCGTAATACTGTCATTGAGATCCAAGGCATGTGATCGTAAACTTTGACAATTTAATGAATATATTGATATGCCCTTTCTATTGGATATGACATTTGTTAAAATATTAGTGACTGTTTGAAGCCTGTTGAGAGATAGCCTCTTGAATTCATTTAAATGTTTGATTATTAGTTTCAGTCGCAATATAAAGTCCTTCAATGCGTGTTACTCTTGATAATGCCACGTATACCAATTGTTGCGAATGCGTTTTTTCATATTCATAAACAACTTCATCGAATGTTGCTCCTTGTGACTTGTGAATGGTAATAGCACATGCAGACACCACCGGAAATTCTGGTTATGGGTACAGCATTCCTAGGGATATTATGATCCGCAATAAACTCTGAAACTTTGCTTCGAATTTTCCTTCCAATTTTTTCCGGATTTGGCAAAATGAGCCACACTGTGAGAATTTCACCATTTTTATCATAATCGATAAAGCAAAGTTTTCCTACCGCACCATTAGCCAATCCATCCAATACATCGATATTAGTAGTCGACATATAATATTTATCCAATACGAATATTATTTCATAAGGTAATCCACCCGTATCAATTGTCGACATTTTATGAAGCTTTTGCTTTATGAAAGCTACAGCTACAGAAGTTACTTTATTTTCTGCTACGTTTAATATGGAGTTGTTGTACATTTGAACAGTTGAATTTGATAAAAAATAGTAGGATCCCATGAGGGCAGGCTATATCAGCTACTTCTCTGTTAACGAATCTCGATTCAATTAATGCTATTTCGTCCGAATTCAATTTTTGTCCATTACCAACTTTTGTAAGTGCATTGGAAAACGTACCATTTGCTTGTCTCATAACTTCAGTGAGTTCATAAAATTTCAAATCACGCCAAACTGTCGGCCCAGTCAGTCTACGTTTTATTTGAGCACGAATATTTTATTTCGCTATTGGTTAACACACCAACAGTCTTGTAATAGACTGTTAGACACACTATTTTTTATGACGATATATAATTAAATATACACAACAAATTTTATCCCATTTACGTATGTACACAAACGAATAATATTTAATAACGTTAATAAATAATAATTTAAAAAATTTCGCCAATAAGTATCTCAAATAAAATGTAATTATTGGCACAGCGCACAATGTATTTACGTCTCGAAAGTAAATGCGACTGATGCGTCATGCTCTGTCATGTAACGTTCATTCGAATTGCCAAATTCTACCATACCGAGCGACTATGGCAGTGACGCGTTTAGTATGTCTTTCTCGCTCTGCCTTCTGCTTCTCTCTCTCTCTCTCTCCCCTTCCCTTGATGGCCCCGAGCCTCTATTACCCGATGGAGCGTTACATAGCAGCGTTACGTCTCATTCAATACCCATATTTAACTGTTTTCTCTCCCCTCCCTCAGTAGACTGCAGCCGACTTAACACGAAGGAGCGTTACATAGCCGAGAGTGACGGCTCAGTCTGTTTCAGTACCCACAAAATCAGTGCACAACGCGCCTGAAGAAGTTTTAAATTCAAAAACTAAAAAACAAAAAGAATTCTAATTATACAAAACAGTAAGCCGATTGAATGTAACAACTATAAATCTAACAAAAATAAATGTAAATAAATAAGAAAGAGCTGAATCGCTGGAAATCTAAAAATTCGACGTTACTTCTATATAAAGGATGATCTATTTCGAGAGAGGAATTTTTATTATCATTCGAAAGAATATGCTTTTGCTTTTTTTTTTGGCCATTCATTGATTGATATGATACTTATTGAAACCAAATGTCGCTGAGATCACGAGCTTAAATTTCAGACATCAAATTATAGGTTATCATTGCGCGAGAACGGTCGCCATACCAAACCATGGTTTTTTCTGCATGAAATGGCAGCTCTTGAATCTCTCCAGAAATGGGTTTCATCGCTAAACAAAATTTGGCTTGAAAATTTGGGATCTTCTTGGAACTTTTCAAGAGCCCATAAAGCGATTTCGCTTGGGAAGGTCGAGAGGCTTCAGTTCTTGCACAAGCAGTATTTTTTACGCCTTCAATTTAGGGTCTCGACGTAAAATACGCCATCACGTCGTTCCATACGAGTTGCTGCGAACGGTACCGAATCCACTCTACTCGGTCTCCGTGTACACTCTCAGCTACGGCTGCTATATTTTCTTCACTGCGTACTGGACGTAGTCTATTCGATCGAATAATATCCAATAATGAATGATAGGTCTCAAGATGGGTGATTGTTTTGGTGATTAGTACGATCAGTAGGCCGATTATGTTGACCATAAATTAAGCGAAGCGCGCGAAACACAGTCTTCACAAAACGTGAAATTTCGTAACCATGTTGAAAGGGTTGTAAACGTTATTTAAGCATAAGTCTTTCTTTGATGAAATGCCAAACAATACTGAGCAAAAATAACATGACAGCTTGACACGACTACCGCGTGATCTATCAAAAAGAGGCTATTGAAAAGATACCCCTACGCGGATCATCCGTTTGTATGTACGTATGTTCTATGTGATCATCTTATAAGTTACGGCTCAATTTTGAATATTTTTACCAGATGGATGTGACATCTTTAAAGCACTATGTGTAGAAAGTTATATTCCGATATATTCATTGATGATTTATGTACATAATGTGAAAGAATCGGATAGAATTTAAAACTGTGTTAAATTGCAAGTTCGCGTGGCAGTAGTCTGCAATTGTATCCATTTTGAAAATGTTATATAAGGATGCAAATATAATGGTATATGAGAAATACGTATTGTCTAATTATTACACCAATTCCCAAGCAGAGGTGCATTATCTCGTCTGCAAAAATTTGTGCCTCTGATTTTTTTCTGCTACGATTTGAAGCATTTTTAATGGTTCTCAACATAAACCTTGTAAGGGAAGTACGGATGCTTTCGAATTTCACCCACTTGCGTATGACAAAAAGCCACAAGACATTTTCCTCCTTAACTTGACCATTTCCGATAAAATCTCACGCTAAATCCCATAGATTCTTATACCGGCAATATTTTCGATATATAGAATTAAGTAGTGTATTATTATAGTACTAGCAGCCCGCCCTGGCTTCACACGGGTACAACTTATTGACTCAGAGCTTCCTTGTGGGGACAATATAAATTGATTTTCAAGACCTCTGACCTACGATAGACCAACATACAATTCGGCATGAGTAAAACATTATTCTCGTAGGTCAGCCCCTAATAATTCGAAAGTTTGTCCCTGGGTATTGTTTGTAGTTAAAGCGAAAGATGTTTTCACTGAAAATTTAAACCGTTTAAATGGGAGCAGATGACTTGGGATCATCGGAATCCTCGGTATATGAGCTAGTTGACCAACTGCTGGGCCGGTAATACTGGTTGCTATTAAACCAAATTGTCCTTCAGTTCCATAATAAGCAGCCTCGTCCCGTTGCACATGCTTGAAGAACTTGAATTCCTCAAAAGCATAATTGGAATTCCTTCCCTAATTTTAAGCAGTTGTTGTGGAAAATCACCATCAGTAATTGCATGAAGATGAGCTCTCATATTCGTCCATAAATTTATATTTTCAATCGAAGTCCATAAGGATGACGATATTAAGCATGCTTTGATGACTTCTGTTCGTGTACTTCTGCTAATGACAAGAAGAGTCCGTCTCCAGCAAATACAAAAATTATTTCACCTATGAGAGCAAAGGAGTTTCTAAGGTCTTTTAATGTTCTGTTCATCCTCAATACATGTGCTTTATAGTTTATGGTACATGCATCCCACATAATCAATGAGACGTCTTGCAACTGTTAACCAAGAGGCCCATTTTTGCGGATAGAACATATTGATTGCTGTTTAAGATTTATGGATAACGGAAGTTATTTAGAAAGGTTGCAGCAGTGCAGTTCCTGACGAAGCAACTGATATCGCTATCGTCCCTGATTGTCTTATTTTAGCAAGTATTCAAAATATTGTTTTTGTTATTACTCACACTATGATTCGCGCTTTTCAGTGTGTTGCAGCTCAGCTAAACGTCAAATAACTTTCTCTGTCTAAATTTAACATTATCTGTTTTAAATAATTAATAAATTTTTTTTACTTTACGCTCGCAAGTCGGTTAAAAACGAATATTTTCAAATTTTTTTTTCATTTTTCATTTCATGCAATGGTTTAGTCAGCTATAGCGAACAGACAAAAAACCCAACTTATTTTTATTATACATATATACATATGTATAAGTTTTAGTGTATACCATAGCCATAGCAATGCGTGGACAAATCTTCCAGTCATAGAATAAAAAAGATCACAAAAAGATAATTACCTCGTGTTCTCAACGAATCCCCAATTGTTTTCAACCGTTTTGTTGTACGTTGATTACTGTGAGATGGACTTGGATCATATTGCATCACATTGTTATTAAGTTGAATAGTATTTCGTCGTTTTGAGACCGCTTTTATATGAGCGCCACTGGATACTCGATTTTCAGGGCATTTATCCCATCCAAAAGCGGAAATTATGGGCGCGTGAGAAATATTTACGTGTTTATCTTCGGCTCCACTAGTCGTTCGCAAGGCTTCATACTGTTCATCTTCATTAGATCTGTGAGCGCTGTTGGGTGGACTAGAAAGAGTTGGTTTGATCGTTATACTTTTCATTAGCATACTATGTCTAGCCACATACCCTTCAAATGTCGGTTCTCTTAGTAATTTTTTGTTGGGCTTTTCCGTCACGCACGAGTCTTCATTTTCATTTTGAAAAGCACTTTTACATTCTTCTGAATTGTGACGGAGCTTCTGTAAAATACACTTCAACTTTCGGCGTTCAGAAGTTTCATTTTGTTCGGGACTAAGAGGTAAATAGGCAGGCGGTATATATTTGTCTTTCCTCTCATTGTTGTTATTTGACAGAGATGTGTTAGTCGAATTAGATGAACTTGATTCATAAGCTGTAAAAAATTGCGAGTACATTTCAGAAACATCACTGAAGCATCGATACAACGGTTCTGGCACTGCGAGTTGGCTAGTTATTTTAGAACTGTCTAAGCTAAAACTTCGCATTTGTAGTGCTTTTTCAAGTTCTTCTAACTTCTGACGTTCGTTCAGTATTTTTAGACGCTTTACAAATGGTAATCCACTATATTCGGGCGATAAATCAAAAACAGAGTGATACGATTTTCTGCTTTCATTGGAATGATTTGTCGCCACAATTTTCGAGTGCTTACGTACATTTTCTAAAATCTTTATTTGCTCTGTAGGCTTTGCATTTGGAGTGGTCGCAGTTACAGAATGTAAAGTATTTGTAGATGGTGTTGTGGATGTAAATACAGCTGTCCCTTGAGAAGGCGTTTGAGGTGTTTCATTTGATGAACATGTTTTTACTTCAACGTCTGAATCTCCTGGTGAAGATTTCGCTAAATTATTAGAACTTGTTGACATTATCGTCGCTAATTTAAGTTTGGACCATGGCTTAATCGACATATCACTATCTGAGCGTTCTGTTGACGTGTTTATGGACGGTTTTATGAGTTTCAATGACTTTCCTGTTACCGCCTTTGGCGATTTATTAATTGCACCTAGGTCGTGTTTAATATATTTCTGCACGTCAAGTGTTTTTGGAATCTGCTTTTGATCTTCAGTGGCCAATTTATCGTCTTTCGACTTATTATCCATAGTATCTGTCTTTGTCACTCCAGCGAAATTAAGCATTTGTATTTTTTGCTTTAAAGACACAGTTGAAGTTGGTTTAACCTGTGTAAATAAATGTTTAAAACATTAATATAAACTTCATTTCTTATGTTGCTATACGAATATGTACCAGAAAATAGCTATTCTGTTCTTTCTATATTACAAAAACATGTTTGTAAAAATTAAATCTTACTGTAAGCTTCACGTCGCTGCCTTTCGTTTCCTGTTTATTCTTTAACATTTGTAGTCTTTGCATTAGCGGAAGTGCTTCGTTTACTTCAGTCTCCGGTTCTTCCTGGATTGATTCCTGTGGCGATAGTGCATTGGCAATATGAACATGTGGGGGAGATATCTGAGGAGTGATTGCCTTTGCCGCTTTCTCTTCGCGATCCTAAAAAAAAACAAAAAGGAATAATATGCATTCATAATGGATAAATTTCACTTCAAAAGAAATAATTCAAGCTTTGAGATGTATGAGTTCTCCAAGACCACTTCGAAAGTATAGCTTCCTAAGTAATAAATAGCCGTTAGTTTCAACTGAGGCTTATTAAAAAAATTTTAAACAATATCAGATTAAAATTCAATGAGCGAGATTATACATCTTATATTATTTACGCTTAAATGAAGTTCAGTTAAATTTAATTAGAAAACCACATCTTTTGTAACAAATTGTAACTTTAAATCCGAGATAAATAGTATCACACTGGTTTTCTTATTATTCCTGCTCCTATTAATTTATCTAGTGCTACACGGATGGAAATGAAACAAGCAGAAGTAGACGATTGTGATACAAACGTCATCTTACCTCCTACCTTGTATTGTGGCAGCAAACTGTATCGAATGATTGCCTGCCTATACAAAACGATATACATACTATACATATATAATGTGCTTATACTCGTATGTACATCTTATTGTAAAGAAAAGATTTGTTGATAATATTTCTTATACGATTTAACTCAGTACCAATTTGACTCCTAGAAAAAATATCTTGTATATATATATACATATATTAAACCTAGTCAGTAATTACTTACATCACTCTTATTGTGATGTGCGAAAAAGAGAGCACTAAAAATATAGAATTACATATTATTATTCCTACCTGTTTTTCTTTGAGTAATCTCAGCCTTTGGAGTAATGGTAGCCCTGCACCAATTGGACTAGGTGTTTTGTCTTGGTGCGTTTTTTCTTCTTTTTTTTCCTCCTTCTCTTCAGAACGTACATGTGACATTCGCTTCAAAGTTGTTTTATTGCCTTTATTTAAGGTGTCTTGCAGCGGCTGCATCTCTAACGATTCATCACTTCTTCGGGTCCTGAAAATATACGCATTATTCTTTAATACGTTCTACTTGTATTATTTCTACAGGTCTACCAATAACTGTTAAAATTATATTTTTTATTGTTGTTATAAATAGTATTTGTAACATGTAGAGGTATAGTACGTAGGTAGCCTTTCGTATTTCGGGATTTCGCGAACCTGGTGTTACAGCGATTCAGAATTTTATCGAGAAGTTCGACATTTTTAATGTTATGTACTATATCAATGAACTTAACCTAATGTTTATTAATCGTTTGGTGAATCAAATCGTAGTTATAGATCAAAATCAGTTGTTGTTCCGGAAACTATTGATGCTGTGCGCAAACTTATATTGTAAGATCGTCATGTGATCACTATTAATTAGGACCAGAATAAATTCAACATTGTATGAACATTTGGTTTTAGATTTTTTTTCACGGATCACTCTTCGTCACTACAATGCAAACTCTCCCACATCGATTGAAACAATTGCATTTTTGAGTACTCAGAACATGAATTTAATGAGTCATTCACCGTAAAGTCCTGACTTGGTATCGAATGACTTCTTTTTATTCCCATAGGAAAAAATAAACTAAGAGGCGAGAGTGGGTCAATGTTCAAACGCTTGAGAAAACAATAAAGCGATTTTAAATGACTAATCTTTGTTTTTGTTTTTTAATCCCGAAATATAAAATGCAACCTACGTATTAGCTTTGGATAATTCACCTTGTCTTTTTAAGCATACTTCGGATTCCTTTAACATCTTTTCTTAATTTGTACACAATTTTTTTTGAGGCACTATTTTCGCTACTATCGCTTCGATTAATATTGCTATATACATGTGGATGATCCGATTGCTCATTATTACATTGTGCTTTCGCGTACTTCTTATTTACGCATCGAACTTCCATAAGCCGCTTCCGTCCAAGAGTTTGTAAAATTTCTTGTGCTTCCGGGTAGTCCTTCATAGCGGCGAGTACATCTTCTCTCGACAATGAAAACAATTCAGAATAACCAACTGAGCGTACATCAGCCGTACGCCTAAAATAAAAAAAAAATATTAATTGTATTGTTTAGCTTTTCGAACATTTCACAAACTTATTAAGGCCATCCAAGTTCAGAATTCCGATTTCACCGAAAAAGTCGCCAGCCTTCATTGTCGTTAGCACTTTACCGGTTTCACTGAGCACTTCCAGTATACCATCAGCTATTATAAACATTTCTCTGGCTACCTCACCTTTACGGCAAATGGAGTCTCCTGGTGTAAATATATATGCTTTCATCTTCAATACCAAATCATGTAAAAATTCTGGTTGGCACTCTTGAAATATAGTGACTTTTTTTAAGACACTCAAGTTAACATGTAACGCTAGTTCTGTTTTCAGCTTGTCCGGCAATAAACCCAAAGCTGTGTTTATATCACCTCCTCCTTGGATACGTCCTCTAGACCAGCTGTAGTCGTACCAACGGAGCACGCGTCTTTTCATTCCACCTGGAACCTACAATATTATATTCATAACTATGTTGCGGTATTACATCAAAGCCATGAAAATATTTTAAGAAACTCTATATAACACATTCACTGACCGACATTTCCGACATAAGGTTTGTTAAAAAAAAAACAAAAATCATTATACGTAGTGTATTAGAGTTGGGGTAGTTGAACCCCGTTTTATCTATTAAATACTATCACGCCACATACTAAAAAAAAACTTTCCTGGGTTCCAATAAAGTACTTCAAATACAATCACCAATCACATGGAGCATCTGTCGGATGTTCTGGTAATATTTATATGGACAAGTTTTTGTCTAATCGTATCTATTTTAGGCACAAAGATGTTACGAGTAAAACATGTTCTGTAATATTCGTTCATTTTCGATACCCAGAATAACTATTATCAGAAAAGTATTCTGTCTGAATTTCAATTGTATACTCCTTACATTAACCGATATTTTCGGAAAAAGTAAACTATAAATACTGAGGTCAACATATTCGGTACCTAGGGGCAGTTTTGGTTGGATTTGTACAATTTTTGGTCATAAGATGGTATTTTAATAATTAAAATAATTATAAGTGTAAAATTGTATCCCGTTATATTAATTAGTTCTTGATTTGTGTACTGAAAAGAGCAAGAATCAAATATAATTTAAAATTGTGTTATATGGGAAGTAGAAGTACAACCACGTCAGATTTCATCTATTTTCCCGCAGTGACCTAGGAATATGAGGAGTATGCTACATACTCAATTTAGTCGAAATTGGTTTGGTTGGATCTCGAGATATGGGGCTCTCTCATACCATCTCGAGGATAAAATGTAATGTCTCTGGCGTATTTTGTTATTGATTTATTGTGCTTTTAGTAGTTTTGAACAGTACCTTTATATAAAGAGTGAGCGAAGTTATCTTCCAATTTTTCCAATTTCACTTTTTAAAAATCTTTTGTCCACAGGTGTGCTTACCACTGCGATCCCCTGTGCTAAATTAAATTGGATATCTTAATTTAAAGCTAAGCTACGCATTTTGTAAGTTTTCGGTCAGTGGCGTTTTGTAGGCGTGGCAGTTGTCCGATTACGCTTTTTGTATTAAGGAACCCGCGTACCAAGTTTCATCAAGATATCTCAATTTTTACTCAAGTTACAATTTGCACGGTCGGAAAGACACACAGTCACCCGGATTTCAACTCTTATCGTCATCGTGATCATTTATATCTGAAAACTTTTCTCGAAATATATCTTTGAATGTAATCTCCTAAACCCCTTAAATTTGAAGCTATTGTATATCTATATCTTCTACCTTTTTTGTTGTTTTAAGGGAACTTTTAAAATGTTAAAACATATTTAAGCAACTTACATCTTTACTAAACCTTAGCAAATAGAATTTTTACCTAGTTATAATTACAAGGCGGCTGAAGGCCTCGTAGCCAGTGCTGCGTTTTGTATTTATATAATAAAACTCTTTTTGTTATATGAATTATTATAAATAAATAAAATGATTTCATACTAACATAAAATATGGCTCACTTGGTTTATTTATAAATATACAAACCTTATGATGACGCATGTATGTCTTAGCTCCATCCAGCAAGCGTTCGAATTCCAGGCGGTTAGCATTACGATTAGTTATCACATTTCCAACTTGACCGACAATGGTTGCAAAAATGAAGACTCCAATAAGATAGCTGACAATTGTAAAAATATACCTAGGAAATGCATAAAACAACAATGACAGACAAAACTTTTAGAAAAAATCAAAATAATGCATCAAAGTTTTCGAAAAAACATGACATGAGCAGTATCGAATATCTTCGTAATATCAATAAGTGTTGAAGGCTGTCACAACTTTCGAAAACTTTGATGCCGTTTTTATGAATCAAGAGGTTCAAATAATAACAATTGAAGTGACAAATATATTTCCAAAAAAATCGCGTGGACAGCCCCAACATTATTGATAAACCTATACTGCATATAAGCCTCAATCGCTCACTATGCTGAGGCTTTAACGTAAATATATTTGCATATTCATTGAAAATAATGATGTAGAAATCGATTTTGAGTGAAACCCTGTTTAGAAGACTATTTACGTATCTCCTTACCCAACTATAATCGGTTTCCATTTTGCCTTGATGTCTAAAAGGAAAGCTTTGGTTTTTTAAATCTAAAACATAACGACGGATTTATTTACCAAGTTTCAAAAGTTTCAATAAAAAATTACAGTATAGTAAGCGATTGAGTTGTAAGACAAACTTATGTACGCACATATAGTGCATATGAAAGTATATATGCATAATCAAATATGAGAATATAATTAGAATAGAAGGTATATCATACCCATAATTGGAACCGAATTGCAGTAATCTAGATCGTATACCACGTCTTGGTATAGATCTTGGGCCATCCACTGAAAAATTTGGTCTTACGATAGAATAAAAAAAACATAATTTATAAAAATAAATGAATTGGTTTCATTAACATCAACTAATGAGCTAACACTTCATATAACCCAATTATTTGCGAATAAACAAAAAAGTAAATACAATTATGTTGATTACCATTATAAAAATTATTTAAAATTGCATTTCGGGATTTATTGTGATTATAATACCCTCGCAAAATGTTGTTACGCGAAGTTATAGTTTTGTTTACCTACAGATTTTTTAAGATATAACCTAAAGCTAAACGAGATAGATATGGATCTATAAATGATCAGGACGACGAGATCGGCAATATAAGAAGCTGGGTATTGTAAATGGGCGTAATCGGACCACTCCGCAAAATCTTACCACACGACGACACCCCAACCACCAAGCAACAAAAAGGATTGTCACCATAAATACACGATGACATACCACACAGCAAACTGAAAAAAGGGACGAGATCATTGTTCAAAATTAATTCATCTGATTGGACAGTCTCATTTCGCTCCTGCACTTTTCGTTTAATTACATCCAGAACGCCCCGCTCGTCGACATTTCGATAGTCTGACTTTTTTACCGAAAACATCGGTCAAACTGTGAGGTTTAGTATTAAAATTTTGGGAGAATGTTTTTATGATAACAGTGTACTTTTGTACCGAAAGTGCCCTAGCCCCCATGTACCAAAAACAAAAATGTTTCCATTTTTCATATTTCAAGATGATGACATTTTGGTTGCTGTTATACCGTATATATCGATTAATTTTTAAAAAATCTTAGCAAAATTAAGTGAACGTATAATACTGTATATACATTAGTTTATGCCAAAAATATGTGAAATGGGTTCACAAAGGTTATTTCACAAAACATTATGTTATAAGTAAGTTTATTTTAAGTTTAAAGTTTATTTCACAAAAGTTTATTTTAAGTTTACGAGTTCATTTCAACCTGATCAGTGCTTGTCCGCGTATCGACTGACTGCGTCGTTTTTTAAAAGTCTTCGCTACTCGTTGTTGTGCTGCATGTCACTGTCCGTACGTACACCCGCTTCTAACGGGTGATTTTTTAAGAGCTTGATAACTTTTTAAAAAAAAAAAACGCATAAAATTTGCAAAATCTCATCGGTTCTTTATTTGAAACGTTAGATTGGTTCATGACATTTACTTTTTGAAGATAATTTCATTTAAATGTTGACCGCGGCTGCGTCTTAGGTGGTCCATTCGGAAAGTCCAATTTTGGGCAACTTTTTCGAGCATTTCGGCCGGAATAGCCCGAATTTCTTCGGAAATGTTGTCTTCCAAAGCTGGAATAGTTGCTGGCTTATTTCTGTAGACTTTAGACTTGACGTAGCCCCACAAAAAATAGTCTAAAGGCGTTAAATCGCATGATCTTGGTGGCCAACTTACGGGTCCATTTCTTGAGATGAATTGTTGTCCGAAGTTTTCCTCAAAATGGCCATAGAATCGCGAGCTGTGTGGCATGTAGCGCCATCTTGTTGAAACCACATGTCAACCAAGTTCAGTTCTTCCATTTTTGGCAACAAAAAGTTTGTTAGCATCGAACGATAGCGATCGCCATTCACCGTAACGTTGCGTCCAACAGCATCTTTGAAAAAATACGGTCCAATGATTCCACCAGCGTACAAAAAAAACAGTTTTCATTAATTATCCGGGAATTCATTTCGCTCCTGCACTTTTCGTTTAATTACATCCAGAACGCCCCGCTCGTCGACATTTCGATAGTCTGACTTTTTTACCGAAAACATCGGTCAAACTGTGAGGTTAGTATTAAATTTTGGGAGAATGTTTTATGATAACAGTGTGCTTTTGTACCGAAAGTGCCCTAGCCCCCATGTACCAAAAACAAAAGTGTTTCCATTTTTCATATTTCAAGATGATGACATTTTGGTTGCTGTTATACCGTATATATCGATTAATTTTTAAAAAATCTTAGCAAAATTAAGTGAACGTATAATACTGTATATACATTAGTTTATGCCAAAAATATGTGAAATGGGTTCACAAAGGTTATTTCACAAAACATTATGTTATAAGTAAGTTTATTTTAAGTTTAAAGTTTATTTCACTTTTTGTTTACGAGTTCATTTCAACCACAGTGCTCTGTCCCTATGACTACTGCGTGTTTAAAATTTTCCCACTCCTGCATGTACGGTACGTACACCCGCTTCTACTATCCTTTCTTCGTTCCCACCTTAATTTAATTTGTGTGTTTTTTTTTTTTGGTTTCTTCGAATAATACATGTTGAATTCCTAATTAACATTTGCATATTGCGAGAGTATAAAATGTTCGGTTACACCAGAACTTAGCCCATTTTTAAAGGTTTTTGTGTACATTTATGATAAGGACTGTACCGAAAAGAAACTGCACACTTTCAATTCAATTATTCTCATGATGCAGCCCTTTGATCACGGTAAGTACCATTAGAAAGCATGATCAGTTCTGCTTCTTTTGTATTTTCTTTCTCCGTAATTTGTAATATCATTCCGGCGATGGGTCGAATCAAGGAGCAAGATTGTTGACCTCAAAGAAATAACTTAACAACTTATAAAAAACAAAATATTCCCAAAAAAGTCAACGACAAAAAAAAAAAAAAAAAAAATAGGGAAAACAAGGCCACGGAAGTTGTACAAACGTTTGCTAAAAGATTCTATTGAGTGTGTTTTAATGGACGATTAAACATACGTAAAAATGGACTCAAGAACATTACTAGGTCCCCAATTCTATACAAAACCAAAAGATGGTACTGTCGACCAGTCAGTGTCAACAATTGAAATAGAAAAATTTAGCGAGAAAATACTCATGTGGCATATAGCCTGCTCTTGCGGCCTTAAGACCACTCCATTTTTCACAAAGGGTACTATGTCGGCCGACAATTATAAGAAGGAGTGTCTAAACCGTCGCCTAATACCATTTTATAAGAAACACATCAACAATATTTTGACCCGATTTAGCCACATTACACTACGCTCATTCTACTTTGGCTTTGTTAAAGGATAATAATGTCCATTTTGTGAAAAAAGAGGAGAACGCTCCAAACGCTCCAGAATTTCGCCCGATAGAGAAGTATTGGGCAATTGTCAAACGAAACTTTAAAAAGGATCATCGAGTTGCCGAAAACGTCAACGAATTAAAAAAAAAAAACTGGCTTAAAGCAAGTCGAGCCGTTACAAAAGAAGGTGTACAGAATTTAATAAAGGGAATTAAACGAAAAATTCGGTTTAAATTAAGAGAATAATTTTTTTTACTAGTTTTAATTAAAAGTGAATAAAAACTCTTATATTCGTTTTTAAACAATGTTACAAGCAAAAATTAATAAAAATCCGTTACGTCACAAATAAAAAATTGTGTGCAATTTCTTTTCGGCACAATCGTTAAGTAGTTTTTAAAAATTTTCAAACTGTAAAACGTTTACGTTAGACCATATATTTAATACCATTTTCCGGTTTTTCAATGCAATTTATTAAGATATTTTTTTATATGGTATGTCTTCACTACAATCTTTTTGACATGTGTATGAATACGAAAAAAATGGAACTCGTTTTTCTCGTATGTACATAGCCAATAATAAGTAAAAGTATTTTAAACTTATTATGCTAATTAAAAGCACTTACTCTGCATTTGTTTCGGGGGTTGGTAAATCTCCAATTGTAGTTAAAGTAAGGGTAGACCAATAAAGACTACCTAGATACTTCCTAGTCAATGTCGCGTAATCTCCTGGTCTGTAAGGATATACCCAGTCTCCCTTTATAAAAGAAAAATAAAGTCATCAATAACTGAAATTATCTCGCTTTTAATAAATGTATAGTACCAACCTGAAATCCTTCAGCTTCCGATAATAGATAATAAAAACACCCAAACCAATGCGCCAAAATTAAAAGAATATGAATTAAGTTTATAACTCGCCATAAGTTTGGCCAAACCGTCCTACTTTCAACAATGTAATAGAATTTTACACATCGATACACCTAACAAAGAAAGAGCTATACAGTAAAAGTATGGCAATACACATTGACCACACGTACCTTAAAAAATCTTGAAAACCGTAGAAGAGGATTTGCACCAATTTTAAGTTGGATCAAATCCAGGGGAATCAATGATATGATATCCAAAAAGAAATCTCTAGAATGAATGTAATGAAGTGCTAATTTTTTATCATCGTAAACCATGAGTCCTTGTTCGAGATATCCTGTGCGTAGTTGGACAACTATATCGAATACGAAAACAACATCCGTGAGTGTATCACAAACAAACCAAAAAATAGGAACAGCTTGCTGAAAATAAAAATGTTAACAAAATACAATGTGGAGAAAAGTTATTATTTTAGGACAAAAAAATTTGTATTTGAACGAAATTATTTGCTGATTATTATTAAAAGGACACCTGTAATGGAGCTTTGATTACAGTACATCCGAAGATTAATATCTATGAAATTCGAGAGTACGGTGTTGTCGCAATAAAAATAAGTACTGTTCTATCTTGACTTTGGAATCATACTACAAAACATAATTTGATTTTTAAAAATATATGCACATACTGTAATACTTTATAATAACTAGGCATTTTTTGATCATTAATGTTACTCAATAAAATTTCTGAATTTCCGACCGAGCTGGGTGGGATAAAATGCCTTAAAGGCATGCAGGAATGCCAAGATCGTGCGCAGGGAAATAGAGATAAAACGCGGGTGGTCCTCGCCTCGTCGAAAGGACTGTAAGGCGGTCGTTGGCCTAGTCCCGGGTAAGAAATTTATAACATTACATGCAAGCCGTATGGGATGACACATGTAGAAAATACAAGGTAGTACGCATGAGGGAGACTCTTGAACGCCTCCTTTCTTTCTGTCCGGCATAATCTAAACCTCGACTAAGAACATCGGAGCTTAATCAACTGTGAGATGGGTTGATATTATGTACGAAACAAACTTTAGCTCGTATTTAATTGAACCTTTATCTAGCATTACAAACGACCTGCAGGTCTATTTATGGCGTGGCAGCCAGTAAGTATAACCTTACCTACCAGGTTGTTCAATAAGTTTTGTCCTTTGATAAGAAAAACACAATTTTTTTCAAAATATACTTTATTATTCAGTATAATCTCCCTGAACATTTGTACACTTGCTCCAACGATCCTCCAAGTGGATCCCATCCCTGAAGTGAGAATCCGAAAAGTCTGTAAAATACGCTTCAAATGCCGTTATAAGCTCTTCATTTGGTGAAAAACGCTTGCCGCGCATAAATTTTTTGAGTTCTGGAAACAAATGAAAGCCGCCGTCTTCAATGCTTGTACGACCACGTTTAAATTCGGCAACCCATCTTTCTACTGTTCTAATTGTAGGTGAACAATCATTATACACTTCTAACATTCGTTCGTGAATTTCTTTTTATTGCTACACCTTCCAAAAATCAGAATTTTATCACTACACGATATTAAATTTTTTCCATTGTAAAAAAAAACACTAAATAGTTTGTAAGCAAAGAATGAACTGACAGATTGAAATGAAACTTCACATTCATATGAAAAGTATACCAACAAATAAATTTTGCGCTAGTAGTAAAGCCCGCTCTGATCGAACGACAAAACTTATTGAACAATCTGGTAATGTTGCGGAAAAGGTAAAGGCACTCGTTTTATTCTAGGCCACAATCTGCCTTAAAACAGCTAACTTCTTCTTTTTAATTAGTTTCTAAACCATCATGACCAATGTACTATGTAACATAATATGCACTCTTTCGCTACTTTAAGTACATACAGATTTGATCGGTAAATTTATTTCCACCCATGGTACAGTTTGAAATAATTATTACTAAATTATTGTAAATTTGTTTTTTATAAACACTAGTTATTAAGTTAACTAAAAACTTTCGAAAATGGTCATTTAAGGAGCGTTCCAAAGTAATCAGGACTTTAAAAAAAAAACAGAACAAATAGTTTTTTCGGTAAAATCAATTTACTTTATTCAAAATAGTCTCCTTCTGCCTCAATACAGCTTTTTACACGTTCCAAAAGAATGTCGAACGACTGTTTTAACTCGATCACCGGGATGACCGCCAGTATGCTAGTGCAAGCCTTTGAAATGGCCTCTATGGCTGTATAACGCTTTCCTTTCATGAGCAATTGCATTTTTCCGAAAACGAAGAAGGTGAATACACAATATTGTAAAATAACTTTTTGTCCTTTTTGACCTCTTAATGATGTCCTTCGAATGTTGGATTCTGAGCAAGGTCGCCAGTCAATTTGTGCGGAACAAACCATGCACATATAGTACCTTTCGTAAACCCAAATCTTCGGTGAAAATGCGATAAATCGATGTTTTGGAGATGTTCAATTCCATTTCCACTCATGCACTCTGCAATGGGATAGGAAATCATCGCCACAAACTTGTTTCATCAATTGAAACGTTTTGTTAAAAGTTTTACCAATTTTAAAATAAAATTTAATGTTGACTCTTTGTTCGAAGCTCATTTTCGCACCGATAACACAAACATACTGACACTTAAAACGCAATAATTTTACTTCCAATCAATGAAATGTCACTGGACAATCGATAAAGATAGCATATTTCAAAGCATCAGTCGACAGGGGGCGCTAGATTCAAAAAAAAAATCCTTTTTACTTTGGAACGCTTTTTGTATATACATCCTTACGTATTTACATATAAATACACATGTATGTATTAATGATTAAGCAGTTTATAACAACACATTACCTGCAATTCAGGAAAACTTTGTCGCACAATAAGAGCCCATAAATTGTATAAAACAGAAACAGTTAGTAACATTAACCAATAGAAATAAAAGTTTTCATCTGGATTAACAACAGATCGCCGCTTTTGCAAAAATCGACGCCGGCGTTTTGTACTTTTATTAGATTCTCCAAAGGCGCTCTCCGACCCAGTGTCTTCGACCGTTTCCTGAAATTAAAGAGATCATTATGAACTCATCAAAATGAATTACTTCGCTTTTCGGACATTTGCTTTGACGGGTAAGCTCGATATGATTTTTGAATTAGTTCGTTTACATTTAGGCGAAACAAAGCAAATCCAAACTACATGATGCACAACTCTCATCTTTTAATTAGAGAGACACATAGAAAGCAAAGTTTTCAATCTGACATACCCTTTGCTTTCTTCGCTTCGTTATTAAAGTAGGAATTGTCAAGCGAAACGAAATAATTTTTATGTGAATCGGCCATAATTCCCAAGGGAGTGACTTGAAAGGAAAATGCATTGTAAGTTCGTAGTGCTACGATCGAAAGAAGCTACTGGCTTTATTTACAATTACTGTTTAGGATTATTTCGTTAGTTTTAAGTTTATTTTCTAATAATATAAGTCTGATCTGACAATATTGTCTGCTCTAATCTTTCTATTTGTTATCTCTCTTTTATCGTTCATTTATGTTTGTTTTTGTCTTTGTTTATTCATATTTAAAAGTTAGGGTTTTTTAAATTCCGTTTTCCGTTTAGTTTGAGTCTTATGGCGAGTGATCGAAATAAAAAATGCATGGTATGTTAATTGCATTTTATTTTACACATGTAAAATTTCGTAAACTTCGTACTTATGTATATGGCAGAAGAAAGCAAAAGCTAATTCTAATTGTTACCTGAGTTTCTGGAATTTGCCGCGTAGAGAATCGCTTTAAAAAGGAGTCCTCCCGTTTTAATGGTGGCTTTTTCTGTATCGCTGATGATATTTGGACAGTTGTTCTGAGCTTCATCCATCGCTGATTGGATCGATTCCTATTTTTTCAAATATTATTCTGTAGTGTTCTTAGAGTTAAAATTACATAATCACTGCTAAAATATACATATACATATATATGAATACAATTAAGTCTGAATATGCAAAATTAAAAATTAAATAAATTCAAGCAAAAACCGCACTTCATACTTTACAATTTCATTATTGCCTTATAAATTCTATTCAAATATTCAACTATTTCAAATGCGTCTTTCTACGATTTATAATAAACTAGCAGCTCGCCCTGGCTTCACACGAGTATTAAAACATAATTTAAAAGTTATAATTTTGTATACCCTCTCCCACACATACTTTCTCGTTTTTGCGTGTGGTTATTAAAAATTAGTTAGATGAAGGAAATATGGACAGGAAAGTATATTTTTTTTTGTATTATTATTTTTTTAATTTTAGCAAAAATGCCTTTCTATATTTTTCTTTCTCTGCTCCTGTATAATAATTTAGAGCTTCCCTGTAAACGATATTTGATGTTAATTTATTTTGTGGCAGCAATATAAATTGATTTTCAGGACCTCTGACCTGTGATAGACCAACATAAAAATTAGCCATGAGTAAAATATTCTTTTTGTAGGTCAATCCCTAATAATTCGAAAGTTTGGCCATGGGTTTTGTTTGTAGTTGGAGCGAAAGATGTTTTATGTGGAAATTTAAGCCGTTTAAAAGGGATTACTTGGGATCATCGGAATCCTCGGTATATGAGCTAGTTGACCAGCTTCTGGGTCGGTGATAATGGTTGCTATTAAATCAAATTGTTCTTCAGTTCCATAATAAGCAGTCTCGTCCCGTTGCACATGTTTGAAGGACTTAAATTTCTCAAAAGCATAATTGGAATTCCTTCCCCAAGTCTCCCCAAAGGAGTATCTAAGGTCTTTTAAGGTTCTGCTCACGGGCTCTCTATGTAGTTTATAGCTCATGGTGCATTCATCCCAGAGAGACGTCTTGCAATAGTTAACCAAGAGGCCTATTTTTGCGGATAGAACGTCTTGATACAGCAATCAAGGTTTATGGACAACAAAAGTTTAAAAGATGAATGAACAGTTTTTTCATCCTTTAAAAAGCTTGCAGCAATTCCTGACGAAGCAATTGCTATCGCTATCTTCCCTGATTGTCTTATTTTAGCAAGTATTAAATTTTCAAGAAACGTAAAGAAATATTGTTTTAGTTATTATTCACGCTACAACTCGCTCTTTTCAGTGTGTTGCAGCTTAGCTTAATTATAAATAACTTTCTATGTGTAAATTTAACATTATCTGTTTTGAATAATTAATTAATGTTTTTTTTTTACTTTACGCTCGTAGGTCGGTTAAAAACGAATATTTTCAGATTTTTTTACAAACCATCCTCATTGGATTATCTTCAAAGTGGTTCAGGTAATTTTTCATTTCATGCAACGGTTGAGTCAGCTATAGCGAACAGCCAAAAATCCTACTTATTTTTATATACTAGGTCTACAACTTTGCTTCCGTCGTTTTCCAATAGATGTCTTTAGGGTCAAGCACTGGTCTATTAAATCGATTAAATCATTTTATATCGATCTTGGACATTTGTGTCAACATTAACCCAACAAAATATTTTTAGAGATCTATTTGCATCCCAAAATTATTTTCAACGGGAAATGCCACAAGAAAAGTGCGGCTGAGGACCCGTCCACGCTATACTGAGGCTGACACATACATAGATAATACTATTACTCTAACCATCTATATGACTTCTATTAGGTATTAAAAAAATATAGAATTTTTGTAAAGCAACTTGTGTTAGTTTACAAAAAAATGGATCATAAAGCGTTTCGTGTGTTAATTAAGCAGGGAATAAGGGAAAACACTTTTGGACCGTTTCTATACAATAAAGCCACAAATTTACAAAAAAAAACGGCGGAAGCAAAGGTTTAGACCTAATATATGTAAAATTTTACACTTATATTTTTAACTTTTAATTATTAATTTAAATCTTAATTAAGATAATGTTTAAAAAATATTTCAGAATAAAATTAACAAGTACTAAGGCTCGCCTTTACATATTTAAGAAATATGTACAGTACATTTAAAAACAAATAAGGAAGTACTCATATGACCGAATATTTTATACTCTCGTAAAGAAGTTGCGATCTGAACAATTTCTTTAAAGATTCCACTATTACTTTAGTCTTTGACTCTTGTTAAATTTCGTGCAGTTTTGTAGGCGTAGCAATAGCTCGATTCTGCCTCTCCTCATAGTGAAAGGAAACACAAGTTACAGCTTGCACAGACGGACAGACGGGCAGACGGTCCCTTGGATTTCAACTTGTCTCATCATCCTGAGCTTTATATATTCATATCTATCCCGATTCGTTTTTAGATGATACAAAGAACCGTTAGGTGCACAAAACTATTATAGTCCGCAGCAACATGTTGAAAGGGTATAAAAGTGTAACAAAATATAAAAATTAAATAATATTCATAAATACGTTATTAAAAATTTAGTTGTAATAAAATCGAATCGAGCTTGCATTTTTTAAGATTTTATCGGATGTTACATGTGTGATTCTTGTGAGACAGCAATTTATCTGAGAAGCCTGGCGAAAAAACATAAGTATGTACATCAATAGAGAAGAAAAAGACCTGACTTCCATCCACGACAGTCGGATCTAAGTAACCAAAACGCACCCGAATTGTTATCCGGGCAAGGAATGTCAACTCGGCACCATTCCTCGAAATTCCTTCAGGAACGTTTCTGCCGCTACAACTAAAAACCATAACCTGAATAATACTAAGGACAATAAATTATAAATAAATTACTATTGGAACGAAGTGAACCACCAATAAAATAGAGACGAGTGTCGAAGTTATCAGCTATTCTAACTTCTGAGAATATCACAAAAATCCAAAGCTGACGCTCTTATGGATAACTGTAAGGGACTATAACACTTTGTCCGAAAAAAATTCAAGTATTGACTACTCTTCCGTTGGATTGGACTATAAATATGAGATGACGCGAATTCAAAGTCTCGAGAAAAATAATACAAGCTGTTATTTATATAAAAAACAATACACATATTTACCCGACTCATTTATTTAATATAAATAAAAATAAAATTAATAGATTAAAGAATGAACTTACAACGCATAACTGGCAAAAATAATCTTAGTTATTAATTAACCAAATGAATAAGGATTTTTATATAAATATAAAAATATCAACTATATTTATTAACAAATTTTTAGTTGTTATCAAAAATACTTACCAGTCAGCATCCAGGTCCAAATTTTTTTCGCTGATATCTGATTTGCTGGAATAATAATAAAAATTTTCTCGTGTATTATATTTATTATATTAAAACAAAATAATGTATGTACATAGTATATTTATATATAATATATGTTCAATTTGTAGTGAGAAAAGTTTGATTGCCATTCAATTGTGAGTGATCAGAACGATTCTTTTACATATGGCTCAAGCAGCTCACGACTTCCGGTCTTTGACCAAGTATCCTCTGGGTAGCCAAAGACATCGGTTTGCAAGCGAGCTAAAGTAAGAAGACGAACCATCCCCCCTAGGGTTGTGCGTTGGGTTCGAGACCCGCCACGTAAATAAACAGCATTAACACCAACAACAACGTCAGCCTGGAAATCCAACGCAAAATAACTCTTGCCAACAGATGTTACTTCAGACTGAGCAGGCAATTGAGAATTGGAATTTAGTAAATTCCATTCAGTATTGATTGGAAAGGACTTTTTTTCTCGACTTAAGTTTCAATGATTTAGAAATTTACGCCGTCTATGATTTCAACAGTTTCAGCGTAATTTTCAATCGTATTGACAAATTCAACGTTCGAAAAGCATTCAGTGACTATACCCATTATTATAACTACCCGTCCATGATTTAATGTACTTACTTTTGTGTGGAACTTTTAAAGTCGGAATATTGAGCATTACTATCATTATTATTGATACTTCCATGTTG
Organism: Bactrocera correcta; assembly: GCA_027475135.1. Taxonomy (NCBI): domain Eukaryota; kingdom Metazoa; phylum Arthropoda; class Insecta; order Diptera; family Tephritidae; genus Bactrocera; species Bactrocera correcta. Next base: position 84,142,934 of record CM050326.1, read on the forward strand.
TTGCGTTTTTCTTATAGTGCCAGTTCGTTCCCGCTCGGAGCTACTCGTACCAGATGGGCTCACGATATCTGTGTCACTATTGCATTCGATTCCATGGCGATCTTTGGAGACTGACATTGCGTTTTCGGCCGGGTCCGCCTGCAACCAACAATATAAAACTATTGTTACATACATTCTGTGAAAAGGTATTTAGTAAGTATGTTGACATACTATTTGTAAGACAGCAGAAGAAGAAACCGCCGCACCTGTGCTGCCGTAGTTGAGTTGCGAATGGTAACCGCTCGAAAGAATTTTTTTGTGTGCTGATGCGTGCGCGCGATACGCACTCACACTCAATTTCATTGTGACATGAATGCAACTTCAACATAACAATATTAAATTTAATTATTAAACGGCAATTTCGCCGAAATAAATTGATTCTGCAAACCAAATACATATGTTGTACAGCCAAACAGTTTTGTGGTGAAGCTACAATAATTGGCAGTTACTTATTTCTTCTGCAACATATAATAGTGTACAGTTTTTATACATAAGGCCTCTTACAATGATGGATGAACCGCTCCTGTAACAAAATAAGAAACATTAAAATGCATTTATTTTAGATACACGAACCAAACTTCTATTATATCTTTCTATACACATGTACATACCCTGCACTTTATCAGGTCGGTATATTTAAGGTTGCAAATGTACCAAACCATTTCTATCAAAACAAAAGATGTTATAATTCTAAAAGTATTATCGATTATTAACGAAACTATTTTCTACTAAATGGAACACAATTAGTGCTTCACATTTTTTTTTTCGAAATTAACAAACATTTGTATATTATTTCAATAATGAGTCGATCCCGTCGTTGAGAATAATATCAAAGATGCAATGGGGTAAGGATTCGCACAATATTGCAATATAATTTAAAAAATTATGTCTAAGTTTCAACTAATTTCTTACTAGTGGACACATCTTTTCTATTACATTTATGTCAGGTGAGTGAGAGGTCCACTGCGTTAAATCGACGTTTTTCCTTTAATCCCAGACGTGAACTTCCGGCAGTATGAATCGATGATTTATCATATCGTCAAAGTTCCAAGCAAATTTTTAAAATGAAAATCAGCAAATGAGAGATAGCCTTAAAGGTGCCCCGGACCAAAATCTTGTTTTTTTTTTTTGTGGAACCTTAAGCTGTATTTTTTCTTTAGTTTTAATAGATTTAATTGCAGAGATTTAATATCAGGTAAATTATCGTGGAAAATAAGTGAAATATTCAGGTGTTCGAAGCGGTACATATTTCATATATGCAAAGTGTAATATTTTTAATTAAAAATTTCATTCAAAACATGTTGACAAATTTAATGAAACATGTCAAAAATAGGCATCTACAGTGGAACTTCCCGCCCAATATTTTCTACGTCGTCTACAAATGATAATATTTTTAAATGCGAATGTTAAAAACATATCTTATTTATATACAGTTTAGTCGTTTTAAGAAGTAATCAGAAGCTGTAACTGCTTAAGGAATTTAAATTTTGGAAGCGTATGTGAAGAATTTCAATATAGAAAAATCGCAATATCGCTCATCACTGATCGCCAGGCATTATGACGCACAAACCAAACACAACATATAACATAAAAGTAAACATAAAGTTGACAAAAAGTTCAATCATAATTTGAGATTAGTGCATAGTAGTTTCCACTTCCACTGCACAACGATGGTTTCAACGTTTTCGTTCTGGTGTAGAGGTGGTCGAAGATGCGCCACGCTCCGGAAGGCCTGTCGTCGAAAATTGCGATAAAATCACTGAATTGGTCGAAAGAGACCGGCATAGTAGCAGCCGTATCATTGACCAAGAGCTGGGCATGAGTCATCAAACTGTTATAAGCCATTTCAATAAATCATTCAATAAAAATACCGCAAGACTTTTTTGACAACCTAACAATAATGCAAGATTTCAACGATTTTCTTAGTCCAATAAGATTAAAGGAAGTTTAAACAATCGTCCTTTGGTGAAGTATTGAAACTATATGATTGAACAACATTTTCTGAATAATTGCTAGATATTGGGAATGACAGAATAGAACTGCAACCAAATATGCAATGCATTAAATTGCCAGACAATTTCTGTACTGCAATTCACAAATTGAAAGTAGTTTTCCAGGAAATAAAAAAGATATGCCTTGGATCATAACTTTTTCAGTAATCGGGTCACAATAGCAGTCACAAATGAAGATGGCGAAATTAATTTCCAGATAAAAAACTGTTGCCAGGCGATCTGATGCATGTAAATGTATCGTTACTGTTAGTGATGAAAATGAAAACGTCTATTTTAAAACAGTATTTCAAAATTCTCTAGATATACCCTCAAAGTCTGAATATGTGAGTTATTGTTCGGTTGACCGATGGTTCACGTATTATACCTCAGAATAATTTTAATCAACCTGCATATATTATGCAACAACACGTTATTAATCTTAAAGATCACAGGAAATATCACTGAAGCAACTACTTTAAAATGGAGTGGTGGTCCTGTTGCCACCGGTTTTTACAATAGTATTGGAAAACTATCGAATCTTGCTGAGCTCGACCAAGAATATAATACAACTATTAATATAATTGTTTAAAATTAAGAATGATCTACTCTAGATACTTCATTAAATGTTATTAATAATTATTATGTTTAATTATTACAAATTACGAAACGTCTGAGCTTATCTTTTACTTACTTATTACTAATAGTTTATAATGAGAGAAAAAATAAATGTATAAACTTTGATATTTTATTTTAATACCGAAAGACACTTTTTTAACTCGATCAATCTTGAAAGACGTATTGTCTCAAAATCGATGAATCCATACAAAATTACACAACCTGAACAAGTGAATCTGCTATCTTCATCGATTGTCTAGTGAGAATTTCATTAATTGGAAGTGAGTTATTGCGTTTTAAGTGTCAGTATGTTTGCGTTGTCAGTGCAAAAATGAGCCTAGAACAAAGAGCAGACATTAAATTTTGTTTTAAAATTGGTAAAACTTTTACCGAAACGTTTCAATTGATGAAACAAGTTTATGGCGATGATTGCCTATCCCGTAGCATAATACACGGAGTGGTTTCAATGTTTTCAAAGTGTTCGTGAGGACATAAACGATGATCAACATGTGGGCCAATCAAAATCCATGATCACCGGAAATTCCATCGAAACTGTGCGTGAATTCATCAAAAATCAGCTGAAATCAGCATTGAAATTCATTGAAATGGAATTGAACATATCCAAAACATCGATTTATTGCATTTTGACCAAACATTTGGGCTTACGAAAGGTGTTCCGCAAAATTTGACTGACGACCAAAAATTGCTCAGAATCCAACATTCGAAGGACGCTTGTGACCGATTATTTGACCAAAAATCACATTTTAATGTATGACTATATTGTGTTGTACTCGAATAGCTAAAGGCAATTAAATCAGCATATCTCTGTCGTCCAATTTAACTGATAGTAGATAATCTTATGATTGACAAAATTACATGCTTTCAGCTACAATAATATTAATGCATGCATACAATAAATAATTATAATTTTGCTATGAAATTTCCGTCTATTTGATTTGCATTTTGATGTTGTGAAAACAAAACAATATTCAAAAAGATTTATACCCCTATTTTCGTTTTCAATACAACTGCATTTTGGTTGAAGTTTTGAAGTTCAGTTGTGTGGTTGTAAACTCAGCCCGTATAAAAACATGTTTCCTCAATTGCTTATGAATCTGCAACAAATATTATTTAAAAGTCATTTAGCTGTCAAATAAACTTTGCTTGGAATGAAAAGTTCGAGTAGAGTTCGAGGTTCATTATTAATGATTTTTCTTATGAGCAGCACATCAGTTTAGGCCCCAACATTTTTGTCATCTTACTTATGTGTGGACTTATATTAGTCCATTTTAATAATTATTCATCTCACTAATTTTCCTTTTGCCGATCCTCGTGCTAACAGGCGGTCTAAAAATAGTTTTATAAACGATCAACCAAAAACATTTTTTATTTTAGTATTAGCAAGAAGTCGCAGAAAAAAAATTGCTGAGATTTAGTTTTTTTCAATTTGTTTTAATTATTTTACAAATTACTCTTTATTATAATATGCTCCAATATAATAGTGGTAGCAATGGTTAAAAAATTTAATTTATTTTTGAAAATTTATTTTAAATATTATTTTAAAAAGATCAAATTTTATTTGACATACTCTCTAATGCATGAACTGTTGTGGTGTAGACCAAATAATTTATTTATATTTATTATATAGTGCATTTTAGTAGATGTATGTATGTAATTGGTATTTAAGCCTCTTACACATTGTTTTATTAAGAATTTAGACAGTATTAGACATATCACAGTTGAATCGTAAAGAACAAAATATTACGAAGCCTCTTTTTAATATTACTACTTTTGTGTATACAAAGCGAAAGGGAATAAAGATAAGCACTTTAATTTGTTTGCTACTTTTATACCAAGAAGAATGTAAGAAGACGGATAGAATCGTCAGTAATATTCAGTCTGCCAAATACAAGATACAAGGTCAGTAAGTTATGAATGAATGAAAATTGTGCATAACTATGACGAAAGCTCTATAGTGGATATAGAAGCAGTGCATTTTAATATGCAAGTGACTATAGCTATTTACATGTATTTAGCTTCTTGGCGGGCTTTTGGATAGCTATAGATGTAATATTTGCCAATTCTTCTAGGCAAACCAAACTAAATCACCTTTATTTGATACTTTTCGCGGATATGTAAGTCCAAATTGGTCCATTCATGTCAGAGCGTTATACAGGTCCATATAATCGGCACTTGTGTTATCAGTCACAGACAGCGTACACGTTTTATACAAATTCTATATGAAACTATTAATAAATAACCAACAGTTATTCCTTGGACACAGCAGATTACATAGAACGAGACATTTTAAATGTTCCTGAATGGTTGCAGTTACAGTTTTCAACTACACTCAGTTGAATTGAAATTAAAGGAATTCAACTTCATAGCAACAAAACGATTTTTGCTACTTTTAGTCGAAGTTTAGTTGCGCTTCCACCCTTAAATTTTAAGATTTGATAGTTGATTAAACATCTAAAAAGTTTTAAAGGAAAAATCGCTCAGTTATTGTTTCCGAAAAGGCGAATAATTGGACGTTAGTTTTGATTTATTTTATATTACGGAATGCATGTACGAAAAAGCCTTCGTTATCTCTCAAATCCAGTGGAACTTCCTAACAGCAGGTCAGCCTAAGTTTTATTGTTAATTTTGTAAATGGTTTTTGAAAAAGATTTGTTTCAGATTCATAAATTATTCTCATTTAGTTAAGGAATAATTTTTTTTTACTGAAAGAGATGATGGAACATAACCACAAGCTCTCAATTCTCTTGTACCGGATTTATTAAAAAATCAATTTAAGTTACTTTAATTTTAGTTTTTTATAAGTATTTAGTATTAAATGCATTCAGTATGAATTGATAGCGCAATACTGTTGACAGTTTTCACACCTCCTCATTAATCGTAAGAAATGACGCGAAGCGGACAAGTGTTTATGTGTAGTCAATACCATGCATTGAAATACAATAAAATATGTTTTTATATGCATGTATGTATGTATATTGAAAATATAATATGTAGTTTGCGTATGGAATAGCACAAGCCACATTTCTTGTAATAAAAATCAGGATTTTATATCACAGAAATGACCTTTGGTCCTGGTTCAAGTAGGAAATACATGCATATGTATATATGTATGTGATGAAACTGAAAGTAAATGTAAGCTTACAACTTATATTATAATCTCGGAATAGCACTTTCCTGTAAATATAGGCTTGGAATTATAGATACGTATTTAAAAGTGGCGGTTTTCCATAAATACAGAAAAAAACGAATAAAAGTCCATAAATAAATAAAAGTTCATGAAGTAATGGAAATTTGTAATACTACTACAACCCGTTTTAATAATTCATAACATTAAAAAAATACATTTTTTAATAAAACTCAATTATGTACATATATAATTCATTACAGTTGCTATGGCTTGGCAAACTTTAAATATTGAAAACCGCATAAATACTGAATTTTAAGCGTTGTCAGGTGCAATCTGATATTTCCATTGGAAAGTTTGACATTTTTTAGCATAACATCACTCAGAACGTTTTGTCATTTAATCGTGAATTGTTTTATTTACAGGGAATTAAAAAATTCATCTCGGCCAAAAAATGGAATTAACTCGTGAACATTTTCGTGCGATCATTTTTCACAACTTTCGACGTGGATTATCACGACAAGAGTGCATCGATGAACTAAAATCTTTGTATGGCTATGAAGCACCATCCTATAGCACTGTGAAAAACTGGTACAACGAATTCAATCGTGGCCGACGTTCGCTCAAAGACGAATTCCGTGAAGGTCGTCCAAAAACAGCCGTTGTGCCAGAAAACATCCATGCCGTTCTTGAACTGGTAATGCAATACCGTCATGTAACATACTTTCAATAGGGGCATGCCTATGCATTTCTCTCACCAGTATACATTCGATATTGCATGAACAGTTGGCCGTAAAAAAGGTTTGTTTTCGTTGGATCCGCATAATTTGACAATCGCTCAAAAAAAGGCTCGTGTGGATTGGTGTAAAAAAATGCTGAAAAAATACGATCGCGGTGCTTCAAAAGACGTTTATAAAATCGTCACAGGTGACGAATCATGGATCTATGCGTAGGAACCCGAAACAAAACAGCAATCGACCGTTTGGGTCTTCCAAGACGAGCCAAATCCAAAGAAAGTTGTTCGTGGAAGAAGCACTTCGAAGCAAATGGTCGCCTGTTTCTTCGGCAAAACTGGTCATGTGGCGACTGTTCCGCTTGAGCAACGTAGGACGGTCAATTCTGAGTGGTACATCACCATTTGTTTGTCTGAAGTCTTCGGAGAAATTCGAAAAACGAACAAAAGAAGACGAATCATTGTGCACCATGACAATGCGAGCTCTCACACATCGGCTCAAACCAGCGCCTTTTTGACCGGCCAAAACGTCGAATTGATGGGTCATCCGCCATACAGCCCTGACTTGGCACCCAATGACTTCTTTTTATTCCCTCATATCAAGAAAATAATGCGTGGTCAACGATTTTCGTCGCCAGAAAAAGTTTAACTTGATTGCAAAATTTTATTTGTGATCTTGTATGGCGTATAGAATATTCGATCATAAGTTATTTTGGCAGCATTTCAAGCTATTTTGAAAATAAAAAACGATACGTCTAGCCGATCCAGTCAACTATTAAAGTCGGGTATATGATTTATATTCTCAACTTGAAATCATTTTAACATATAAAACATTTTTTAGGTTTTGCTTTAGAACTGGCGCGGATCTCTGGTTATTAGGGTGGTGTTGAATATTATGAACACCGTTTTTTACGCAATGGGTAACATATAAATACCTGAAGAGGAGAAAAACGCTTCAAAATTTTAATTTTTCTCAAAAAATATATTCTTAGGAATAGTCGAGATACATTAATTAATTTAATTTTTACTATTTCCAAATTGTTGCTTGCCTCGTACATTTTCAGGATTTTACTGCAAAATCAAACATTCTTTTCACTTTCTATGTTTTGTATAATTTATTAAAATAATTTAAAATTATACATAAAACAATTTATTTACTCGTTTATATTTTTTTGATGTTCTAGTCAACCCCATGATACAGAGTTAAAGTTTGACAACTTAAATTTAACGTTATGGTGCAATTTTTATATTTTTTTCAATTACAGCAGAGAAAGCATATAGCTCGTGCCAAAACAATGGATAACAACCCTCGTAAATAAAGAAAAGTATAAAAGTAATCTCCTTTTTATATGGTTTTTTATTAGACCGTTTTCATTTATATGAAGTCTTTTGATATTTTCTAACAAAATATTTTACATGGTTCTGGACACAACTTTTTTCAACGCGCTTCCTAAATTGTTTATGACATGAATATTAAAAAAATTAAAAATACAAATAAAACAAAGGTCTAAAGTAAAGAGTTCGCCATTAAAAATTAATCTATGTGAAAAAGTAAAAATTTTGGACAGTTTGAACAGAGAACGTTGATGAAGTTCTAAGTCTTCTGGTTGGAAAACGTGAAAGAATTGGAAACATAGCAAATAGGAAAAAATAATAGGGGTATTCAGAAAAGCCTTTTTTATTCGTTAGTCGTTACTCGATAGTTTTTGACGTGGGTTTTGTTTTTGTAAAATTAACAGATTATCGTTTTACCGTGTAAGGAAGTATCAAACTGACAGCATCACTCAGTTCTTTTGTTTGCGTTGTTGCCTCAAAAGTTAACTTAATTCATTGCGAAAAAAGTACATTTGCTGTCTACTATTAATTAGTTTTTGAAAAATTTTTCAAAAGTAAGTATTTAATTTAATTGAATCAGCTATTTTGAAACAAAATTTACACCCACTACCGATGTACGAGGTGTGTTCAAAAAGTATCGCGAATTTTGTGTTTTTTCAAAATTTATTTATTTATTCATGAATATCTATTTTGTCCCCTTCAAGGTAATCCCCGTGAGATATTATACGCTTGTGCCTACGGTCTTTCCAATCTTCGAAGCACTTCAAAAAATCATTTTTTTTTATCTTCTTCAGCTCCTCCTTCGATGCCGTCTTTATCTCGTCAAGAGAAGCGTAATGTCGTCCTTTCATAGGCCCCTTCAGTTTAGGGAACAAGAAAAAGTCACAGGGGGTCAAATACGGTGGCTGCGGCATCCTTAGTGTGTTGTTTTTGGCCAAAAAGTCGCGCACAAGCAACGATGTGTGTGAGCAGGGGCGTTATCGTGGTGCAAAAGCCAATTTTTGTTCTTCCAAAAATCCGGGCGTTTCTGGCGGATTGCTTCGCGCAAATTGCGCATAACTTGCAGGTGACCTTTGGTGACCTTTCTTCTCTGTGACAAGAACTCATGATGCACCACGCCCCTGCAATCGAAGAGAAATGTTAGTTACGATTCCCGATACTTTTTGAACACACCTCGTATAGCATAAAGTATGTTCACAGTTAAGTGTTTTAACGAAGTATCAACTACCGAACTACCAGATTAACAAATTCGGTCTGAATACCCCTAATGGCTTGATGTTTTCAATATTCAAGAGTCAAAAATTTTTTTTTAATGATTTTGTAAAGACGCATAGCTTCCAATGAAACAAATCAGGAAGAGATGTTTGCAGTAAATTCGTCTTTCTTACCACAAGCTTTGTTCGAAAAGGCAACTAATTTAAGAAACACTCACCAACATTTTCGTAAAATATTAATAATTCTATTGAATGTATGTACATATAGATATAAAAAAATGTTACAGAAGGTGTAATTTCTGACTGACTTTTATACCCAGAACAGGATATATTAAGTTTTCCACGAAGTTTTTAGCATCCGGAAGAAAACGTTGAACCATATAAAAAATTTATGTAGATAGATAAGTCAATATACACGCGGACTATTACCTCAGTTTTAAAGTATCAGTCTGAAATTTTGCACAAGTCGTCTTCCTACAAAGTGGCTGCTCATTTGCCGGAACCGCCGATATCCGTTCACTATAATGTAAAGCTGTCATATAAACTGAACGATCAAAACCAAATTTTTGTATGGAAACCTTTTTTTTAAGAGATATCCTCACTAAATTTGACATGGCTACAGTAGCGGTACAAACTCTGAAAAATACCACAAACTGACCGTTCAAAATCAAGTTCATGTTTGGACCTTTTTTATTTTTTAAGTGTATTATGACTTCAGTGAAATCAAGTTAACGTGTTTCAAATTAGTCTTAAGCTAAAACTGTTGTGTATCCAAATTAAAATTATTTTCTTGTTGCTCGTTAGGTTTGGTTTAATATTTGTGTTATATGTCAGTGCCGCAACAAAATGTATGATCCTTTGATAAAAGGGTTTACTAGCAAAACTGTTGTTTTGCATGATATTTTCTCTTGAATGCTTTTGTTTCGAAAGAAAATCGAAACGGTTCTTATATAATTGAATTTTCTTTCGCAAGGTTTATTTTTATATGTACTACATATATAAATGTACATATTTTGGTTCAACCAAACCATATAAAAAGGAGTTCACATATAATTATCAATAAGTGTCTATTATCGTCACTATGAAAAATTAAGTTTTATTTTTTTTTTGTATTAACACAGCATAATTTTAAAATTAAATCTCAATTGTCTGTATTGAAGATTTTACTATTGTAAATTAATATTAACTGCTGTTTCGTTTTGCTGAACTACAAACAATAGACGAATGTCCAATAAATGGCATTAAATATGATGAACAATAATGGAAACACAAATCTTGCTTTCCGGTCTACCCACAGTGAAACTTCATGAGGTGTCATCGTCGCCCATGAATCATTGCTAGTTTTTTTCTCTTGATGTTCTGCACTTAAATTTGCATCGGCTTCTAAAACGGTGATATGCCCTTTATTCTTTGATTGATTACAAATATTGCCATTAATGAAGTGTATGCGACCGTCTGTCTCACAATCATAGATCTTACTTTGTGGTATAACTTTTGGAGATAAAGTCGACTTGAAAATATATTTGCTATTGACTTTCTTCAGACTCAAGCATTTATTTCGGCGCCATATAGTATTTACAAAAGCAAATTCCATAAGGCTACCAAATATAAAGAACGTACAACCGAAAAACCAAACTTCAAAGAACTGTGCATGGTTTTTTGTTTCGAATTTTTTCTCGTAGTTAGAAGTTAATGTGAACAGCGACAACATAGTGCTTGTGCCTAATGTCGTACGTGCAGGTGTTTGATCCGCTTGAAGCCAAAATGAGACCCAAGAAATTCCAACAAGCATAATGGAAGGTAAAAAATAATCAAATGTATAAAACAACGAATCGCGTGTTAAGTACACAGTAAAACTTATCGAACTATAATTGCCACCCAGTAACGTATATCGCAGGTCTCCTTTCCTGGTTTGGAAGATTGTTTCATTGTGCCAAGAATATTCTAAGTCATAATCTATTAGCTGTATATTTGGATCAATTTCGATCGAATCTTCCTCATCCCAGTGCAGTATTACTTCGGAAGAATTGTACAACCAACTTTCTATAATCGCAGAGCATTGTTGATCATCAAAAGGAAATTTATTTAATGCAACCGAACAAGATAATGATGCTTCTATTCGGGTGGAGATGCTCAACAGTCCATCTGGCATTACCATAATTAATATATCTTTCTCACTGGTTTCCAAGATAGCTGTATTTTGCTCATTGGCAAATATTATATGTGGAACCCAAATGCGATCCAGCAGTTGTGAATCACCAAATATCGGTTGCAAACGTTTTGGTGCATACTCTCCGAACGCCAGTCTATGGTCCATATAACGAAGCTGTAGAAACCCAAATATTTTACACTGCATGTCATTGGTATCGATTATTTTTATATCAGTAATATAAATCCGCACATTAATATTTGATGGCTGGTCGGCTACAGAGTTTTTTCCAAGTACTGGAAATGGTCTGTCAAAGCGATCAAAACGACATGGATTGGTAAGACGATAAATCAATTGGGTTTGGGTTAATGAGTCTGCGTTATCGAGCGCGGGACAAGACGTGGTTGGCTGTATTTCTGTTGTACTGGAGTTTATATGCATTGATATTGCTTCATTGGAGGTTTTTACACATTCTTCTACGAGAATTTATAAGTTATTTCTTTATTATTCCCATACTAGGATTGTAATTTCAAATCACCTGGAACGACTGCTGCGAAAACTAAAGTCAAACATATGATCAAATAATGCAATAGCACCAATAGAAATTTCATTCTTAGTACAATAAAATTAGTTCCTTTCCACTTCTAGTCGACTCTCTTGCGTAGTTGTTCTATGTAATAAAGCAAATTTTAAAATGATTTAAAATAGCTTTTCCTTTAATATCAAGCATGACAAAAGCTAAATGAACAATAACATATGTTATCAATAGAAAAAGATAAATGGTGCTCAACAACTTTGTGCTAATCTGTAAACAACCTTAAATTGCTCGAACCTTATCAGGTTTTTCGTTTATTTCTATTCAGTGTCAAATTACCAAAACTTATTAATAATAAAATGCCATCCCTCAACGATTAATTATCTTATGGAAAATGATATCATGTCTGCTTGTAGTCATTCATATTTGTTTAAGTATAAATCGTAAGTACGTATAATATGCACGTACATAGGAATGTATGTATGTATGTTAAAATTACACGTCCGAGAATGTTTACTCAATGTTTTTTATAAGCAGTTGGTATTAAATGCATTAAGTATGAATTGATAGCGCAATGCTGTTGACAGTTTTCACACCTCCTCATTAATCGTAAGAAATGACGCGAAGCGGACAAATGTTTATGTGTAGTCAATACCATACATTGGTATAATCGTACTATAAAATATGCTTTTTATATGCATGCATGTATGTTTATTTAAAATATGTAGTTTGCGTATGGAATGACACAAACCACATTTCATCTAATAAAAAAACATGATTTTATATCACAGAAATGACCTTTGGTCCTGGTTCAAGTAGGAGATACATGCATATGTATATATGTGATGAAACTGAAAGTAAATGTAAGCTTACAACTTCTATTACATATAATCTCGGAATAGCATTTTACTGTAAATATAGGCTTGCAATTATGGATACGTATTTAAAAATGGCGGGTTTCCATAAAAACAGAAAAAAACGAATAAAAGTCCATAAATTAATAAAAGTTCATGAAGTAATGGAAATTTTTAATATTCCTATAACCCGTTTTAATAATTCATAACATTAAAAATATACATTTTTTAATAAAATTCATTTATGAGCATATAAAATTCATTACAGTTGCCATGGCTTGGCAAACTCTAAATATTGAAAACCGCATAAACACTGAAATTTACAATAGGGGTGATATGATTTCTAAGTGTTGTATAGTCTCTTCAATTTACGTTTGGGAATGATTTTAATGTAATTTTTGTCGAATAATGAATGTTGAATTCTTTCGCAACATTTTTATTCTCTTGCAACATTTTGCTAAAGAGTATATTAGTTGTTTAATATAATTTTTTCGAACACCTTCAAATACCTTCCTATGGCTTTTATCCTTGCAAGTTGCAAGGGAGTTTTCGGTTACACCAGAACCTTTTTTACTTGTTTGGTGTTGCAAAATTTTATTTGTGATCTTGTATGGCGTAAAGAATATTCGATCATAAGTTATTTTGGCAGCATTTCAAGCTATTTTGAAAATAAAAAACGATACGTCTACCCGATCCAGTCAACTATCAAAATTGGCATATGATTTATATTCTCAACTTGAAATCATTTTAACATATGAAACATTTTTTACCTGTTGTCTTAGAGCATTTCCGATGGGATTCTAAGTTAATAGTGGGATTCTGTAACCAGTCTCTAGTCTCTATTTGAGACATTTTGAGACAAAGTATCAATTTGATTCTAACGGGTGATTTTTTTGAGGTTAGGATTTTCATGCAGTAGTATTTGACAGATCACGTGGGATGTCAGACATGGTGTCAAAGAGAAAGATGCTCAGTATGCTTTGACATTTCATCATGAATAGACTTACTAACGAGCAACGCTTGCAAATCATTGAATTTTATTACCAAAATCAGTGTTCGGTTCGAAATGTGTTTCGCGTCCGTGTCCGATGAGCGATGAGGCTCATTTCTGGTTGAATGGCTACGTAAATAAGCAAAATTGCCGCATTTGGGGTGAAGAGCAACCAGAAGCCGTTCAAGAACTGCCCATGCATCCCGAAAAATGCACTGTTTGGTGTGGTTTGTACGCTGGTGGAATCATTGGACCGTATTTTTTCAAAGATGCTGTTGGACGCAACGTTACGGTGAATGGCGATCGCTATCGTTCGATGCTAACAAACTTTTTGTTGCCAAAAATGGAAGAACTGAACTTGGTTGACATGTGGTTTCAACAAGATGGCGCTACATGCCACACAGCTCGCGATTCTATGGCCATTTTGAGGGAAAACTTCGGACAACAATTCATCTCAAGAAATGGACCCGTAAGTTGGCCACCAAGATCATGCGATTTAACGCCTTTAGACTATTTTTTGTGGGGCTACGTCAAGTCTAAAGTCTACAGAAATAAGCCAGCAACTATTCCAGCTTTGGAAGACAACATTTCCGAAGAAATTCGGGCTATTCCGGCCGAAATGCTCGAAAAAGTTGCCCAAAATTGGACTTTCCGAATGGACCACCTAAGACGCAGCCGCGGTCAACATTTAAATGAAATTATCTTCAAAAAGTAAATGTCATGAACCAATCTAACGTTTCAAATAAAGAACCGATGAGATTTTGCAAATTTTATGCGTTTTTTTTTTTAAAAAAGTTATCAAGCTCTTAAAAAATCACCCGTTAGTTGCTATTCACTAAACAGTCTCTAGCGTTAGTCTCAAAATATTGAGACCTGGTAGTTAGCTGGTCACAAAACTAAAAAGAACTCTTGCGGCCATTTTCAATGTACTGAATAGAGATCATCATAGATATTAATCGACTGTCGTTTTTTTACATTTTGTAAGCAATTCAAACACGAAAAGGTTAAAAATAAATAAATTTTACATAAATTTCGTAAATATTATGAAACAAAGTCAACATATATTTTTATTTTTATTGATAATTATGTTTTTTGACTATGTTTTAGAAAAGTTAATATTTGTTATCGACATTTTTATTATCATTCAAATGTAAAAACATCTCTGAATAATGAAGTGTAATAGATTTTGAGACTGTCACTTACAGAATAGCAAAATCGTCTCAAGTCTCAAAAATTGTCTCTAACTCAAAATCTCAAATTTAGAGACTTGATACTGTCTCACGTTACAGAATCGCACGGTAAGTCTATCTTAATCCACTAGTCGTTTAAAACATATCAATCTACCTACACTTACTAGTCGTGGTGAAATGCTGGACATTATATTCTTAGTAAAAATCCTGAATGGAATAGTTTGCCATTCTTTTCATCTGTCTAAAGTTAAATTTAATTGTTAAAATCTTATAGATAAAATTTTGAACTAATCGAACCATTCCGTCCCATCATATCATCCCATATCAAGATTTTAATCCGTATTCATGCACATTTCATTTATCTAACTCCATTTTTGAATTTAAAAAGACTCTATTATATATATTGATCTCGACGCTTAAAAAACCATATTGCCTTTGTGACTTTGTGACATGACTCGTCTAATTTCACACGTATGCAGAGGTTGGGCGGAAGGAGGGTAATCGTCGAGTTATATACAGGAATGGCACACTAATTAGCACACCCTCCCATGTGCACTAATATTAACAGAAAATTAAAGAAAAAAGAAAAATATCAGGAGGAATTGAAGTATAGGTACACAGCAACATTTATTAAATAATGTTCAAGGAAAACAAATTAGTAATTATACAAAAAAAAAACATAATAGAAGCATAAGGCAGGCCAATTCTGCATTAGAATTGCCTGATTTTAAAGCCACTGAATCAGTGACCCTGACTTATGACAAGGCATATTGACCTGTTGGAAAACTGCCGAAGTGTGTACAGATAACGAGAAGTCTTCCAAAAACGGTACGAGATGATTATCAAGCAAGTTGTGGTATCCTACAGAATCTAGCTTGCCTGTTATCTGCACTATAGGACCAACACTATGCTTCGTAAAGCAACGCCCCACCATAACACATCGCCCGCCGAACTTAACCGTTTTCCTTGTATACTTTGGGTCCAATTATTTATTTTGGGGCCGTCGCACATAAGCTCTTCAATCAGGGCTATGTAAATTGAATTTATATTTGCCGCTCCAAACTACAGAATTCCAAAAAGAAAGAGGAAAACCAATACGCAACCTGGCAAATTCCAATCGCGCCTTTCGATTAATGTGAGTAACTTTTTTTTTACTATGGAATCCTCGAAATTTGTTTTCCAAAAGTCGCTATCTAACAGTCTTACTGCCAATGTTTTCGCCATATTCTTCGTGCATTGAAGCTCGTATTTGTGAGGAAGTTGCAAAAGGATCTTTAAGCGCGTGCCGAGCAATTTCACTAATATTTTTCCCGTCTTTCTTCTTCACTGGAGCTTTTGCTACGTCCCATTTCAAAATTTTCACACTGCTGTCTGTTAAAAATTTTACTAACAGCTAATGTCGCAAAAAAATTATAACCTTAAACGCAAGCGATTTACTAAAAATTTTCTGATGTCAGGGTGTTCTAATTAAAAAAGCCAGCTTGAATTAAAATAAAGGTATACTTCTTTGAAACTCACTCATGTGTGATTTATGTATAATAGCAAAATAACAACGCATTAATATGAAAAAAAAGATTTCCTAAAATATCTTCAATTTTCACGCAATACTATTGGAATGTGTAAGGGTGTGCTAATTAGTGTGCCACCGGTGTATATACTTAGAATACTTATAATTTCATTATTTAAAGAATACTTTAAAGTACACAAACGCGTTCTTTGCGGCATATTCTTCGCGACTGCCTTTTAAATTATACCCAATTGCATTATTAAAGCACAAGCAGCTGCACATATGTACATCTGGAGTAAGTCATCGACCACTAATTTCTTATTAAGTTGCAGTCCCATAATTAAAATAAATAAAAAAGTATCCACCGTAAACGTTTTATGCTCTTATTCTTTTCATCAATGTTTTATTTTAATCCGCTTAGAGAAACATTTATTCATTACCTACATTCCCCAATCATCCAAAGTTAAAAATAAGTAACACCGAAACATTTAGTTTGTATTGCACACTTTTGATAATGGTTATCAACCTAGGTTTGAAACGGTTAACTGTTAGATGTTATTTATATAATACTCAAATACACACTTTACTGTGTATCTTTTCACATCACGTGCTTCATAAATACGGTCATATGTACTCATACACATACAACAACTTATATATGCTTCAGCATCTATGCTCTTCATTTATGTAGTACATATAGATTGAGAAAATGTATGTACATATGTACATACTATATATAAAGTAGATTATCTTGGTTAGATATAAAATACTCCATTTTTGCTTATGTGGCCCACACGAAAAAATGCACTTCGGATAATGTACACAAAAACTATGAATATATGTACATTAGTATACTTTAAATTATATTTTTATACAGCAGAAAGTCCTTGTATTTATGTATATTATTTTATTTTTTCACTAATAGACTGGTCGTTAAAATACGGACGTAGTGTAGAAATTGAGAACTTACATATGTATGTATGTGTGATCTATTGCATATATATTTTCTTGTACATATATTTATATACATACATACACCACGCTAGTATTACGTAGTCATTCATTTTTCGTTTTTCATTGTTCATTGTTAAATAATTATTAAAGGCAAAAAACACTGTAAACAAAATTTTCACTCCGATAAATTTACATAATTTTTATTCGCCAAACATTAGTTTGTTAATATATGCATGCATATGTAGAAGTTACATAGGTATATATGTAAATATTGTTCTGGTTTATGATTTAAGCGGCCGACGAACGATTTACTTTGTTATGTATACATAACTACTTTGGAAGTTCAAATCGATTTTGACCATTATAAATGCTTTCTTTCTTCTTCATAATACACATAATTAAATATAATTATTAAATATCATGACGGAATCTGTTTTATTTTTAGTTCCCACTACTTTATAGCAAAATTTCTATATATATTTCAAGAAATATATGTTAATATCCTTGAATAACTGTGTTATAACCGCACTTCACCATATTCAATAAAAGACTAAGCAAGCTTATCAACTCACATCGGGCGCGTCCTTAAAGCACAGGCGCAATCAAATGAACAAATAAAGAGCAGCCAAAGGATAGAATGAATCTAAACGCATCAACTGAAGTGTTGCACCCTTAGGCATTTTTTGAGTACATCCGTCTCTAACTAATCTTCGTTGCTAAAAAAGAACCTACTACGTGTTAAGTACTTGTATGTTACTGCTTTAGATGGAGGATGTGAAAGTAGGTGACAATTGTTTGTGTACCTCTGACTTCAAAAACTTTATGTGTGAAAAAACAAACATCTGCAAGGAAACAGAATTTTCATATCATGAATATGAATTGTGACAGCGACTAGTAAAATGACAGTCACAATTACGTCTTGTTTCCGCTATTCATTTCCATTTTTAAACCGCTCCTTCAGATAAGCGTGAATGTTGTTATTGCATTAAAAAATCTAATTTATGGTAGTTGTCTGTAATATAAAAAAATATGATTCACAAACTAGTTTTATTTGGCAAATGTTATGAAACAACAGTTAATACTATTACAGAATAAAATTCATAGATTCCCTTGTTTTGCTAAGTATAATATAATACTTTTAATATAAAATGGCCAAACTCAAAGCGCGTTTTGACAGACTCTTGCAATTATATGTTCAGATGTCCCATATTTAGGCAGTTGAGAACAAAAGTTTCAAATAATTTCCTTGAATCCAAACAATATCTCTTCCCAAGAATGGAATATACCATGACCACTATTTTTCTGTGTTGTGTTTTTCACCCCAAAAATATTTCATGGTGTAAACCAATTTTACATTCCACAATGCAATCCAAAGTTTTGACACTTCAATTTAAAACACATGCAAACATGATGTGTGTTCTGGTATTTAAGTTGTTATTTATTGCAATATAAAAAACATTGGTAAAATTAAGAGCATATAATTTGCTTTGCTAATTTCAATGTCAATGAGAAAATGAAAAAATGCAATAATTTTTAGATTTGTTATTACCTGGAATTATAGGCACCGTGCTTCCTAATACTATGCTACTTACTTGATTCGATATACATACATACATATGTTATACGTACATGTGTGTGTTATATTCTTATACATATCCATACAACAAATCTTTTAATACGAGAAATACATTCTTTTACGGGTATTTCCCATCACATTTAGGAAATTTGTGCAAGATTTATCTTTATGAAAAGTCAAATTCAAAGCCCCGAATTTTAAAAATAATAAATAAATTCTCTTAATGAAGACGATTTAGAAATCACATGATCAATTTCAAGTTCATTAAAAGTTTTATTGTAAGCGTACTTTATGACACTCTACAGTTATAAATAAAAATTAAATGGGTATTTTTAAAACATTTGCATTATTACCAGACGTACAGTATATATGTAGCTTATCGAAAGGGGAATATCATATTTCATTGAAACACATTGCTTATTCTATCCTTAATCAACTGAAATGTTTATACGACGTACATAAATAGATGTACAAGTACATTTATAGTAGTTCTGTTAATTCACCAAAAAATATTAGTTTTACTTACGTCTCACCTAAATAACAAAGGTGCAAGAACTTTCCTTATTATTCCTATTCTGTATTAAATGGAGTAAATTGTAAGAAATAATTTTTTTTTCGGACTCAGCGCAAAAATTTAATAATTTAATTTTCATTTGTCAAAATTTTTAATTTTTCTACCTTGTAGCACATAACGTTAGTATAACTAGAACAGGTGATTATTATTTAAAATTTTCCGATAAAGCGAAGTATTTTGTACATCTAACATTGGTTCTTGTTTTGACTCGATTATTAACTGTTTAACTTTTGCGGATGAATTTTTTCGCAGCAATCGTAGAAAAATATAGCTCAAAAGCTACCTAATGGGACTGTTAGAGGAAAAACGGAGAAAGATTAGTAGAATTGAAAAAGAACTTATTATATAGACAAAATACCAAATTGAACTTATTTTTATAAGTTTAAAGAATCTTTCATACTTTTTAACTACCATTTTATTTCCATAATCATCAACTCCACAATCCGGTGCAAATTATTATTTTTTTATTTTCGTGGATATATTATACCACTTCAAAATTTCTTTAATTTCTTCCAAAGGCCTGTGTCTTAATTCCGCATATAGTATATGTTGTTTATTTGTTTTACTTAAACTCATCAATTACCTCAAAGTTAAGTAGATTTGAAAAATAGTATGCCTTCGGTGCATATCATATTGTCAAGTTCAAGATTAAATAGTAGATATAAAACCCACTCATAATTCTAAGTTCCCGTGTAACCAAAAAATTTTCATCGCGGATCAAAAACGGGAAAAGCTTACAGGTATTGGCAAAACGTTATATTAAAAAATGTTGCAAAAAAATTCAACATTCATTATTCGACAAGGGTGGATTCATGTTTAATATCTTATCTACTTATAAAGGGGGATCCATTTCGTGGTTTCTTACTTTTTTAAAGCAAAACGCCGAACGTTCACAACAGTACCAGTGCAAAAAAAATTCGACGCAAAACACCCTGACCTTTGAAAACCCCGATGTGTGACCGACCAGGGTTATTTTTTTTAATTTTTAAAATTTCAATGGAGGATGGAGTCATGTATAGAAGTTCAAGCAAGTAAGGAAACTTCTCTGATCGACATTCACTTAAGAGTGGCGAGAAACGACTATTTTACATATGGCTCAAGCAGCTCAAGACTTACGGTCTTTGACCAAGTATCCTCTGAGTAGCCTAAGAACATCCAATTGAAGGCGAGCTAAAGTGAGAAGGCGTTATGCGCTGGGTTTGGGACCCGCTACGTAAAAATTTCCCCCAATGAACAGTCAAAAACAGCATTGGATGAGAGACCCCACTTTTGATGACGCCCATGGCAAATGAAATAAGGATTACGATTTGAGCGCATGCACCTGGAATGTCCGGTCCCTTAATTGGGAAGGTGCCGCTGCCCAGCTGCCTAGTCGTGAAAATAAAGGCTGACGTCACCACCGTCCATACAATGCGATGAACAGGACAAGGACTGAGGCGAGTGACCAAAGATGCCTTCTATGAGCGCTTGGAGCGTTCAAGTCCGGTGATTGCGCAGGAGTTTCAACAATGTGTGGACATTTATATATTTGCCACGTTTGCACTATCTCTGACTTGTGCTTAGGGTCGTTATCTTGGTAAAAGCGAAAGTCATCTTCAATTTGCAATTTTCTAGCGCTTTGAAGAAAATTTTCTTGCAGAACTTTTAAATACACATGTTTGTTCATAGTTTCTTCAATAAAAGTTAAATTTCCGACCCCATTTGATGACATACATGCCCACACCATAACGTTGCCGCCACGGTGTTTTATAGTAGCACGCAAATTTTGAGGTCTAAGATCCGTATTAGGTTCGCGCCATATAAAAGGTCTGCCATCTGGTCCAAATAAGTTGATCTTAACCTCATCTGCAAAAAGTACAGCCCTCCAAAATGCTGGCGTCTTATTTATATGTCCACGCGCAAACTGCAATCTCTTAGTTCTATTTTTTGCACTTACAAACGGCTTATTACGGGCTATTCTGCCATTTAAATTTGCTTCCCTTAGTACTCTTCGGACTGTTTCGGGATGACAATTCTTTCTTAAATCTTTTTTGGCCATTTCTGTCAACTTCGGAGCACTTGTTGTTGGATTTTTCTTCACTTGACGCACTAACCACTTACAATCTTTCTCCGTGAAAATTTTATTTGGAGCCTGTCGTCCTTTATTTACCACACGATTTTCAAGTACAAAGCGTTCAATAATGTGCTGAACTGTGGACGAACTCAAATTTACTAGTTCAGCTATTCTACGTTGCGACATTTACTTTTTAAACTACTCCAACACCAACTCTCGTTTTTCTGGTGATGTCCTCGGTCCCATGGTTAACAAATTTAAGTTTACGTAAATTTAAATATCACTTTAGATCCACTTCTTTCAACAATTATCTGTAAACTAATCAAAAAATTCCAATTGTTGCAAATCACGACAAAAAATAGCGGTTCTTTTAACTGCATCGTTTAAGCTGTGGCGTCCTATTGTCGTTATGTTATTGTTTTTTTGTATTACCATGAAACGACTGGACAGTTTTTGTATTTTTTTTTTTGTTGAGGAACTAAATAGAACAAAACAAATAAGGTGTATGCATACTCAGTTTTTTTCGTTTTTGCAAGATTTGAAGAAAAATAGAATACTTTACAAAAAAATTCTATCTGCATCAAATAAGCTGTGAGTGACTGTATGTGGCATCATTGGTATTTGTCATCAATGGAAACGTACAAACTGTGAGTGTGAATTCCTTTCATGCAATTACTGAATTTTAAAAACAAATATCTCAAAAACTATTAGTCTGAAGAGTGTATGTTTGTCTTTAATCCTTCTATTCACCAATACCCTCAGATCGCAGCGCCAAAGGAATCGTAATCGTGCCTCGAACGGGATTGTCCGCATAGACTTTAGACTTTACATATCGCCACAGGAAAAAAAACCAACGGTGTGATATCACACGATCTTGGTAGCTAATTGACCGGCCCAAAACGTAAAATTATCTGCTCACCGAAATGTTCTCTCAATAAATCCATTGATCAATGCGATGTGTGGGAAGAGGTGCTGTCTTTTTGAAGCCAAATATCGCCTTCATTTTCAGGCATCAAATAGTCGGTTATCATATCGCAATAACAGTCGCCATTGCCTAAAAAACCACACAAAACCGTTGTTTTTTATGAAATGGCAGCTCTTGAACCTCTTTAAGTTGCTCTTCGTCCCAATTGCGGCAATTTTACTTGTTTACATAACCTTTGAGCAAGAAATGGGCTCATCGCTAAACAAAATTTGGCTGGAAAACGTCGATCCATAAGTCAGTCGGATTTGATGCGAACGGCGCCGAATCGACTCTTCCCGGTCTTTGTGTACACTCTCAGATAAGGCTCCTATATTTTCTTCACTGCGTACTGGATATGGTCTATTCGGTCGAATATTATCCAATAATGAATGTCTCAAGATGGGTGATGTTGTTGCCAATAATACCCTCAGTAGGCCGATTATGTTGACCATAAGTTGAGCGAAGCGCGCGAAACACATTATTTTCAGAACTTGAATTTTCGTAATAAAGTTGAACAATTTGTAACGTTGTTCAGGCATATGTAAGTCTTTCCATGATGAAATGGCAAACAATACTGAATAAAAATAACATAACAGCTTGACACGACTCACGCGTGATCTGTCAAAAAAAGGCCATTGAAAAAAGGTTATCTCTAAATTCGCAGAACTGAATGCGATATTTGCCGTTGCCAATGCGCAAAGGATCATAAACTTTCTGTTAATTGCCTCATCTTTTCATAGAATTTTCAAAAATTACCCAAACTCTTCATACTCACACATTTCGGCCCCTCTCTTTTTTATCTGCAAATGCGTCTCGCTTTCCTTTTCAACTCTCGGTATCTATCCCATCCCGCACGTTTTCTCTCCACTGTGAAACCGCACTCCTGATCGTACCACCTGTTCTTTTAAAATCGTTCAGCTTCTGTTGTGATTGCAGCTACTCAGCGTCGATCCTGCCTTGTGTGACGTTCGTTTTTTTCTGCACAGAGGCGGGTGTGTATCTTAGCTGCAACAAGATAGTGGTCTGAGTCAATGTTGGGAGCGTACGCACCTTTATGTAAAACACCAGAGACATGTCTTCCGTCTATCACAACATGATCTATCTGGTTGGTGGCTTTTCGATCCGAAAACAACCAGGTAGCTTGATGATTTTTTTTATGCTCGAATCTATGATTGCCTATGTGAATGTTTCATCATTTAGACTACATTTACATGGACGTGGCGGGGGAAGCTCGCATAGGTGTGCTCCAAGCGCTCATAGAAGTCATCGTTGGTCACATCGTTCTTCTCTATCGTTTAGTCATTGACGCAAATTAGCGATATTGTGGCTAGATATTCATCCACCGGGGTAAAATCTCTCTCTCACTACATCGGACTACTACCACACTTACTTCCCATGTAACTAATTTAAAATTCTATTTGATTCTTTTACTTACAAATCAAAAAGCAAAACAAATCGAAAAGCAATTAATGTAAGGCGATAAAGCTTTGATCGAATATTGAATTTAAAGTATTTAGTCTTGTTACCAGAAATTATCCAAATCGGACCAAAACTTTTCGAGCCCCTAGGTACCGAATATACTGACGCCAGGACCTATAGATCACTTTTTACCAAAAATATCGATTCATGTGTGATATACTATATATAATTAAAATTCATAGAGAACCTTTTCCCGATAATAGTACATCTGTGTGCCAAAAATGGATTGAATCATATCAATACAAGTACTTCCCTTAGCCCCCATTACCCATTATAAAGATTTTCGAACCGCATACAGGTACATATATCTGTCAACAGTTATCTTAAGAAAAATTAAGGAGCGTGTTTTAATCGTATTACTTCATGGAGAGAAAAAGACGTTTAAGTCTCCTCTATTGCACGGACTGACTGACGCCTAATCTGTTCTAAATGTCTCAATTTTGTCATAATTAGATTTGCCGCTTCGCTGACAGCTTTCCACTTTACACAGGACTCGCACATAAGTGCTGTCAAATTTTCCACCGTGATACTACCTCCAAGGGTGGTTTTCAGCTTTTCCTTATACTCGGAAACCGAGGGCAATAAAAGAACACGTGTTCAGAGTATTCTATACACTATGTATACATCGGACAGTATTGACTAAAATCATGCCGATATTTGACGATATTACCATATGATTTTGTTTTCATTTTGGAGCCGCATACAGGATCACTGAACTTATTACCTTAGCTATTAAACATTGTCGGCTGGAACGCACACAGCCTTTATTTGCCATCATTCTAGATAACGCATTATATATTTTATTTGCTTTGCTTGTCTCATTTTCCAAGTGGTCCTTGATTTTGAATCTTGAGTCCACTATTACCCCAAGATACTTCAACTGTGGCTGTGAAATAATCTCTCATTCTCCTATGGTCAGCGATATTTTCTCGTCAATTTTCCTTGAACTTATGAGCAGGATTCTGTTTTCAGCTCAGCAAGCTCTAGACTCATTGTAGCAAACCATCGGATGTCATTGCATTTGATCCGGAGGTCATCCAGATATCTAGCTACAGCCTATAACCGAGCCCAGCGGTACTCCACTGGAAATAGTATAGCTCTGAGTGCCCTCGTCCGTCTCGTATAGCAATCTCTTATTTTGAAAACAACTCATTATAATATTTATCAGATAATGAGGAGCGCGTGAATCCTGTAGAGTTGAACGCATTCTTCACATCCAGGCTTATTAGCCCGCAGTATTTTTTCCTACCACCTTTCCATCTTTTTCCACTTATTGCACATTTTGCAGTATTAACTACTTCTCTTAGTGCGTCAATAGTGGACCTCTTTTTAATAAAGCCGTATTGTCTCTCTCATAATCCGCCGGCTTTTTGGATTTGTAACTCCAAGCGGTTTCTTACAATGCTTTCGTACACTTTCCCAATTGTGTCGAGCATGCAAAGAGGTCGATAAGATGAAAGTTCTTCTGGTGGCTTATTTGGCTTTGGCAATAGAACCAGACGCTGTATCTTCCACGGATCGGGTAAAACCTCTTCTAATATACACGCACTATACATGTCAACAAATACTCTGGGCTTTAGAGTTATGACTTCTTTAAGGGCTCTATTTGGTATGCCATCTATTCCTGGCGCTTTAGAGTTTTCGATTTTTTCACAATAGCCAATAGTTCGTCTTCTGTGACTAATAGGGGTGGCTCCGTAGCTTCGTTTTGTTTAATATAGGAAATGGAGGCATATGTCGTTAATTGTTGCGCTAGGACGAGCATAGCAGCTTACAAAATGTATTCCTTCTATATTCGCCCATGTAAAGCCGTTAGGGATTCGTTGGAACGTGATATGAAGGCTTGACCTTTGTAGGCCAATATTGCCGCTTTGCCACTTATTTCTTTACTCCAAGTGCTTTGTGAACGTTGAGAATATTGTTCACTTAATAGGGCGACATCTATGTTTTCTTCTAGCACCGTCTGTTTTAGAAGGTGTTGTGCTGCAACGTAACGGTTGAAATTTAATTGCAATATCTTCATTTTTTCGTTGACTTCAGCATATCTGCGTATTTAGGACAGACCGTACTTAGAACGGAGTGCTCCTCTTTACAGAGCATACAACTTGTGGAATTTGTGCATGGCTTTGCCACGTGACCTGGGGTTCCTCAACAAAGGGAAGACCTATCAATGGTACTGCAACATTTGTGTGCTGTGTGTCCTAGTTGGAAGCACCTAAAATAACGAGTAATAGATGAAAATTCCCAGAGACGGCAGATAGACCACCCGATCTTGACTTTGCCACACTTGAGTAAAGTTTTGGCATCCTCAGCTCGTAGGCATACATATAATGTAATCGTTACAGTACATAGTATACATATGTATTAAATTTTTCGAAGGAGTACTGTTTTGGATAAACGTGTTTCACCACAGAAAATTATTAGCGTGTTTCATCACAGTTTACATCGAAAAATGATGCTAATTTCAATGTTTAGAAATGTACGCTTACAGACTCGTGCACCACAAAGTTCTAATTATGGTAACGATTGTTTTTTAATGGGTGCAACTGTGGAGTTAGCAATGAATAAGCGAATAGTAACAGTGCCAGATTTGTTGATAAAACGAGTATATATTGTGCAGCCATATGCACGAATCAATGCATTACAGAATCCATGTATCTGAAGAGACTCCATATCTGCCGAAAAACAAGACCTACGCACCTTGATTAATGAAAGATCTGTTGTAAAACGACGATGCAACAGAGAAGATGGAACGTATTGTAAGACGACCAGTGAGTCCTAGTTTTGCTTCAAATAAAAAAATAAAACAATCACGATTTTGGTTTCATTTTACTATAATAGTCCAAGTTCATTAGTGATTGATGAATCTATGTTTAGATTCTTTAAAGAGTTGTCCTCTCTGAATCGATGATGATTATAATGCCACTTTGTTAATTTAAACTTGCCTAATTCTAACCAATGTGGTACCTCTTGCTTTATCTCTCGGTTCGGTTAGATTGTCAGCTCCACACAGTAAGTCGGAAACCTAAAATGATGACTTCACGATCCTTCCGCCAATTGGGAATTGTTCTGAATGCTGTTCAGCTAAGTATAGCAAACTACGTATAGCAAGACATGGTGCAGCAGCCATTCCATACGTTGCAGTATTTTGTTGGTAAGTGCGAATAACTTCAGTTGGTGAACTCCTCCACAGAATGTATTGGAACTGTCGATCAATTTCGTGCATTAAAAGACGTATCGACATCTTGACAATGTCCGCAGTGAGTGCAAACCTATTGAATCGGAAACGTAGAAGAAGAATAGTACGCATTGGTTTGTAGGACCAACCATCTGAACATCATTTAGTGATTTTTGGGATGTACTTCGACAAGAGGCGTCAAATACGACTCGAAGTTTTGTTGTTGTTAGGCTTTGTAGCGTATACAAATTTACAAAGGCGCTTAACTTCAACACCTGCCAGTCCGGTAGGATGTCTGAAGGTATACACACACAGCCTTAACCTCCCAAACGCAGGACAGTCAAGAAGCAAGTGCTGACTTGTTTCTACCACATCTTCTTCCAAACAGCTCTGCAATCAGCAACCGGTAAGATTTCCATTCTTACCGCATGTATGCCAATAGGGCAATGGCCTGTTAAGAGTCCCACTGCTAATGAGAGGGTAGCCTTACTGAGGGCAAAGAGATCACTAGATCTCCCACGGTCTATCTTGGGCCAAAAGGCCTTTGCGACCGCGCAAGTACCGATGCTGGCCCAGCGTTGCCTAAGTATCCCCGAGGCACAACTATCTAGTAGTAGAACACAAGAGGACGCAGGAGCCCCGACCCATTCCCATTCTACCGATAATGATTCCAGGTTGCCTTTCCTTGCTAGCTCATCAGCTTTACAATTATCTGCGATTCCGCTGTGGCCCGGCACCCATACCAGTCTTATTACAAATACTCTCGCTGCTAGAGATAGCGACGTTAGACATTCTTCGACCAGCCCTGAATGCGCTGTAAGTTCAAGGCTGGTATCGCCGCTCTGATATCTGAGTGAATGGGCATTTCTCTGAAGGTGGACGCTCTCCGGAGCAGCAAATCTGCTGCTACCTTGATGGCTGCAACCTCAGCCTGGAAGATACTGCAATAGACGGGAAGTCTGAAACTGGAGTTGATAGAAAGCTCCCGACAATAGACCCCTCCACCAACCTACCCCCCAAGCTTTGATCCATCCGTAAAGAAGCTTGCAGCCCCTCTCCTCCACCCATAACTCCCTCGTCGGTATACGGCCAGAGTTCGATATGGCGACTCCATGATCCAAATGATCCGGTATGCAGTCAAAGTTTGTGAGGATATCCGAGTGTCGAGATATGCGCTCCTTTAAGAATCCAGATTCTCTGAGTCTGAAAGCCACCTTCGCGGCAATGTCCACGAGCGTTATGTGGACCTTAATGATGATGATAACCTCATGCTGATGAGCGCAGCTCGTTGAACGCTCTCCAGTTTCTTTGCAAAGTGGTCTTCTCTAAAGTCCTCAACCACATAAAGACTCTATAGAACATAATGGACTTGACTATGGTGTCATAGCGCCAGATGAGCACTTTCGGTGAGAGATCCCACCTCTTGCCAACAGCTCCTCTACAGCAGTAATGGATGGTTTTTTGCTCTCTCCTTGATATTCGGCTTTCATGAAAGCTTCTTATCCAGGCTGAGCCCTAAATATTTCACTGTATCCGCCGGTTACAGGCGAATACCTCCCACTTGCGGCAACGGTACCACCGGGATCTTATATTTCTGTTTTATTTGGGTTGATGGCGAGTCCACTTCCGACCGCCCATTTTGTTACAACGCTTATATATCCCTGCGTCAATTCGTACACGGTACTAAGCAACTTTATTTTGACCATAAGTGCTACATCGTCTGCATAGGCAATTACCAGACAGCCACGATCCTCTAGTTTTTTGAGCAGGTTGTTAACGACTAGGATACATAGAAGAGAAGAAACTCATTTTACTACTCACATTTCGCCAACGCCTGCGCGCTGCCTAATTCTATTTCGTTCACTTTGACGCACAGACCGTCAAGAGCAGTTACAGTAGGGCAGTATCCACTGACCTGCCTTTACGAGAAGCATGTTGCGCTCATGATAGGTAGTCTCTCGGAATACGCCTCCTTATATACCAGTCCATCAGTCTCTCCAGGATTTTAAGCAAAAAGAAGGAGAGGCTGATCAGCCTGAAATCCTTGGCCGTAACATGGGAGCCCTTGCCAGCCTACGGGATGAACGTAACTCTGACTCGTCTCCAGGCCCTCTTGGATGTAACCTAATCTCATGCAGTTCGCATAGATAGGTGCCAACCAGCTGCACACCTTAACAGCCTGCTGCAGCTGCGCTGGTATGATGCCGTCCGGTCCCGGGAACTTGAACGGTATAAAGGAATTCATCGCCCATGTCAAGTGTCGCTCATCCAGAAGGTCAACAAAAGCCTTGCAGTCATTATGTAACACTCCGAGAGATACCTCCGAAGAGGACATGTTGCTCGGTCAAGGAGCATCTGAAGTGTTTCTTCACTGCTCAAGGCCCTCTTCCCATTCGCATCCTTGAGATAACCCAGGGGGGTGCAACACCCAGTCATCAGATAACCCACTCCTCCGGCCCTGTTAAATAAACGTCTGCAGGACGCATAGTCCACCATAGAGGTTTCTCTCGGCGTTTTATTGTTCGAGGCTGAAGACGGAGTCGCCAATCCACTATCCGCCCCCAGAACTCGCCACGACCGAGAGATTCGGTTCATTTTTTAAGGTCGTTTGACCATCATCAACGCCGTCCGCCTTATCCCCCGCATTTGCAGCTTGGATGCCATTCAGCACTACCATTGCGAACCCATAGCTTATGCCTCCCTTAGTTTTGCTGAGAGGACCGATGGACTTCGTGTTAAGTATTATCAGCGCTTGCCGATATGGTTCGGTTCTTTCTAGCCTTATAACCCTCCAGTGAGGATTTCCTCAATCTCTTTCGTAGTAGAAGGTTCGGCTGGCAGCCAGACGCATGTCCTAGGGCGAAGGGGAAGATCCGATTTATTTACGGCCTCCAGTCTGGCTGCCTTCCAAATCTCACCCACCTAAGAGACTGCCTGCTTATATAAGTTAGCTTGTGCAGCCCATAATGCCAACCGGCACTCACACCCAGAGTTTCCTTTGACAACCTTCAGGAAGACTGAAGAGATAGCCACCGCGAAGACCTATTGTACCAGCGCTTTTAGCGATTTCGATAAAGGTTGGCGCAGCTCGCGTTTGCGGTTTTTCCCCAGGGAGGTTTTTACCTCATGCGACCTTTGCCGCTTAACCGCTGTTTCAGGTCTGTTCATTTCCGGTCCAGCCTTATCGGTCCCGTTCTCGCTCTCGCTCAGCACCTTCTTGGCCCACTCAAGTGTATTAGCAGCCTGCTCAGATACCTGACCAACATGCTTACCATCGTAGCGTTCCACGATTTTGGCCGCCAATCGGCGGTCAGACTTCAGCTTCCTTGCTAAAGCTGCCTTGCTTCTTTGGATCCCTTCATAATTCTAGCAGAGGTTCCTCTGTTAGTGCTGGGGATTCTGCCACGTATGAAGGCTCCAACCTTCACTACTTCTCTTGTCGGCGGGTTTGCACCGGCTTCACCCACCCTACTGCCTGATGAGGATATCCCTACTGGCGTCTTAGTCCTGTTGCTACAGTTACCCAGCGACAATTTCGTCGCCACAGGAACAGCAGCCCCGCCTGGGAAAGATTTGGGTGTCAATTTCGAATCCCCTCCCTTCCATTCGTCGCCTTTCTGTCATTTGTGTTTTTGTCGTTAGTTGTGTTTCCATGCAAAGGGTCCCCACTCAGAGCCGCTATCCGCCGCTAGGAGAGGTAGTCACCTATTATGGTCTCAAGGTTATCTCAGTGACAAGGCCAAGGCGAGGGCCTTTTGAGACAATACGTTCAGAGCCGACCACGTTAACTTAATGATGACAGAGGGAGGAACGCCGGTTCGAAGCCAAAAAGTCGTCCTTGTACATTGAATCGTCTACACTCACCCAAACACGTCAGATCATACTTGAGAGGGAGTCACAACTATTCTGACGCAAGATCTTTTTGACACGGTTGCATTGTATAAATGATCGCAAATCGGTTTGTTACGCGTTCAAGGCTTTAGGATGGTAGTAACTTCTTCCAATTTCCACAACTTTTCCCATCTAAAGATTCATTAGCTAAAAAAAAACAAGATGGTTTAGATATGTTGTTACTGCCGGTCTTATAGTGTCCCGAAACGATTCGGCCTAAGAGCGTTTTTTATAAGATGGCCAAATTAGACCCAAGATGTATTTAACCTACAGGTAGAAGACTTAAGAACGTTTCCGTACCCAGCAACATGTTTCCTTTGGTATATCAAATTCAACATCATGTTGAAATCTTGATTTCATGATCTGGTTGATAAGCAATGTGCGAGCAATGTGCGATGTAATAAGAAATGTTAATGGAAACTCGAAGCCGGTGACTTACGACTTGATGTTAGTTGACGTTTTGAACTTAATATTTGTTGATGACAAAGCGATACTTTGAATTTCTAAGTTCTGTTTATTTCTGGGCAGCAGGAACTTTACGAAAAAATCATCTGTAATGAAATTGGCTTGCGAACAGGAATCTAGCAACGCTGCACCTAATCTACATATAGCTCCTCGTTGAATCACGAGTGATAATTTTTGCTGTTGCAAGGAATACATTATCCAACGATGAATTATTCATGTGTGTATGTACGGTGCCTCCTGTGTAGTAAATAGTTGGAGTTGAATCCCGGTGGAGTAAACTATGGAGTTGTCGTACACAAACCTTGCATCTGTGCGATGATGAACAATTGACTACTTGATGTTCTGTTGATATGCAATTGATGCAAAGTTCAATTTTCTTTGCATGATCGAAACGTTGACTGATGTTTAGCGATATGCTAGAGCAGGAAAATGTGTAACCTTTTGCATGACTCCTTGATTTCGGAGTGGAGAGTTTGTTAACAC
The DNA here is from genome assembly GCA_027475135.1 of Bactrocera correcta. Lineage (NCBI taxonomy): Eukaryota > Metazoa > Arthropoda > Insecta > Diptera > Tephritidae > Bactrocera > Bactrocera correcta. The sequence continues at coordinate 84,174,849 of CM050326.1, forward strand.
CTTGAGCTGGCGAAGTACTATTATGCGTATTATTGGGTGACTCCAGACATTGGCAGTGTCTCCTCCTCCCACTTTTCGTTGGTCTGTTCATCAGACTTCTGCAAGATTAGATTGATTAGCATAGCTTGAGAAATTTGTCTGCCACTCCCTAGTGATGTCAAAGAATTATAAATAGCAGAAGTTTTCTAGCTGAATGCGTTTTGGTTTCATAACTGCTGGTAAATCAAATAGTAAATTTATTCCTTCCAAGCAAATTAGTGTTTTGTTGTCATAACGTACCTTCAATCGTTCTACCGCCTTTGGGTAGACCTTGAAGACAATTTTTTGAATAGTTCAATTTTTCAATATTTGTTAAATTGAGCTCGTAATCAATTATTTGCTTTAACGAGGTAATAAAGTTTTGATAATTCGAATACTTGCTATCAAACGTAGGAAGCTTAAGGGGTGGAAGTTTTGAACTTGATTGTACCACGCAAGTTGTATCCGAAAATGAAACTTAGTTATCTTCTGCCAGTTGCGATTGGATAACCAGTCTAGTTGTTATGTACAGTTCTTTCAGGTCCGCACGTCCTCCGCCCTCAGCATCCAATGTTTCGATGTCAGTTTGAATTGAAAGAATTTGTTTAAAATATGACTCCAAGATTCCTAAATGACATTTGTATTCAGCCACTGAAAGAACCTTTTCACCTGGTCGTAAGCAAGCATCGATGATATTTTTAAAACATGTGATGCTTTGCTTGGTACTGATGCATTGTTGTTTTAGTTCGTCCAAAGACATTGTAGAACGGGATTTTCTATGTGCTTTATGGTGGCTTCAAAATTATTTGAAATGCAGTGAAAGCTCTCTCAAGCGGACACTGACGGTCGCAGCGACTTTGTCCGCCTAGGAGAGATGTTCACCCAATAGGCGTTTTGAGGGAAATAAAAGAAAAAAAAATATCTTGAATGTTCCCTCTACTAAGGAAATAAATATGTTAATACATTTCAAAACATTTTGTAATACATTTTTATTATTAAAGTAAAATATTCATGTATAAGAAATTCAGATTCATAAATCATAAACTTAAATGAAATTAGTATTAGATATTAGTAATTACACAAAATTTTAAATTAGTTTTGTTGCTGAAAAAATTGACGAATTGTTGATTGCTTTATGGTGGTTTGCTTCCATTTTTCCTCATTTCACACAAGACGAATCTCCAAAGAAGTTGGTTGTTGATATGCAACAACTTCACTTTTAGCAAACGTTTTCAAGCAAGAAATTTGTTTGGAATGCTTCATGATAATTATTAGTAACGCCTTCATAATCAGTTTCAATACTGTAATTTTTTGTAAATGCAACGTTGTCAATATTTAAATAATTCTCTAATATAAGGTCACTAAGTTGAGCAATTTCATTTAAATTAAAGAGCGTTGCTAATTGAATATCATTCTCAACCTCAAATAGTTCGGCATTCGAATTTTGTATAAATCCAGATTTTCGGAAACAGTTTTCTATGTTTTACGCTGCAATTTTTTCCCAAGAAGCTTTAACCAAAGAAGTATATTTATTTTTTTTTTAGTATATCTTTTATAATGAATTTTCTGTATATGATCCCTGATCCAAGGGGCTGGCATATGGGTGTTGTATTAGGGAGTAAAAACTCTAAAGTTATGTATGTCAGGCAGATATCTCTGGGATGAGAGGCAGCATTATCTAAAAATTAAAGAATATTCCTGTTGCGAGATTTTATTTTGTGTCAAGTTGTCGTAACCACTCTGTCATAATTTCTGTTGTCATCCACACCTTTTTGTTCGATTTCCAATCAACTAGTAAATCGGCAACTTGTATGTGTTTAAAAACTCTCGGGCGGGCCGCTTTTCGAATGACTAATAGAAAATGACGCAAAACATAATGGTAAGTCTTTCTTTCGACGATTTACCACCAGTACATTTCTCCGATTTTAGTGCCAACGGCAAAAGGCATTGTACACATCTTCAGGTCTGTACCGACTCAGCAAAGGAGGGAGTTTTTCCCCGAATTGCTTTACATCTTCTGGAGTAACATCAGCAGCTTCACTCGATATGCATTTAAATGCGACGTTATGCTTAGTTCGCTTCTTCTGAAGCCATCCATCTGAGGCGGAAAATGTTGTGTATCCTATATATTCTGCTATTTCTTTGGCCTTGGATTTTATTATTTGACCAGAAAGAGGGATGTTTTTGCTTCTTGCTACAGCGAACCAGTCATAACACAACTTATCGACCTGGGAATGAGGTGTGAGGAAAATTCTCTTTTGGTTAATATTGAACATCTTTATTTTTGATATTTGCTGCAGATTGCGTTTTTCCAATGTTAAACCTTAAGAAAATCGTAAGATTGAATTGATGGCTGACCACTAAAAATACAAAAATGTTACCTCTTTGCAATATTTTTTTCTTTTTATTGGAAATTAATTATTCATCCATTATTTCTTTTAAGAAGAGCATATTTCGCGATGCCATTCTAATTAATAGTTACACACAAGTGATCCTTTTAAACTAATGTTTATCAAAATAGTACAACATGAAAAAAACTATTTCTAAAGTAAATGCGATTAACAGTAGCTGCGCCTTTTTTTTTTTTTTTTTTGTATGAACAAAATACGGGGAATCACAGCTTAACGCCCTGAAAACATAGGGAGCGACAGACTTCAAACAACAACTATCAAATATTAAAATACACACTTTCTTATATGTGTAGTGTAGTATCAACGAAGTTTATAAATATAAGATGCAACAAATATGCGAATATCACCTGCAGGAAGTGGTAATAGCGAAACATAACGGCAGCAAGTAGATGGTGGTGTGTCCAATGGCGATGATCCAAACTCCGAAATGATGTGCGATTAATGAAACAACTCGGCTATAAAGCTTTTTTTATAACCCCGCAAATTTACAAAAAGCGAAAAGTACAAGCGAAATTGCAACAACGAAGAAAATAATAAAGGGCCCAGCAATGACACTGTGAGGTGGTCAAGTACATATAATATTAGACTAACTTTATTTGCACAATTCTACTTCTCAAACAATATTTTAATAAATACATAATTCCGGTTTGTATTAATGCATATGTATATGCATAAGTATGTTATGTACTTCTAACGTTCTAAATAAAACTTAGTGCCTGCTTAACGTTATTGCTTCTTGATATATAATTTGGTTATTAAAAGAGAAATGTAAAATGGGAATGAATTGCAATAGGCTGTTTACATATGTACTACTGTGCCCAAAAAGGTGACAATGTATTTGTTTTGAAAATTCTTTATTTATTCTTCCAAATCAATTTCATCCCCTTCAAAGTAATTCCCTCCCGATGCAATGCACTTATGCCAACGGATTTTCCAATCTTCGAAACACTGGTTGTAGTCACTTTCCGGGATGGCCTTCAGTTCCGTCTTCGCTGCGGCTTGAATCTCCTCTATCGTACAAAAACGGTGTCCCCGGAGCGGTCTTTTGAGCTTGGTGAACAGCCAGAAGTCGCACGGCGCCAGATCAGGTGAATACGGTGGTGGCGGAACGATATGGGTTGAGTTTTTGGCAAAATCACGAATTACGAGGACAGTATGGGATGGTGCATTATATATTATATAATATTCCTTGTTGACTGTTGGACCGGTTGGAAAGAATTCATAATGCACAACACCACGATAATCGAAGAAAACAGTTAACATGACCTTGATTTTTGAGCGACTTGGCGCGATTTTGTTGGTCTCGGCTCTCTTTTGGCACGATATTCGATTGATCGGTTGTTTCAGGGTCATAAGCATAGATCCAAGTCTCATCGCCAGTTATAATGCATTTCATGACCCCCTGGTAGTCGGAAAGCATCGTTTCACACACTTCAACGCGACGCCTTTTTTCCAAAAAATTCAATGTTTTCGGTACCAGTCGAGATTTGACGCGCTTAAGGCCCAAAACATCCTTCAAAATGGTATTGGCTGAGCCTTTCGATATGCCGACTTCATCAGCAAGGTCTCCAATTGTTAATCGACGGTTTTTCAACACCAAATCTTTGATTTGTTGAACGTGAGCTTCGTCGGTTGAGGTTGATGGTCGCCCTGGACGCTCTTCGTCTTCGACACGTTCACGGCCGTCTTGGAACTCACTATACCACTTGTAAACATTTTTTTTAGACATAGCCTCATCACCAAAGGCTTTCAGCGCCAGCCTCAACGTATCGCAAAAAACGAAAAACCCACACCAATCTTATCACACTCGATGCTAATGATTTCAAGACTAGTATCGCCGCTCTTCTATCTGAGTGGATGGTCGCTTCTCCGAAGGAGACTACACACCGGAGCAGTAAATCTCCTGCTACCTTAATGGCTGCCACTTCGCCTGAAAGACACTGCAATAATCAGTCTGAAACTGGAGTTGATAGAGAGCTCCTAACAGTAGACCCCTCCAACAGCCTTCCGCCCATCCGTGAAGAAGCTCACTGTCCCTCTCCGTCAGCGGCTTTTTCCCAACCACAACTCCCTCACCGGCATATGGGTAAAGAAGCAGTCGCCAGACTCCATGATCCAAGTGATCCAATATGAAAACAAGGTGCGTGAGGATTTCCGAGTGTTTAGACCTGTATTCTTTCAGGAATTCAGCACCCTAAACTTTTCCATGATGTTGTAAAATAGTCTTTTTAGCATATTATGATAGCGTCTAATGTATGTATGTAGTATGCACATAACTCTTATATTCACATACATACATATGTATATTAAATTATCAAACATAAGAAATATTTCAAAAGAAGCTTACAAATATTGTTTTGATAATTTCATAATTAAATTATAATGTTATCAGTTTTACATGAATTCATAAAAATTCGCAAAATGATTTTCATATCAATTGATATGATATAATACGTCTGTAATAGAATGTTCAGCTCTGTTCCATCATCTCTGTTAAAATTTCTCCTTCAGAGCCGATAGTGGTAAAATCCACTAATAGAAAGTTGTTAGCTCTTGACACGCCTGTCCGCAATTGAACCTTCTCTACGTGTATTAGTTCTCTGAACCTTCTCTATAATTTACGTTCTCTGCATCCGGTTGACTTCAATCCATATGATTTGTGATTGTAGATAAGGTACGGGAGCAATTTGAAGCTCAATTTATGTATTTTTGCCATCGATTTCACTGACTTGCAACACGGTTATCTGTCTTTGGAAAACAGCACTTTCTTCTTCTTCAATTCGTCCAATAACGCTTTTAGTAGTGGCTGTTGATGATGCTTCCTTTTTCAAGGTAGTCAATGAAAATTATTCCATGTGCATCGCAAAACCCTGCCACCAGACTGTTAGGGTTTATGTATGCAGTCCACTCAAATGACTGTCAATTGGATGTCCGAGTGAAATAATGAAAGGCCTGACTTTTCAATTAATTTGAAGATAATTCTATTTACAAATTTAAGTTAATCAACAACGAGATTTTATCTCCAAGCGTCAGAGTTAACACTTGCATTATAATGAAACCCATCAGCGTTATCTTAAAGAAAAAAATATCTGAAAATTTGTATGTGAAAATGCTCTGTTGTAGTGGATATCAGATTTAAATAAACTCCAGTTATCTTTATGTTTTTACTATTGGTCATTTCCCATAGAGAAATTCTCAATATATTCTTGAACTTCACTATCTATAAATTTTTAATTGAAAATTATAACAGCTATTATCATATTCAAAAACATATTGCTTAAATATTAATATCCGTTTTTACCACTAAGAATCTATTTTTCCCAAAAATAAGTAAAAGGGATGAAAACAAGCCGTAGCGTATTAATGAAGGAAATACATACATACCTTCCCAGTCTACTGAATGGGAACAGCAGCAAAAAGATATATATTTTATATAAAGTCAACCTGAAGGAATTCTGGTGAACCGTCTAAAAGTGGGCTTCGATAAAGCCATTACATCAAGAAAAGCATTAACTTTTTTTTTTTTGTTTATTGTAATAAATTTATTACTTTCCCTATGATAACTCATTGGGATCGTTTACTATTAACAGGGTATATTAAGTTTGCTAAGAAATTTGTAACACCCAGAAGAAAACGTCACTATGTCCATCTGTCAATATATACGCGAACTGGTCGCTCGTCCTTTTCTCCTCAAGAAGCTGCTCCTTTGTCGGAACTGGCGAAATTGAACTGCCATAGCATACAGCTGCCATACAAACTGACCAAGCATAATCAAGTCCTCCTAACCTTTTTATTTGTATTATAATTTTGGTGCAACGGAAGTTGCGTTTTTTTTTTTTCTTTCATTCATACTATTTTGAGAATTACACGATTGTATTCTATTCTACATTTCGGTATAAATGCAATTTATGGAAAAAATTTATATTATGCATGTATGTTAAACTGCGACCAAAGAAATTGTAGTGGGTACCAGTACTCTAAAAACAGTTTGCTTCATGTTGCATTGCAAATAAGTTAGTTGTTCCCTTGCAGTATAGTACACACGTCTTGTTATATAAAATTAAGGGAAGCAATAAAATAGTAGTGCATAAAACAAGTAATTTGAAATGAAGTTCTGTCTATATCCTAATTTTTTTTAGTCATAGCCATAACTAGTCTGCCATGAACCCTTCATTACGGACCACTGCTCGTTATTTATCCGAAAGTTGAGCTGATACGTCCATAACCTTATTTCTATTAAGGTATGTTTGGAGCACCTTACGAAGGCTGTGAGCATATATCATGTTCTTGTTACCTTCTTCTCGCAGTATGAACATCAGACCGAATTTAAATCGTCGCATACAGTGCCGGTCAATATAATAGCACCAGTTGCAATTATCTGATTCGAGTGATGTAAAAATTTCAGCTATTTGTTATATTATTTTTTTTGAGTGTAAAAAACAGTTACATTATTTATGCTCTCTCAGAATGTGTGCATTTGTTTTCAAATTTCGTAACTGTTAATGAGTTATAACAGATCTTTTGTCAACACTTCTCATTTCGTGCGGTCAATAAAATAGCACCAGTATACTCTTTTCTGTTTGTTTTGCAAAAATTTGTGGAAAAAAGTGAAAACGGAAGGTAATAAACCTCTTTTTATATATTTTCTATTAAATCGTGTAATAATTTACAAAAAATTGTATAGTTATGGGTCGCGGAAAGCATTGTTCGCCGGAAAAACGTGAACTAATAAGAAAATTTGTGTCCTAGGGTAAATCGTATTCCCAGATAAGGGATATGCTGGGCTGTTCCAATAAAATGATAATAAATGCTGTAAGATATGAACAAAAAGTTGAATCCCGTGGTAGAAAGCGAGCTTTGTCACCCGTAATGGTAAAACGTTTAGTAAGGACGACTAAAGCAAATCCCTTTATGACAGCTACGGAGCTCAAAAAAACATTGGATGTGCCGGCGAGCGTGGAAACTATTCACCGCAGACTTCGAGACAACAGCCTGAATGCCTGTAGTCCTCGAAAAGTGCCGCTGCTTTCCTATAAGCATATTGCTAAACGAATATCTTTTGCTAAAGCACATCTAAATTGGCCAAAGGAAAAGTGGAGAAATGTGTTATGGACTGACGAATCCAAAATTGTTCTTTTTGGTGGAAAGGGTTCCAGATGTTTTGTCCGCAGGCCACCTAACAGCGAATACAAGCCACAATTCACATCAAAAACTATCAAACATGGAGGTCATAGTATTATGGTATTGGGTTGCTTCTCATATCAAGGTGTGGGTCCCATATATTGGATCAAAACCGTTATGGATTCATCGGTTTATGTAAAAATCCTTTATGAAATTATGCTGCCGTATGCTTCCTACGAAATGACGCTGGTGTGGGTCTTCCAGCAAGACAATGACCCCAAACACACCAGCAAAATGGCAAAAAAATGGTTCAACGATAACTCCATCAATGTAATGGAGTGGCCTACACAGTCCCCGGATTTGAACCCTATCGAAAATCTGTGGACCGACATAAAGAAGGGTGTATCTACAATAAAACCAACAACTGTTGAAGGGCTCTGGCAGGCTGTGCAGAAAATTTGGAGCTCCATAAAAGTTGAAAGATGCCAGCATTTAGTGGATTCCATAGGAAGGCGTTGTTCCGCTGTAATAGAAAACAAAGGGCACGCGACAAAGTATTGAAAATATGTAATAAATTTATCTATTAATTTATCTAAAAGATATCTTACTAAAATTTTTATAACCTTATTTCTATTAAGGTATGTTTGGAGCACCTTACGAAGGCTGTGAGCATATATCATGTTCTTGTTACCTTCTTCTCGCAGTATGAACATCAGACCGAATTTAAATCGTCGCATATGTACGTTGTTGGTCGAGTTTTGATGTAGTTGACATTCAACTGCATTTTGATTTTCAACTCAACCCGAAAAAAGATCGAGAAAAAAGCTGTCTAACTTCAACATTTTTTGATATTACGTCAGTGGGGTTGACTAGACTATCAAAAGTACTTGTGTTAGGAAGTTCGAATGCATTTGAGTGCATTTTTGTCATCGTATTACAAATAAAAACTAATTTTTATTATGATAATTATTCATCTTTTTGTGACCAATAAAAAAATAAAATTGTTTAAATTTTTTTTTTAATTTTCAGCTTTTAAATTATCTGCCAAATCTTCATTTTTTAGATTAGCAACACCAATGAAACTTAGACTCAAAATGGTAGAAAATCGTAATACCAAACAGTTGGGTTGATCTGATTGTTTTTGAAAATAGTTGTAAGCGTAAATATTTTCTTTCATTCAGCAACTTCTGAAAAAATCCGACTATGACCTCTGTTTCGAATCTATGTTCACTTTTTTCAATGTAATGTTTCGCGTCCCACTAAAGGATACAAACACATTATATACAGAATAATTTCCCTATCTCGAATCCCCATACTCCACAAAAAAAAATAATTTAATTAGAGAGACTTCGAATTATAGAATTTTTCATTAAACCATAAAGTTTTTCAAAAAGCTGTAAAATATAAATTTATACATAGTTTTACTTATGTATTTACTTCGCAAAAAGTTTTTTAATTATGTACATTAAACATGTATTCTGTAATTAAGGGCTGATGAATTTCTGCCCTGTAGTGATCGTCAGTAATGCGTTACATCATTTTTGAATGGCGGTTGAATATTTCTTTTTCAAAATCCTCATCGTTTTCCATAGCGCTAATACATACAAATTCATATTCGTTGAGTCTGAAATATTCTGTTATACAATATCATTTGCTATAAATCCGGCTCATTGTCAGTATAATCTGTACAATAACATTTGAAGGGAAAAATACGCCCCGCACCTTCTGCATGAGCAGCTGCTTATAAAATGCCCCGAAAAATGCAACTTAAACAATCACCTAGGAATTTTGTACGACATTTGATTTCTAAACGATATTGCCAAATCAAGAGTTCGAGTTATGGAGAACTTCGGGTTATAGAAGTCCGAGTTATTGAAGTTCAACTGTATGTATATTTTTTATCCGTTTAAAAAATGAGAAATAACTGTAAAACTTACTATCATGTACATTAAAAACTATTTTCTTGGGGTGAAATGAATTTTAGTTCAAATTTATTTCTAATTACTATTTCTCTACTCGCTGAAAATTGCAGGCATCGCAATATCTTTTCTACGATATAACGGAATATCTTTGACATTTTCAAACTGACTGCAAGATGGACGTTACATGCATAATAATGTTATATTAAAAGTAATCGGTACCAATATATTGTGTAGTGCCAAATAACTATTCCCCACATTGCCCGCAGCTGTATGTATACATCTGTGGAAATTTTAAATAGATGTGGTTGATATCATTCAGCCGATTTTTTAGCTAAACCCAATGTCTGATTTCCTGCTACAATTAATGTGTGCGTTAGGTATACCCACCAAAAAGACAGAATTTCGCTGGGTATTTTACAAGCGTTTATTTATATAACATATACTGATAATGTAGCTTACATTTCAAGGAATTTTAAACATTTAAAGAGCAATGAAAACCCTTGCCTTATTATGCGTAGAGCTATGTGAACATGGTAATTTAGTATCTACTGTTGTTAATCTGTGAATTTATTGCGGTATTCACGGCTGAAGAAGCAGCTTGTTGTATGTGCTGATTTCTCATAAATTCTGTTGCGAATTCCTGTTGCGCTTTAGCCATACTGGCCCCAGTGCTACGGTAAATTGAATGAATCTAGAGAGGAATAAACAAAAATATTACGTATTAGAGGTATTTTTCAAATTCAGTTGCACATTATAAAGTACCTTCGTAATCATCATTATATTTGCAGCTGCGGTTGTTGCAAAACAAAAAGCTATGCAAAGCAAAAGCAGTCCAACGATGATACCCGATGCTGTCCCTTCAAATTGCGAAATAGCAATATAAAATCCGCAATACCCCGTATCGGGAAGACCGACGGCTTGAAAAACTGTAAGCACAGTTTGAAAAAAATATACGAAGAAAAATACCATGAAATTAAAGCTGGAATCATTTCGGAAAGCTTTATAAGCCGGTCGAAACCTATGATAAAAAATATAGTGTTATTTTTCAGTTATTACTTAAGGTCAATCAACTCATTTACTTACCAACAAATGTAAGATGCAGGAGTAGAAAGCATTGCGTAAAATAAAGCTAAACCAAAGGTGGTTATTTTCCCAGAGTAAAATAGAATTATTAAGCCACCAATTATATTGAGTACCATAGTCATGGTATAAACTAAAAATAAAACAAAATGCAATTAAATTTATTTACTCTAATTAAAAGTGTACTAATAAATTGTTTATTTGTAGTGTTTTTGTTTACTACGTTTAGCCTACAATTTTGAAATACTTGTATTTATACATATATATATTTATAAAAATTAATCCCTTTTTCCTCTGGTCACGGCATCACGCGTGAATGGCTGGACCGATTTCACTAATTATTTTTTTGTCGTATTTGTTATAATTAGAAGGTTCTTATGTAAGAAAAGATTACGAAAGTTGCGTCTATAATATAAAAATTAACCTCAAAATGTGTTGCTAACGCATAACTCAACAACACCTGGCCCAATTTGGCCAATTCTTTTTTTTTTTTAATGTTCGTTGAAGTTCAGAGATGGTTTTTACGGCGTGAAAAATTCAAATAATTGCCGGAAAACTCCTGAAAACAGCCCTTTCCTTTATCCAATACAAACGTATTCTTTTGTATATATGTATGTATGTATGTAAGTAAAAATGTATATTTGTTAGTAACGCTAAGACTCGACAACGGCCAAACCAATCTTAATGAAATTTTCAGAAGTTGTTCCCTGTGGATATGGAAAGGTTTAAAAATAAAAAGACTTTATACTTTTCACAAAGAAAAGTAGAAAAACTGGACATTTCCAAAAAGTGACTTTTTCCACAAAATTTTTTTTTCTTTTGTTTTTCAATATTTTGATTTGTAAATTATTTGAATCGTTCAATTTCGGTCGCTTGCTTTTTTATTCCGGCTATTTAGAAGAAAAATTATTGAAAATTATTCTATTCCAGATTGAAATTTGTTACGAAGCCACGAAAAGGTCGCACTAATATCAGTCGGCGTTCTTTTTGCCATCAACGTATGGCACACCAAGACACATGAACGAGTACTCCCAGGATGCGATGACATACGTGTGAAATTACGGATCGCGGTCAATAAGCAAGTGATCGTTACGATGTCACAACACGACTTTTCAAACAACAGCTACGATGCTTGATGGACTTTATCTTGAAGCAACGTATGTACATACATATATATGGTGCAGTCAGATGCTGGATTTTCTCTGTTGTATTGCAAAAAAAAGGTTTGCCGCACGCAAATCAAATTGATGAAATCATTTCAGCAGAAATGCCTGATCAGTGATATATCCAGAATTATACGAAGTGATGAAGCCAATATCATTCATGGATACCACAACACCACTTCGGTTTGTATGACTGACAATAAATACATGAAGCGCTATCCACGTGATTTTCTTTCCGAAACGCAAACTAGAAATAATGGATATCCACTCTTAAGACTTTTGCAACAATCAATTTGGTCTAACTTCGTCATACAACATATGACTTCAAAGTTGTAACATTTTCTCCTTCAACCATCTAATACGTTTTCTGATTCCGACTATATGATGGAATCCATTACCAATAAAAATTATTAAACTAGAAATTTTACTTACACATCCATGTGTAGTACAAGTGTTTTACTAGTTTCTGAAACTCTGGCGGAATCTCCAAGTTGAAATCCTGATAAAAACATGGCTTCACACAAAAATTATCCGGTAATGGCGGCCAATTATTCAGTTGAGGAACATTTCCTTGGAGCTGCTGTTCTCTTCTATCTAATTCAGCCGCTTTGCGATCTAATTCCTCTTGACGGCGCTGTAAGAAATTTTTCGTAAATAGTTTATAAATGGGTTTGTTGATACTTGTAGGATATAAACTAGAAAATATAATACAATCTTTTAATTCCTAATAAGTTACAAGCAGATATTACCTATCCTTGCAATCCTTGTGGCTACCAAGTGCACACATGTTAACTTATTGGTATTGAAAATAAAAGTATGAATTTGAAAAGGACAACCCATATAAAATTTATTTTAATAATGCGATTTATTGAAAAGAAACTTGACAGAAAAAAAATTAAACCAATATGCATGATTACTTCGAAGGTAAATATACAACTATTGGATCTGTTTGAGCTAAACTATCAGATTGAATACGATGCAGTTTATTATTGCTATTATAAAATCAATATATGTATATAGCTCAATAACTTGCAATACCGTATCAGGTTGCAAATTTATTGTGTCTAACTTAAAAATACAATGATTAATCAGCCAGCTTTGCAATATTGCTTTGTTATCGATGATGCACGTACATATGTACATATATGTATTCAGCCTACGCTTTGACACGCTCGAAAAAATCGACATCATGTAGATATACAAAGGAAAGGGCATTACAAATATGTGCATTTGAAGAAACGTATGTTTATATGTATGTTCACATATATCATGTATGTACATATACCGGCCCAGAATAAAATTGTAATATTACAAAAAAATACCTGCAATTCCTCAGTAGTTATTTGAATACTCGTACTTGCAGCAGTAGGAGGGGCGTTTTGCGATAAAGGCTGGACGACTGCTGCATTATTACCAGAGTTTATCTGCAACTTATGTTTACCGTCATCCGAGTCAAATGGGTTGTATTCTTCCAATGAATTTTGAATATTAGTTGTTACTCTTGTTGCCTGTTGTATAGCAGGATCGGCAAAAGGATTTTCACCAAAAGGGTCGTCAAAACCAGACATTTCAAATACCTATGCTTGTATCGTGTATGTTTTACGTATTTTCCATTAGTAACAATGAAAACTTTTTACAATAACTAAAATGCTATGACGGAATACTTCGGAATCTATCAAATAATATAGGGTTACACATATGAATTGAAATTTTTATGACACTTAAGGTCAGGCCCCATGCTGTCTGGTTTTACTTGCTTTCGTTACCTTTTCGTACTTTGAATGCTTGTATGACCAAATAAACGGAGCGCCGTCAAAACAATATGCTGATTCGTAATTGAAATTTAAAAAGAAACAAGGACGTTGAGTAGAAGCAGTGAAAATATTCTACGAATTCTTCTCTAGTAATAAAAATGAAAAAAATAATAAAAAAACGCCAATTACGCCAACGACGAAAAATATTTAGATAGACCGAACCATGATCTATTTGAAAGCGCTTTGGGAAAGCCTGCCAGGGACGAAGAGCAATTTCAAAAGTCGTTACGAATGTATTACCCGAATTGCTGGAAAATTCATTAAAAAAGAATTCCATAAGAGCACACATATTTTCGCAATGCAGATTATTTATAACCCTATTGTAAGTAAACTATGGTTGTATATCCTTTCTTTTATTTCATGTTCTCTTATCATTTGAAAGATACCTGCTCACGGTGGCACTCGAAAAATTCATACGCTTGTGCATAGAATTGGACGCAAAACCAGGACTGCCAAATACGCATCTTATTGAAAAAATGTATTAAAAATTAGTACTTGATTACTTTAGAGCTTCATACTAGCACAGGAAAATTTACCGCAAAGGTCTCTCTCGATTCTCGCGGCAACTCGATCTCGTCGTCTGCAATGGGTGGTGATTTGATTCCAACTACGCCATTTCCACCGAAGAAGGTGCTTATGGCTACATTATGAATGGTGGTCAAAGCATATCTGAAGTTAGTTGCGTCTGGTCAGCGTAATCTCTTATGTGACGTGCTCCTTGGATGCAGTTCCACCTCAATCAGGTAAATGCAGGGATGGTTTCTATGAAACACCCAAGCAGAAACTGCTTAGAGAGGAGTTCATTATGCTATATAACTGGGGGCATACGCGCCTAACTATGTAGATGTTCGATACAAGACGACAAAAGGTATCCCGTTATAGTCCGGAGTGCAGTATTCAGGTATGTCTGAAGCCTCCTCGTCTGCGTTTCATTGCATCCAGGCGGCCATTTAATGCCATCGACTGTGAAATTAAATTCCAGTATGTACTCCTTTATTCAGTTCGTGTATATGGTCGCTGTGGTCTTAGTGTGGTTCTGGGCAGTGAGGAAGCGAACGAGGTCGGAGGGATAGCCTTCTTTTTTTTAAACACATGCCATCAATTCCAAGCTGGTAGATTTTGACTTAATGATAACAAACTTAACTTAAAACTTACCTTTACAAACAGGAATAGATCACCTCAGTAACGGCATTTGGCCGAGAAAAATTCGGATCAAATCCGTACATCTATGTTATTTTATTTATCAAATTGTAAGATGCAAAACCTAACTAACGGTAAAAAATTTTAAATTGGAAATGGATAAAATAGAACTGAAAAAGCGAACTTCGAGCAATGGGGTTGGGAAAACAGAAACCCTACATTTTTTATTATTGAGGTACTCTAAAGGCCTAACTATAATGTGAATAAGCTAGCTTAAGCCAGCGCAAGCAACAGTTCGAAAACACACAGATTGTATTTTGCAACTATTATATATGTTACATCAAGTTTCGTGAAGTTTTCAAATTTTTTGCTTAAGATTACAGATACATCATTTTGAATTTAAAGATGGAGGACGACGAATTAATTTTCTATTCATTTCTGTATTGTAAAGCCCAAACGAAGTATAAAATCAAAACATAAATTGTTTATTGATACTTTTCCCATCTGCATGTAAGTATATTACAGTCATTCAAAAGTCGACTCTCCGTTCCTTATAGAGCCCATACACGGGTATGTGTACGCATGCGGTTTACTCGTGTATGGGCTTGTGCGCGTACCGATCCATGTTCGCGAAAATGTTTGATTTTTTAGGATCGGTGCGCAAACATGTGTGTCGTGTAAGGCGTTGTCTGCGCACAAAATCTCATTTCTCTCGTATCGCCGAACAGTGAAGATCGCGGACAATTGCAAGTGTTAAGGGCAGAGCCTGCTTTGGAGGCTTCAAAAAATCGAT
This sequence comes from Bactrocera correcta, assembly GCA_027475135.1. Lineage (NCBI taxonomy): Eukaryota > Metazoa > Arthropoda > Insecta > Diptera > Tephritidae > Bactrocera > Bactrocera correcta. The sequence continues at coordinate 84,190,311 of CM050326.1, forward strand.
TTTTTGAGGATTTTTTTGGAAGGGAAAGAAATAATTTATTCAACCGAAACTTCTAGGCTTTGTAGTTATATGTTTGAAAATCTTTCACAAATTTTTTGGATTCGAAATCTTTGATATTCTGCCTTTGGGAAGCAATTTCGGCGGGCAGGATGCAGGTCGCAATTTCTATCGGAAACAAAAAATACAAAGAGATTCGTATTTTTCAATAATTTATCTTCTAGTTAAACTAAGAAAATTCCAAAAAAAGTTTAACATTTTACATTTTTTTTAAAAATTGAAAAAAGTAGTCTTTGATCAAAAAAATTTTACTTTATGTTGCTTAAAAATATTTTCAAACTTGACGTTTCTTAGTTTTTTTTTTAGTTTAAATAGAAGATAATTTAATGCCAAAGGTAATAAACTTTGCCACAATTTTATACAACGTTTAGTTTTTCGTTCTATCCTGCCGGTCAATTAAGAATAATCGTAAAAATGAAAAACCGAGAAATCGCGTTTCAAAGTTTTCGCTTTTTGCCCAAGCGATCATATATGTATCTGTTAGACGCTCGGTCACTATTTCCCTTCTAGCTTCGACAATATTTCGAATTTCAATCTATAACTTTGGGGAAATATTGTTAGATGATTTCTAAAGATATTTAAGCAAAAAAAAAAAACAAAACCGAGATTGTTTGAAACTTCTAAAGCAGGCTCCCCCCTTAATAAAGACTTCGTATCAGAATTTATTGATCTTATAAAAAATGAATTGGCAATTTGGAAAACGAAAAGTGATAAATATAAAAATAAAATTGAGAAAAATAAAAGTTGAAATAACTTATTAACGAAATACAAAGAAATCGATAAAAGTCCTACATTATGCTGCACCCAGTCAAAAACGCTACTCCCTTCCTTCCTTTTCCTTCCTTATCGGCAAAATGTGTGCACAGTGGAGAACGTAGGAAAAACGCAGAAATCAGCCGTCTTTGTTTGTTTGCATTTGAACAATGTTGCCATTGCTCAATACGCATATGTAGTTTTGTACACATATATGTTTTCAATTACAATTTTTTACAATATAAAATATCAAAACTGAAAACAAACTATTAAAAATAGTTTATATACTTATAAATAATAGCATTCGACTCTGATTTTGAGTTATTTTAAGAAAGTTTCAAACATATTGAACAGATTGAATTATAAAAGTTGATAATTACTGCAGTATATCGATATTGGCAACCCTGCGTTGTGAGAGAGCAATCAGCTGCCATGTAACTGGCGGCAAAATCCAAATGTCGTGGATTCTCACGTCATCGTCACGTCAGAGAGAAGGGAGTAACGTTTTTCACTGTGCAGTTACATTGCGCGCCCATAAGATAGGTCGACTCGACCCACGATTTTGCGTTTTTGACTGGCTAGCCTATTAGAAATAAATTCGAAAAAATGTTCCGCTTGATTGTCGCACATGTTCACTGTGTGAAGAACGAACGCAAAATGGATTTGTGTGTCGTGTATGAGCAAACGAATTCACACAGATCGAACACACATGTGTGTCCGTGTATGGGCCCTATTATGCTTTTGACAGGTTTTTCATTAAAATTTTGACAGTAACATACGGCACCGTATGCATATTATAGTTAGGCCTTAAAAGTGGCCATACATCACGCATGTGTGATCACTCTGTATGAAATCGTTTCCTCATACACCATTTTGCATACGTTCTTCAAACAGCGAATATGTGCAACAAGCAAGCGGAAAATTGTTCGTCCGCGATCTTTCCTATTCGGCGACACGAGAGAAATGAGATTTTGTGTGCACACAGCTCCATACACGACAAACATGTATGCACACCGATCATAAAAAGTCAAATATTTTCGCGAACATGGATTGGTATGCACGCATGCCCACATGCACATACACGAGTAAATCGTAATCAAACACATATCGATCGATCGCACATGTGTGTCGTGTACGGCCACCGTAAAGTACATTTTGTATAGATCTGTGAAAATCGTAAATTCGTTTGTATAGTGTGCATCAGCTTTATTGAGTAGGAAGTAGTATCGATAAAAGAAACACATCTTCCACCAGTAAATGAATCATACTTATTTGATCATTCGTTTATAAAGAATCGAAGTATGTAAGATAAAATTTTTCATATTTGGTTAACTAGCAGTCTTTGTTTTTAAATAATATAATAAATTCTCTACTATTTGGTAGTAAGTAATACTCAATATAGTAGAGTATTTCTTTGAAATGTGTGTGTGTGTGTTTATAATATTTTAATTGAATATTAATGTTTTGTACACAGTGTATTTATTAAAGTGAAAAATATTGGTATAATGGAAAATGTTCAAACCATTGGGTCGACTAAAGTTTATTGCATGCAGTGACATTTAATTATTTTAATGAATGTTTGCAAGTACATATGACCTTTTTAAGTTTGAAAATCGTACTGCTGTTGTTGTTAAAGTCTAAAATCATTAGTGAACTAATTTAATTTTATATGGTACTTTCAATTACTTCTTATTGGTTAAAATCGTTATAAACCTTAATCAAGTTGTTACAATTATGAAAACAATATTTTGTTTTATTCTAAAAATTGAATAGATATTTCCTTTTTTGCAGTATATTTTGTGTACATTTTTGGGTTACAATCGTCCTTTTTTGTCCTTATAATTTTGTCAAGAAGTTTTTTCATTAGTAGTAAAATTAAACTGGGTGAAAAACAATTAGTAAAAGAATGAATGTTGATTCAAGTTTTCTCCTTATCTCAAAGCTAACTTTAACAATTAAATTGTATAGCTTTATTTGCTATATATGTATATAGTTTTAATTTCCAAATATGACCATATGTGCCAGCATGGCCAAATTGTGAATGACTAATTCGATACATGTACGAGTATATAAACATATTGATACAAGTACAGTAAGTCAACTAACTAGAAACAATCATATATATATATATTTATATTTCTTAATAAGGTCATAAAAATTATAATGTCGTTATGTGAAAATGTGTGGCTACAACCTTAAATACAGAAATAAGTTGTATACACCAATGCCGGTAAATCGTACTAGTAAAAAATATGCATTATCGAAAATATTCTAACTGGCATGTTTTGTGTGTAAATTCAACTTCATTTCAATAACGCCCGTTAAGGCCAAGATTGTAATTAGCTTGTTTTGAAGACTGCTAAAGCGTAATAAGAGTGGGTTTGGCAGATCAAAGGAATTAGAAATACAGCCTGTTTTAAAAATATTTAACTGATTAATAATAATCATTAAAAAAAAAGCTGATTTTGAATAAGATAACGCGAGAGATTGCTTTAAGTAGGCCGTTGAATTATTTCAATGACAATTAACTTAAGCCGTGACACCCAAATAGGAACTTAATAACCGATGTATAAAAAACTAAAATAACATCTCTTGTTCAAGCGAAGGAAGTAATATATTTGTCGTCTAGATAAATACACACAGTCATGGACAGAGAAATGGCACATTTTTCAAATAAATTATTCAAATCAGATTTGCAGTTTCGTGGTTACTTATTTGCTGTTCCTTCTTACCATAAATTATTGTTGAAGTGATCCTAATTTTTAAAAAATAAAAAAATCCTCAAAGCTCTTGCACGTAAAACAACTGAAAATGGTTCAAAAGAAACATAAGAGAACTGCTGAAACTTGCCAAAGAAGATTAATTTTTAGAAAGTAGCAATAAGGAGCGATGAAACAAGAATGAATCGGAATGGATTCGATATCAAACAATTTGAACAGAATTTAGTGCACAGTTTATCCCGACAATGCCAAGCAATTTTGAAAATTTGTGAACATTTAAAAAAAAATTATTTTCACAGAAACGGCCTACTTTGTTGACCCTTATTTTGTTTTTTTTTAAGAACTATTGAAAAAATCTTTTTAAATGTTTGTAAAAAACTTACTCATTTCAATGCTAGGCTAATGTAAATTTATTTTTTTACATAAGTGACCCACTCTTCATCATCCGTTTTATAATTACTTTTCCGATTTAACTCATGTGCTACCCATACGTCACGCTACGTTTTGCATCCAGTTTAAATAAGTTTCAAATGGCTGTTTGTGCAATTTAAATCTTGGTTAATGAAAATAATGTTTTCCATTATTTTATGTTTGTTCTTTAATGTCATGCTGGTATCTTTAATAAAATAACTATCGGAATTAAAAAAAAAGAAAGGTAGAGCGTAACTCGATCACTATATGATCTATTCATCTATTCTTTTTAATAAACGTAATACATAAAATAAGACTGTTTTTTTTTTTGTTTTGTAGATTTTTTTGCTTAAACAATGTCTTCTCGTAAAACCGCTGGTCGTCGCGCTACCACAAAAAAGCGAGCGCAACGCGCCACATCAAATGTGTTCGCTATGTTCGATCAGGCCCAAATTGCCGAGTTTAAGGAAGCTTTTAATATGATCGATCAAAATAGAGATGGTTTCGTTGAAAAAGAGGATTTGCATGATATGTTAGCTTCTCTTGGAAAAAATCCAACGGACGAGTATTTAGAAGCGATGATGAACGAAGCACCTGGACCTATTAATTTCACTATGTTCCTTACCTTATTTGGAGAACGCCTACAAGGAACAGATCCTGAAGATGTAATAAAAAATGCTTTTGGATGCTTTGATGAGGAAAATAACGGTGTATTACCCGAGGATCGATTGCGCGAACTATTGACCACAATGGGAGATCGTTTCACCGATGAGGATGTAAATAGCTTTTTTACTATTGTCTATTTGTTTAGTTTTCTAATTAAATTAAAATTTTCTACATTAAACGAATTACATTAATTTTATATATAATTGAATATAATTGTTTTCTATATCTTCAGGTCGACGAAATGTATCGTGAAGCACCTATTAAACATGGTCTGTTTGATTATATAGAGTTCACCAGAATTCTTAAACACGGTGCCAAAGACAAGGATGAGCAATAAAGCTTGTAAGCAGACTTCCACATTCCTCATAAACGCATATTTGAGCATATAAAATTTACCCAAGTTTTCTTTACATACATATATAATTACTTCATCCATTTCGTGGCGACAATAAAGTATAAGGCACGAAAGATTAGAAAAACATAACTTTGTGCATGCAAATTTTGACGAGTATTATATATAAAAAACAGTAAAGTGTATTTTTTTATAATTAAAATTGGTTACATACATACGTCTTATATATAAAAATAAGTTGTTTTTTTGTTTTTGTGGCCTGAACCACTTTCAAGGTATTTCAACAAGGATGGTTGGTAAAAAAAATCAGAAAATATTAATTTTTAACCGACTTACGAGCGTATATTCAAAAAAAAAATCATTACTTATAACAGAGAATGTTAAATTTAGACAGATAATGTTATTAAACGTTTAGCTGTAACACACGTGAATAATAACAGAAACAACATATTTTTATATGCGCCAGGGCACCTGCAAAACGTTTGTTGAAAATTTAATTCTTGCTAAAATAAGACAACCACGGAAGATAGCGATAACAGTTGCTTCGTCAGTAATTGCTGCCACTCTTCTAAAGGATGGAAAGACGAAATCAATATGTTCTATCCAAGAACGCACCATGAGCCATAAAGCACATACAGAGGCCATAAACAGAACATTAAAAAATTTATTTGCTGAAGATTTCCGACCAGACTCTTCCTGTGACTAACGGACGTACACGAGCAGATATCATCAGAACATGCTGAATATCGTCGCCATTATGGACTTCGATTGAAAATATAAAATTATGGATGAATATGAGAGCTCATCTTCATGGAATCACTGATGGTGATTTTCCACAGCAACTGCTTAAACTTAGGGAAGGACCCAGGGCAGGCATAGACTTATCGTTTTATGTTCAAAGTCACAGCAATTCATAAATAAAAAAAATATATTTCAAAACATAAGCATATGTTCAATATTCATGTAAGAATCATTCGAACATTTTTTTCTTCAAAAATATAAAATAAAATCACACAGCTACTGGCATAGTACAGTGGTTTTTGTTTACATACACATATGTACATATATAAGAATTTTAGTAATAGTTGTAACTGAATAAGAAAAGGTTGAGATGAGTGCATAATAGCTGACAAATATTCCTAGCATTGCACAGAACAATGCAAAATTTAAAAGAACCGATTAAGTCTGTGTTTTCTGAAGTGTAGTATCTGGGTTTTAGCCGTCGATTTTGAAATTACATTCGATGAATGTTTGACAAAACATTACCGTATGTTTAAAAACAGGGCGTGAGACGCGCCTCCTGCTCTACTCCTGCAATGTTATTCACTAAATGCTAAAATTGTTTAGTTTAATTTTTCATTCAATTTGGTGTTATTGTACTAGAGTTGTACTGTACTGCCCAAATATTTCGTTATGTTTTGCTTTTTGCTTACCATTATCAATTACGCGTAGTCAATGCTGATTTTGAGTGGACACATGTTGTTATAACGGTTATCAATCCTCGTTAGGATGGTACGGGTTAGCTGTGTTGTCGTCGACGTCATCTAACGGGAGGCCCAGGAAAAGTGCTGTTTCGACGGGATCGGGTCAGTCAAAATTGTTCAATGCCAGGTAACGTAAGTAATCCTAAAAATCTTCTTACTCTAGCAATAGACAGCCTATGTACTGATCGCTTCATGTATCTCCAAACGGTTCTCAACATGATATTACGAACAACTTTATCAGCTACAGGCTACACTGTTGTCACTAGATCAAGACATCAGAGAGCGGTAGGAGGTTTTTTTTTTATTTTATGTACGGAAAAAACGCCCCCAACGAAAAGATACCAACTGCCCCGTATAAGAGACCCCCCTTTTGATGACCACCACAGCAAATGAAATAAGGATTAAATTAAATAATTTTTCTGGAGAAAATAATAATATTGAGATTATTGGCTTTAACAACCGTTAGTTCTGCTTTCTCCAGAATGGAAAGGGCAACGAAGCAAATGGGCCTGGTGGTGAGTGAGGGCAAGACGAAATATCTCCTGTCATCAAACAAACAGTCGTCGCACTCGCGACTAGGAACCCACGTTACTATTGACACTCATAACTTCGAAGTTGTAGATAATTTTGTCTATTTAGGAACCAGAATCGGCACCAACTACAACGTCAGCATCGAAATCCAACGCAGAATATCTCTTGCCAACAGGTGCCACACTTCGGACTAAGTAGGCAATTGAGAAAAAGTCCTCTCTCGACGAACAAAAACAAAACTCTATAAGTCACTCATTATTCCCGTCAACAACTGATTAGTCGACATTACGAGTTTTCGAGAGAAAAGTTCTGCAAAAGATTTACGGTCCTTTGCGCGTTGGCCAGGGCGAATACCGCATTCGATGAAACGATGAGCTGTATGAGATATACGACGACCTTGACATAGTTCAGCGAATTAGAGAGAATATAGTGAAAATGGACGAAAACACTCCAGCTTTGAAAGTATTCGACGCAGTACCCGCCGGGGGAAGCAGAGGAAGAGCAAACCTCCACTCCTTTGGAATGACCAGGTGGGGAAGGACTTTGCTGCGCTTGGAATCTCCAATTGGCGCCACCTTGCGAAAAGAAGAAACGACTGGCACGCTGTTGTTAAATCCCAATATCTTGGGCTACTACTAAAATTTACATGACCACTCTGAGGACACCGTTCTGACTCAATTGAGGATATAAAAGCTGAAGCGAAGGTGGCTCTGATGGCTATCATGACGGAGGATGCGGGAGGGGATTACTTTCAATGTGATCACAGTTGTAACTGAAATGAAAGGAAAATCCTTCTCTTATAATAGTAGTTTTCTATGTCAAAAATTGGTTAAATCAGACCAATACTTCGCCTAGGCCTCATATACTAATTATAAAGATTTTCGAACTTCGGCGTGACTTTATATCGCATAGCGAGTTATCCCAATGAAAATGGGAAAGCGTTTTTTATTCACAACAGTGTGTCTTTGTACATAAAATAGATAATTTTTTTACGAAAACTTGGCCTAGCCTCTAAATAACTAATATCAGGATTTTCAAACAACCGCCATACTTTACTCTATATGATTAATTGTACCCCTTACAGTAGTTCCCTGGCTTTGATTCTTGCAAGTTGCAAGAGTATAAAATGTTCGTCTGCACCTGAATTTAGCCTTATAATTATTTGAAAATATGTAATATTCTACAGATAACCATTAACCCTTGTTAACCATTCATACACAGATGAATGTTTTTTTTTTTTATTTTTATCTTTTATTATAAATATGCAAAAATTATAAAATTCTTCTCACAAGGAAGTGTCTCTTTCAATAATATTTTATATTAGGAATGAGTAATAAAATAAGCATTCAATATAAAGTTATATGAATGCTTCATCGGATATTCCTTTAAGCCTTCTTTTCTTCTTCAATGACTTCCTTCGTTGGTAAAGGATTTTTCTCGCACGTTTCAGTGTGTTTCAACTTTTTAGAATCAAAATTTTCAATGCCAGCAATGAGTTGATTCTTTTCTTTTTCTTGATCGATTGCTGAAAAGATTACATCAGATTGTTTGTTATTAATAAATAAGTACGAATAGAATATCAAACATTTGTATGTTAATTTATGCAATAGTGGAATGTATAAATAAAAATCCTGATTTGTAAAAATTAATACTTTAAATACTTATAACGCCTTTTTTCGATCAAACCTAATTCTTCTTCTTCTTTATTGACGTAGACACTGCTGTCACGGAAAAATTAGAAGTTACAAAGTCTGAAAACGAAGAATTGTCAAATCTTTACGAAATAAATAAGAATTTTGACCAACTCAACTCATTTACGAACACTAAACTAATTACATTTTTACGCAGCCAACAGAAATTATAAAAGTGCTTTGTTTTAGCACATTATTTTGAACGATTGTTACATAACATAAGAAAACTTGCCTTTACCTGCAACATAATTTGTAACCAATCTGCATATGCTTGTATGATCAAAAATTGTAATTAAATAACTTACCTTCCTTATCCGGTAGGGGGTTCTTTTCATTAGTTTCAGTGTGCTTTAAATTTGATGGATCAAAAGTTGCAATTCCAGAAATTAAAGATTGTTGAGTTTTCTCGGCGGCCACATCTAATAAAAGTGGGACAGAGCAAATATATAATTAATTTTTCGATTATATATTTGTTTATTACTAATTTACCTTCGGCAGTAGGAAGCACAATTTTTTCGTGAGTACTAGCATTCTTTAGCTTATCGGTATTAAAGCCTTCAAGTTGACTTTTTAAGTTCTCAGCTACTTTTGGGAGGTCTTTGAGTGCAGGCGATGCCATTTTTTAATCTAAAAATATCAAATTATTCGGGTTGTCTAAGTCTTTAATTCATATTTAAAAATATGGTAATAAAGATTTCAATTTTAACTAGTCATATTCCATTTAAATTTTATTAATTAAAAACCTTCCATTTGATTTTATGATAATGTGATTGATTCTATAATTCGTTAATAATTTGGGTACAAAGTCATGGTCACGCAAATAAGCATTGTAGTCCTGAAAAAGACGCATTATGCACAATATGAAGACCAAAAACAAAAAAAAACTACAACCATCGCGAAAGCAATTACTGAAGATAGAGCCATAGCCATAGTCTGGAAAAGCCACTCCGACCCTTTTGAGTCTTCATGACAAATAATGCAGGAAATCAGTAAAGATTATGGATTAAATATATCGCGAAAGACTGTTTGAAGACGTTTAAATGAGGCACAACATTTTATAGAGAGTTTCAAGTTTTTCAAATACTACTAATACTAAATACTAATTATTCGTGAATTTCTATTTACTATTTTTTTTTTTAAATTAATAAATTAATTAACAAGTAATCATATTTTAATCTCTTTTTATTCTTTTAAAGATCTTTGTCATTTATATTAGCGCTTATTGCTTCTTATGACTATGTGTGCTATTTGCCTGACCATGGTTGTATAGTATATTCCGTCAAATTTTCAAGACTAATTGGCAAATGTATATACATACATATATAATAATCCGTTAAATTTAATAATAAACGTAATCTAACCTTTTTTTAGTGAAATTATATAATTGGGTATTTTTGGCAAACGTAATGTGATGAATCTGCTTAAGAAATTACAAATCAAAATGTCTAGGTATAAAACTACCTATTGACAAACTTTGGGCTAAGTAGCGCGTGTTTAAAGATAAAATTTCCTGAATTTGAGAAGAAATTTGTAAAAACTAATTATACTGTATATACATACATACATATTTCAACCGAATATTAAAAAAAAATTACGATGCAACGTACGAAAATGTAATCACCGACTGTTATCAGCATCAACTTCGATAATACGTGCTAATGGTGTTTGGCTTCGTATTAAGTATTGATGACTAAGAATAAGTCACTGCATTTATTTTGCCATTTACAACAAAACATATGTACATATGTACGTAATTATGTATGCATATTTTGTATACACATATACATATGCATGCTGGTAGATACATACCTTTTACAGACATATGAATATGGTAAGCAATAAAAGTTTTAAGTTTTATTTATTTTTTGATTTACTTGATATTTATATATTTTTTTTAATTACAAAAAATGTTACAAAAATACAATCTTCAAACTGTTACGCTGTTTAATACCATAATTATTCGATTTCCTTTGTTTCGAAGAACGGCAGTTATTCTCTTGAGCTCAACGATTTTTTACACTTTATGAAGAAAAAACACAACAAAGGCGTATAATTAAATAGACCGTTTCCGTGGTCCAATACAATTCCAATTAAATTCTAATTTCGTCGTGATATACAAACATTTTTGGTAATACTTTATTTGCAGCTACATATAGCATATGTACATAAGCGGCGGTACGTATGTAAATACAAATATTTCATAAAAGTACGTCAACAATATGAATGTATGAATAAAGTTAAATTGTATAAACTCAACGTTTGTAATAAATTAATAAATATATTCACTATAAACGTCTTAACATTATATACATACATATGTAATTTAAGTTACTTATGTTTATACAAAAGCGTTTGCCATTTTAAAGAGAAACTAAAACGCCGGCAATCAACAATAACCTATTTCTACCTATTTTAAATTACATGAAATATGCTTAATGTAATTACTTACAAATATAAATCACTTGCTGTTTCGAATACTATGACAAATTTGAACAAGTTGTTAACTTTTTGGCCACTCCTTTATTAAAGATTGATTACTCACGTCTCAATACTCCAACTTCAAATTGTACTTTATGAAGAAATTCAAAAAAAGAAAGCGAAAGCATAAATGGTACTCTTCCTAATGGCAAGGAAACATTGCCCATCGTACTATCGGAAAGGCGGGGAAACCCATCACACACATTTATACAAAACATTTTCATGTCTTCTGTGGACATGAGAATTCTATAGTATTTGAAACAGAGATAAAATTTGAAATGTAGAGCACTGGCGTCTTTAAAAAGTAATTCTGCCATTACTCTGGTTTTGCAATTTTATTCTCACATCATTTCTCTGTGTAGTATAAATTATTAAAATAATTGGATATGGATATAACAAGGAATAACATATAAATTATTTGTATTTTAACCTGTACTTAGGTTGTTGTTATTGATGACAACTTATTCAGCAAGTCGTGACTAAAACAATGGCATTATATTGAACAAATATTCTAAATAATAAAAAATATAGAAAAAGTATATAATTTCCGCTAACTTATGGTTTTTGAGATATTTGCACTTAAAGTTCAAAATTCAACTATTTGAAGTACGTGTCTCATTTTACACTTACATTTCTATCTTATATATTCACTAATATTTCACTAATTGGTTTCTACCCAATTGTTTTATATTAAATAGGGGAATAATTGCTTTTATTTATTATTTAACGTTTGTTCAATTCTTTTTGTTCACACAATAACAAAAGGGTTGCAATTAAACAAATAATCAGTGTTACCTTACCTATATTTTACAAAGGAAACAAAAGAAATTAAATACCACCCCAGGAATAGAGAATAGAGTTTAATTGAGGTATGCACTGCGACCTTAGGTCTATTGTGCCCTCTCCTAACTCACAGGGACTCCCTAAGCCCCCTCTATCCGGAAACATGGTTCTAAGGGCCTTAGACCTGCGTGTGCAGGCTGCAATGCAGTCGATTAGCAGGTGCTCCGGGGTTTCAGATTCCCTGTCGCAGAACCGGCAGTTAGCGCAAGAGGCTAGTCCTATGTTAAATAGGTGCCTTTTCAACTTGCAGTGGCCGGTGTAGAATGCGATCAAGAGCCTGAGTTTGATCCTTGGGAGGTTAATTGTCGATCTAAACCTGTTAAGGTTGTACCCCCCCTATTAGCAACTTGGCATGCCGCATACCATGCGCCCGTTGCTAATGATCTTCTCTACGGAGCAGCTCCTTTATAGTGTGGGGGACTACCCCAGTGAACCGTTCGGGCCCTACCATATTTGTGGAGGCTGTGGAGCGGGCGAGCTCGTCAGCCAGTTCATTGCCAGCTATGCCTCTATGACCAGGTACCCAAATTAGGTGTACCTGGTTCATTTCAGCTAGGCTGTTTAGCCGTTCTCTACACTTCTGCACTAGCAGCGATTTGATCTCGTACGCGGAGATCGCTTTTAGTGACCGCTTGGCTATCGCTGAGTATGGTTATTCGCTCATTTCGATAGTTGCGATGGAGGTTTATCTCTATACACCGACTTATGGCCAAGACTTCGGCCTGGAAAATACTGGGAAATCTACCCATCGGTATAGATAGCCTTGTGCATGGACCTGCGATCCCTGCACCAATGCCTTTCGACGTCTTCGAGCCGTCAGTGTACCACTTCAGTGTACTATCCCTCAGCACCAGTTCAAGAGTGGAGTCATTCCACTCGCTCTTGCTGCCAAGGGTAACCTTGAACTTCCTCGTGAAATTTATTGTTTTTGTAATCCCATCCTTCGGGAGGAGGGCAATTGGAATGTTGCCACTTATCATCTCCATCCTCTGGGACGAGATTGTTTTCCCTTTGCCGCATCCCTCTGCCGTTATTTGCAGGGGTGAATGCTTGGCTACTTGACCGATCACTATGTGGAGCAGTGTGAGTTCCAGCAGCACCACCGCCGTTGGGCAGGTTCGCATAGCGCCCGTCATGCAGACACATGCTAGCCGCTGAAGCTTCGATAGTTTCATCACCACCGAGGCCTGTGCCGCCACAGACACCGCTCCATATGTGTGAATCGGTCGCACAATCATGGTGTACAACCACCTGACAATCCTTGGATTGCAACCCCAGGATTTTCCTGCCAGCCGATTACACATAATTAGTTCCTTTGTCGAATTGACCAAGGTTTGGTTCACATGCTGCTTCCGCCGCAAAGTAGAATCCAGCGTAAGACCAAGATATTTTACCTTTCTGGTCATCTCGATCTCTCTACCCCCAAGTGTGAGGTTCCTAAGCCCGGGTAGGGACCTGCGCCTCGTGAACGGGACGATGGTCGTCTTCGACGGGTTGATACTCAGTTCAACTCCCCTGCACCACTCCTTTGCTAGGCTTAGACCTCATTGCACTAGGTCACAGAGAGTGTCCTCGAACTTGCCTTTAGCTATAATCACAATATCGTCCGCATAACCTTGGCAGCGGATACCATTAACGGTTAGCAGTGCTAACAGGTCGTCCACAACAAGGCTCCACAGTAGGGGCGATAGTACACCACCCTGCGGACAGCCTCTTGTTGTGCCGAGACGAATCTTTGTGCCCCCTGCTGTGCTCTCAGCAACCCTGGTGCGCAGTACCACCTCTATCCATCTACGCACCGGTGCTGCCACATTTCTACCCTCCAGTGCCATGGCTACACTTCTATGAGATGTGTTGTCAAAAGCTCCCTCGATATCCAAGAAGGTGCATAGCATAACTTCCCTTTTCTCCAGTGAACTCTCTACCTCAGAGGTCAACTGGTACAGAGCCGTGTTTGTTGATCTGCCAGCTCTATATGCATGCTGAGCCGCATGCAGGGGTGCAGTCTTCAGCGCCTTCGACCTTAAATGATGATCTATTATTTTCTCCATAGTTTTCAGTAGGAAGGAGGTTAGGCTAATTGGCCTGAAAGATTTAGCCAAAGAGTAGTCCTTCCTTCCTACTTTCGGTATGAAGATTACCTCAGCTGTACTCTATGATACAGGGATGTAGGCCAAGGCGAGGCTTTTCCTCAGCAGCCTAATCAGGTGTGGCATCAGGATCTGCTCACCCTGTTGTAGAAGCGCTGGGAAGATGCCGTCCACTCCCGGAGACTTGAACCTTTCAAACGAGGTAAATAATTGTTTAGCGATAGCCCAATCAGTGCGGGATGGCCTGTGTTCAGTTACGGGCAGACACCGGTAAACCGGAATAGTCTCCGGGAAGTGAGCACGCAAGAGCTCTGTAGCTCTGTCCTCCACGCTGGTCGTGAATGTTCCGTCATTCCTTTTGATGGCTAGCACTGTGCCCGTCTTCCCTTTAGCCAGAGCCTTGTGCAGCCTAGCAGCTTCTGGTGTGGAGGAGACGTTTTCACAGAATCTCCTAAAGCTAGCCTGTTTAGCAGACCTGATCTCTTTATTATACAGTGTCAGGTTGCTCCTATACTCTTCCCAGACCCCTGTACGTTTAGCCTTATTAAATAGGCTGCGTACCTTCTTCCTTAGGTCTTCGAATTTCCTTGTCCACCAGGAGCAATTGCGCCTGTCTCCTAAGGGGCGGCTGTCATTGTACGCGTTAATGATGGACCCGTTAAGCGCGGTCAATCTGCTCTCCATTCCCGGGCCCGTGACGCTACTGTCTGTCTGCCCCTCCTTCTTCAATCCCTCATCTAGCCTCTCCCTGAAGGCACCCCAATTGGTCCTTCGAGGGTTGCGTCTAGGAGGGAATAGCTTGACCTCTGCCCTCAGTGCTAATCTTACAATTCTATGGTCTGACAGGGAGAGCACCGTTGAGACTCTCCACTGCGAGACCAACCCGATTGCAGGTTCATTACTGAGGGTGATGTCCAACACCTCCCTCCTGCTTATAGTTATGAATGTGGGTTCACACCCTACATTCTCTATCGCTAAATTACTGCCTACTACATATTCTAACAGAGACTTACCTCTCACGTTGCAGTCGGTGCTGCCCCATTCCGAGTGGTGAGCGTTCGCTTCGCAGCCAATGATAAGGGGGAGCTTGTGCAGTCTGCAGTGCTCTACCAGCCTTTCCACCGCCTCCGGGGGTGCCGTTGCTGCCTCTCCTGGAAAGTATGCTGAGGCCAGGACGAAGTCTTTGCCCTAAGTGTCCCTGGCCTGCACCGCCACCAAATCCTGCGTCGGAAACTCTGAAATGCAAAAGAAATCAATATTGCTCCTGACAACTATACACGTCCTAGGCCTCTGGCTAGAGAGGTCCCAGATTACCTTGTTTGCCTCCGTCTTGAGGCCCTTTACCTCTCCTTTGTAGACCCAAGCTCTTGGATCAGCAGTGTGCCCAGTTTCTCCGCAGTGAACCTGCTTGTTATGACAGCTGAGGTTGCCTCCGCATGATGCAGGTTCACTTGGGCAATTTCCATGTTGACGGCCATTATAATATGGGCTCGAGGAAAGAGAGATCCTCTTCCCCGCCGTCAACCACGATACTGTCCATTGGGCCTCCAAATCCGTCTAGGAGCTCCTGCGTGGAGGGTAACTCCGTGTTCCGGCCATCATCGGGGACGTCTGTGGTCGTTACTGGCACTGCCTGTCCAGACCTGCTCCTGCAGGGCTGCTCCGACATCTCGTCCACCTCCATCCTTATTGCTCCGGGGCGGACTCCGGCACTGCCTGGTTATCGACGCCCTTGTCCCGTGGAGTCGCAGGCGTTTTGGCTCCCTTGCTCCCGGTGTCAGCAGGCCGCATGACGACCGTGCTGTACCTGTAGAACAGGCTGAAGCTCGCGGACGGACGCACTTATTGGACTCGTCGTCTATGTATAAGTGTAGTCTCCATCCTTCCATATCACCTAGCTTCTCCTTTCTGCTGCCGGCAACACACCAGGGCGAGATACTGAGTCCCCGATTCTGGTTCCTCACCAGGCCCAAGGCGTACTCGTAGGTCCTGTCCCCGCACCGAGGGAGGAACATTGTCATGCTATGCATGATTGGCACATCTTCCACCCTCTTCGCGCAGAGGACAGGGCCCGTCCAGCTTTGGAGCGTGTTCCCTCAACCAGTCGGCGGACAACTCGTCCAGGCGGTCTACCTGCATTACACCTTCTCTGAAGTCGATTCCTAGGAAGGACGCCGTGTAGTCCTCTCCTGTAGACACCTCGTCCATGAGAAGGTCCTGCAGCGCGGTGAGCTCTTCCGATTTCAGCGACTCCGTCTTTCACAACATGATCGATCTTTTTGGTGATATTTTTAATGCTGGAATCTAGTACAGATAACCATATCTCGGGTCCCGGCGAAGTCGATCAGCCCCAACCCATTTGGGGATGTTTCTTCGTGGATGCTGAATTTACCGACTGTTGCGCCAAAGATACCTTTCTTGCTCACCCTGGCGTTAAAGTCGTGACATCGTGACGGGGACAGTTCTCATAGGTGCGCTCGAAACGCTCATCTTTGGTCACATCATCCATCCTTCTCTTCCGTCGAGGCGTGGGCGCAAATCAGCGAGATGTTGAATAACTTCGCTTTAATGCGGATTGTGGCGAGGCGTTCATCCACCGGAGTGAATGATAGTACTCGGCGGAGGAGTACTTGCCAAACTTGCGCTCCTTTATATGGCAATTGTATTAAATACATCAGGAACCTACTCGCCTCAGTCCTTGTCCCGTCCATCCCATATCTTGGACGGCGGGGATGTCAGTATTCACTCTAACGGGGATATCAACCAGCTGGCCAGCGGCACCTTTCTTATTAAGGGACCGGACGTTCCACGTGCATGCCCTCAAATCGTAGTTCTTATTTCATATGCCATGGTCATCAACAAAAGGGGCGTATCTGATCCGAGGCAGTTGGTAATCTTTCCCTGGGGGCGCTTTTTGCGTGGCGGGTCCCAAATCCAGCGCACAACCCCATGAAGGGGGTATTTCACCTTCTCACTTTAGCCGGATGCATGGTCAAAGACCGGCAGTCGTGAGCTGCTTGAGCCAAATATAAAAGAATCGTTTCTGGCCACTCCCAAATGAATGGCGATCAGAGAACTTCCCTCACGTGCGTGAACTTTTACACATGACTCCATCTTTTATTGTATCTATAGCCGTATAATCCTTTTTTATTTTTTGTAATCATTTTCTTATGTAAATGAAAAAATGGATTCAACGTAAGTTAAATAAGGAATTAAAGTTAGTTTTATTATTTAATAAAAATCAAATGCGTAGAACCGAATGAGCGTAATATTAGTGCATATAAAAGTTAAAATATATATATATATATATATATATAGTGCATTATAAATCGGACACGCACTTTAAATTTGAATTTTTTAACTTTAAATGGAAATATTTCAAAAACTAAAGCCGAGTTAACATCGACGCGCCAGTTGCTTCTTCTTATCGCAATTTGGCGCCAATACGACATACCAAGTGCGCCAGAGCTCTCTGTTTCCTCCGACGGGTACTACGTCGAATACCGAGCTGGAGTGTTTTCATTCATACGGATGAATTGACCTTGAAAAGGTAGCCGTTGTCTCTTAATTCGCTGAACTATGGCAATGTCGTCGTATATCTCATATAGCTCATCATTCCATCGAGTGCGATATTCGCCGTTGCCAACGTGCAAAAAAACATAAATCATCCGCAGAACCTTTTCTCGAAAATCCGTAACGTCGACTCATTAGATGTTGTCATCGTCCATGCCTCTGCCCTATATAGCAGGACGGGAGTGACTCATAGTTTTGTTTTTGTTCGTCGAGAGAGGACTTTACTTCTCAATTGCCTACTTAGTCCAAAGTAGCACCTGTGGGCAAGAGACATTCTGCGTTGGATTTCGAGTCTGACGTTGTTGTTGGTGTGAATGCTGGTTCCAAGATAAACGGAATTATTTACGACTTCGTCATGTTATGACAGTGAACAGTGACGTGGGAGCCTAGTCGCGAGTGCGACGACTGTATGTTTGATGACAGGAGATATTTCGTCTTGCCGTTGCTGTCTCCATATTGGGTAAGAAGGCGATAAGGAGACGCCAAAATTGGGAATGTTATTTTAGATTCCAGTCAGATTTTATATAAATTAGAATCTGAAAATTCTGAATTGATTAACAATAATCCAGCAAAAAGTTTTTGTGGTGAAAATTTTGTATAACATTTTTGTTATTATTATGTTTGTATGTTTGGTGTGCATATGACTATTTTGACATTTACCGCCTTTAAAAATTCCTTGCCAGTTTGAAAATTATGAGTGTACTAACACAAGATGCGAATGTAATAATTCTTTGGAACTGTTACTGGCACATGTGGTCGCAAAGTAATTCTGCCATTCTTGGGTTGGAGACATATGCTAATGCGGTTTTGTTTACGAAAGAGCAATGATCAAAATATAAAATTTGATTCTCTCCAAGTCAACCGCAGGTTAAATAATTGTTAAAAACTCTACACCAAATTACTGCCAGGTTCACCGATAAACTCATATTTGTTAGGTCAGTCGTGACGTTCAATATACTTGTCAATTGACCGACACTGTCGTTATTAAATAGATACACCTTTGACTTATAATTGTAATGCCCTAATTTGCTTCGCGTTAGACATTGGTTTTATCAGCGAAGTTTGATTTTGGATGCGTTTGTTCATATAAAAAGTTTTTGACACGAAGCCAAACAAAATGTTGGGCAACTCTCGTCTTTTTACGCTTTGCCAAGCAACAATCGTTAACCGCTGAAAGCAAAAAGTTCAATGTGGCATGCCCTTCCACTGAAAAAACCTTCATAATAATACGACGACTGACCATTGAATATTCAGCCGGTATCCAGCGACAAAATAAAGCTTAAACTTTATTTCAACTGCCATTGAATAAAAGTGCAATGTTTCTCATAACTCGGCGAGATATCAATAACAATGGATGGTACGTTGTAAATACGAGTGTATGCAGATATCAAATACGTTTCCTATGTATTTAAATGGTACACTAATTCAACACACTTATTAGTGCGCCAAATTTATTTACACATTTGCAAAGTCTAAACACACTGGATTAACATTACATAACCTTCATGACAATCTACACTGTATAATCTTGCTACTTACCATCTAGATTATCTGCCTTACCAGTATAGTAAGACCCCGCTTAGGGCAACCTGCAGAATAGACGCTGAAAACCGAGCCGAGAGCAAAAGTGACGAATGCGTGAAATAAGGTTCTGAGCATTAAGCGGATCAATGCGAGAAAACATTTTTGAAACGATTTTCGGCGCAGATAGTGAAGTCTGAAATCTTCACGCAAATACTGATATTCGCCTAATTCTTTCGTTTTGTATTTATCAATGTTTTCCATTCTTTTTTTTAATATTGTAACGGATTTCTCGTTGAACCGTCTACCTAGTTACTTACTCTTCATTTGTTCAATAAAAAGCATTCGTGTTCGCTAAAAATATATAGCCCTGAGCTGGAAACAAAACTACCAAAATAAAAAAGAAATCGGTATATAATACCTAAAATCGATGAGCGCTGATCGACATCAGCTTTACGTTGAAGTTATACGGACAATAACTTGCTTTCGAGTTGATTACAAGAACTACATAGTTGTCAAAATTTATGAAAATTTAAAGCCGTAGTAGGATGCAAGCCACTTGATTATCAATAAAAATTTGAAGATGCCTTCTTCAAGTAAACCGCTTAAAACTCTTTAAAAGTTTTACAGAAATAATGATACAAAGGATTCATACACTTATATTTTGATAAACTAGATAATAGACTAAATACCGTTTGTTTGCAAAACTACATTGTTAGCTATTTTAACTTGATCAACTTGCCCCACGACTTCAAGTTCAAAAAATTAGTGGGCTAGTAGAAAAGTATGAGTGTATTCTAATATGAAAGCAATTCTTTGGTCGTGTATCAGGTGGGTTTTCAGCTCTCAAGAAAAGCAAAAACTTCATATAAAAAACGCTTATGAAATGATCAAGAAGTTTTCTGATGTTAAATTTTCTTGTGGCAACATCCAGCTCTCAAGAAATTCAGTAAGTATATTTACTACTTTTATTTTATAAATTGTGGATAGGCAACACTGGTTTTGCGAAGAAACATAACTGTTTCTATATATTTCTGACGAAAATTGAGTGGGAAGAAGAAGAAGGTGGTGGTTTTATTTGAATTTTGTATGTTATTTCGTTTATTCCTTAGAAATGGATGACTTAACACCTGTTGCAAAGCGGCAAAAGAGGATAAAAAATTTCACAGCGGGTGAAAAACGAGACTAATTAAAGCAGTGGAAGAATGGCCCCGAATATGGGACATGAAAAATGTTATGCATTCAAATAAAAATGCTGTGGAGCAGGCCTGGGTGCACATAAGCAATTCCGTTGGCAAAACTGGTAAGTGTATATAAATTAAAGTTTCATTTTATGAATCTTTTAATTTCATTTTATTTGTTATGTTTATATAGTTAGTGAGTGCAAAGCTGGATGGATTAGCTTACGGGAGAGCTATCGCTATCACGCCAAAGTGGCCCGCAAGCATAAAAGTGGTAGCGCAGGTGGAGAAACCCTGGAGGAGCCTTTTTTTTCAGACGCGATTGATTGGGAATTTGCTGAAGAAATGGCATTTTTACCAAATACATCAAACAAAAGAACGTAAGTCTATTAAATATTATATATATTATTTTAAAATTTCATAAATTTTTGTTGTGCTTTCGCAGAACTTTCACAAGTCCAACGTTTGAAGATTTTGATTCATCTTCCCCGATAAATAGAGCGAATGAGGAGGTGTTAAGTGTTCCGCAATATGATTATGTAAGTGTATATAATGTGCATGTAAATGGATGTATATAATGTGCATGTTTTATTTTTTGTTTGTGTATTTTGCAGAATCCAACACCCACCACAAGTAGTCGTACGTTTCGCGGAAGCCAAAATGACGAGGCATGGAATCGGTTCAACAACATTTTAAAGAAGCAAGAAGATTTGGTAGCAGCAAAGAACAACTCATCATATGCACAAGTTCTTGCTAGTTTTGAGTGGTAAAATAAGTGAAGGATGATATGTGTATGGAATTTTACAGTATGCTGTTACAGAAAGTTAATGAATTTAAATCAAAAAATTAAAATAAATATCTTTTTATACTCACTTATCTTCTGATTAGTTATGAAATAAATAAACTCGAAATTTGGAAACATCAAACTTCTTTTTATAAAAAACATATATACATGGTTTACATAAAATAAATAGCAATTATTGTTTTTATAAATAAACATTAATATTTAAAAATTCAAAGAAATGTTGCATTATTTTGCCATGGAACAGATCCAGATGTAGAATTTACATAATCTTTTAAGACATTTCGTACATATTTTCCATAATCTGATGCTCTTCCCCGGTAGGTACCTAAATCATTTAAAAGGCCTTCTTGTTGTTGTATAGTCTCCCATTCTCCTGATTCCCAGAATCCATCGATGCCCTCGAATCCAGAGAAGATAGGGGGATTATAAGTTTGTCCACATTTATTGATGAGGAAGTTATGAAGCAGGCAGCATGCTGAAACTATCGATCGTGCCCGATCCAGATGACAAAATAATACCTTTCTGACGCAAAGCCATTTTGCACTCAAAATTTCAAACGCGTTTTCAACACACCGTCTTGCTCTACTTAAACGGTAATTGAAAATTTGTTCCTCTTTGGAAAGGTTTTTGCTGTTGTAAGGCTTTATAATACGTTTACACAGTGGAAATGCGTCGTCTCCTACAATGAAGTATGGTACTTTTTTGCCATCAATAAAGCCGTCGGCCGGAAATTGGCAGCTGTCATTAAGTATGCTGATACCAAATCTCGAATTCTTCATAATATTGGAGTCTCCTTCGCTTCCGTAAGCACCAACATCGACGTATGTGAATTTATAATTGGCATCACATGTGGCCATCAACACAATAGAATGGAATCCCTATAATAAAAGCATATTAATAAAAATTATTAACTACCGTACGAGGGTATTATAATCTACATATATGTATATGTACGTATTCACTTACTTTGTAATTATAAAATATGCTTCCAGATTTTGGTGGGGCTTTGATAGCTACATATGTGTTTGCCATCGATAGCCCCGACGCAGTTCGGAAAATTCCATTGTGTTCGAAAGCAATTCGATATCTCCAACAACGAGTGTTCTGTCCAATCTGGAATTTCATTTTTCAATACGCTGCATATTCCCTTAAACACATCGGACACGATTCTACCAAAGTGCTGCTTGCTAATACGATAGCAGGAGGCAATATGGAGTTGTATATCTCCAGAAGCCAGGTACCTGAAAAAAAGAAAAATCATAGCGGTTAAATCCTATTTGTGCTAATATAGTACCTGTTTTTATAACATACTCTAGTACAATTGCTAACTTAGCTTTAGTAGGAATGAAATCGTTCGGTCTAGTATTCCGCTTTGGAAGCAGATGTGGTTCCAGTATTTCCCAAAGCTCATCAAATACACTTGGTGGCATACGAAAATTTTCGATGAAACGAGTTGGATCGTTCCGTAAGTTTTTGAAGTGAGTGAAAAACCTCCCCTTCTCATTCCTCGCCTTGAGATAAGGGCTCACCCAATGACAGGGTCTCCTGCGTCTTAATTTGGTTTTTCCAGACTCTATGATGGTCATGAATGCGCCACAGTTCAACAAAATCATAAGATTTAACCTAAAATATAAGAAATACGTTTGTATAGACATTATAATTTGGTAAAATATTATATAAAATCTACTCTTCGTCTTCCATTATGGATACTAAAAATGACCACCTGAAAAATAAATAATAATAATTAATCATGATATTTTTAAATAAATTAAATATACATAAAAGGAAACTAACCAATTGCTTTGCTCTAATATCTTTTACGTTTGAATAACTCTTTGCTTTTTTATACACAAATACAATTACTCCTGCTCAATTCCGTTTGATTAGTTTTTCACTTGACCACCTGTAAAATAAATAATAATCATTAATCATGATATTTTTAAATAAATTAAATATACATAAAAGGAAACTTACCAATTGCTTTGCTCTAATATCTTTTACGTTTGAATAACTCTTTGCTTTTTTATACACATACACAATTACTCCTGCTCAAATTTCTATTCCGTTTGATTAGTTTTTCACTTGACCACCTGTAAAATAAATAATAATCATTAATCACGATATTTTTAA
The DNA here is from genome assembly GCA_027475135.1 of Bactrocera correcta. Taxonomy (NCBI): domain Eukaryota; kingdom Metazoa; phylum Arthropoda; class Insecta; order Diptera; family Tephritidae; genus Bactrocera; species Bactrocera correcta. The sequence continues at coordinate 84,213,597 of CM050326.1, forward strand.
ATAAATTAAATATACATAATAGGAATCTTACCAATTGCTTTCCTCAAATATCTTTTACGTTTGATTACTTTTCACACTCTTCTTCTTTTACTTTTTAACATTCACGGTGCGATATGAAATGTCAAAATTTCTTGCTAACTACTATTTCACACAAAAGAAATAATATCAAAAAACTCTTCAGCATTACTTTAGAGCTCGAACCTAACCTTTACGATCGAACATTGCTAGTTGCAACCATCGATAGTATGAGTTATTGTTCTTACAAAGGAGATCAAAAAAAAAAAAAAATAAACGAATGAACTTAAATTTTTAGTTATTACGCATACTACAGCCAAAAAATAATATTGTTATAATTATAATTGTTGGATTTGCATAATCTATTTATTATATTTGCAATTCCTATTAATTGCAACACTGCTATTTAACATTGTGAATATTCACAGTATGCAGATCCAAATTAACACTGCTATTACTTTTCTTCTATTACAATGAAATATGTACGCTTCTCTTTTTGAATTTCATTATACATGTGAATGTCGAGTTGTCTGCACGCCTCTAAAAAAACGGAGAAATAATTGCTCATGTATATAAATGTATATATATAAATTGTGTTTGTTTTTTATATGAAAGTGGTGTCTATAAAATTACTTTGTGTCGTTTTAACATTCTGTTTGTTATTTGTTCTGTGTTGGCTGTAAGATTACTCTGCGTAAATTCAACAGGTTATGGGCCCAGAGTACGCAAATAACCATGGAGAGGGTAAAATGTAACATTATTCCATTTTGCGGAGAAAAATATGCAATATGGAAATTTCGCATTAGAGCACTTTTGGCTGAGATCGACGCTTTGAGGGTTGTAGACGAGGATGCCCCAGTGGATCCCGATGAAGCATGGTAGAAAACTGAAAGGAACGCGAAAAGTTTAATCATTGAATTTCTAAGTGACTCTTTTCTTGGGTTTGCAAGCAACGAAAGTGCAGCTCGGCAAATTTTCGCAAATTTGGATACGATATACGAAATAAAAAGTTTAGCAACGTAGTTGGCTGTACAAAAGAAATTACTCTCTTTAAAATTCAAAAGTGAATCGCAGCTTTTGATCCATTTCAATTTCTTTGATGATTTAATGACTGAACTGTTAGCTTCGGGAGCAAAGATG
>CM050326.1:84223874-84253302 GCA_027475135.1 Bactrocera correcta
AAGAATTTCGTTATCTTATATTTAGGTATAAAGTCGAATTTGTTGTATGTGCACATTTAACAATCGCTATCGAAATGCTTCATATCATTAGTTTAACATATTTAAGTTAATTAACCTTTTTTATCTTACTGAAGTCTACATAAAGCCCTAACGGTATAACGGCAGCGCATTTAGAAGAATCCCGTAATCTTATATTTATGTACAAAATCGATTTTCTTGTGTTTACACATTTAGCAATCGATATTGAAATGCTTCAAATCATTAGTTTAATATTTTTATGTTAATTAACCTTCTTTATCTTACTGAAGTCTACACAAAGCCTTGGCGGTATAACGGCAGTGCATTTAGAAGAATTCCGTAATCTTATATTTAGGTATAAGGTCGATTTTCTTGTATATATACATTTCGCAATCGATATCGAAATGCCTCAGATAACTGGTTTAACATATTTAAGTTAATAAACCTCCTTTAGCGAAATGAAGTTGACATAAATCCATAACGGTAGTGCATTTAGTAGAACTCCGTAATCTTATATATATATATAAAGTCGATTTTCTTGTATATACTCATTAAGCAATCGATATAGAAATGCTTCAAATCATTAGTTTGACATATTTAAATTATCTTTATCTTACTGAAGTCTACAAAAGCCTTAACGGCACAACAGCAGTGCATATAGAAGAATTCCGTAACCTTATATTTAGGTATAATGTCGATTTTCTTGTATATACACATTTAGCAATCGATAACGAAGTGCTTCAAACCATTACTTTAACATATTTAAGTTAATTAACCTTCTTTATCTTACTGAAGTCTACATAAAGCCTTTCCGGCATAACGGCAGTGCATATAGAAGAATTCCATTATCTTATATTTAGGAACAAAGTCGATTTTCTTTTATATATATGTTTAAAAATCGATATCAAAACGCTTCAAATCTTTAGTTTAATATATTTAAGTTAATTAGCCTACTTGATCTTACTGAAGTTTACATAAAGCCTTAACGGTGTAACGGCAGTGCCAGTCCGTTAACTTATATTTAGGCATAAAGTCGATTTTGTTGTATATACACATTTAGCAATCGATATCGAGATGCTTCAACTCATCAGTTTAACATATTTAAGTTAATAAACCTTCTTTAACGAACGGAAGTTGGCATAAGGCCATGGCGGCATAACGGCAGAACATGTAGAAGAATTCTGTTATCTTATATTTAGGTATAAAGTCGATTTTCTTGTATATATATATATATGGTTTAACATATTAAAGTTAATGAACTTTCTTTACTTTACTTTACTTTTATTGAAGTTTACATAAAGCCATAACGGCATAACGGCAATATGTTTATATGAATTCCGTTATCTTATATTTAGGTATAAAATCGATTTTGTTGTACAAGCACATCTAGCAATCGATATCGAAATGCTTCAAATCATTAGTTTAACATATTTAAGTAAATTAACCCTTTTTATCTTACAGAAGTCTACAAAAGCCTTAACGGCATAACGGCAGTGCATTTAGAAGAATTACGTAATCTTGTATTTAGGTATGATTTCGATTTTCTGGTATATACTCATTTAGCAATCGAAATCGAAATGCTTCAAATCATTATTTTAACATATTTAAGTTAATAAACCTTCTTAAACGTATTGAAGGTGATACAAAGCCATGGCGGCATAACGACAGTACATTTGGAAGAGTTCCGTAATCTTATATTTAGGTATATAGTCGATTTTGTTGAATACACGCATTTAGCAATTAATATCGAAATGCTTTAAATCATTAGTTTAACATATTTAAGATAATTAACGCCCTTTATCTTACTGAAGTCTACAAAAGCCTTAACAGCATAACGGTAGTGATTTGGAAGAATTCCGTAATCTCATATTTAGGTATAAAATCTATTTTGTTGTATATACACATTTGGCAATCGATATCGAAATGCTTCAAATCATTAGTTTAAGATATTTAAGTTAATTAACCTTCTCTATCTAACTGAAATTTACATAACGCCATAACGGTATAACGGCAGTGCATTTGGGAGAATTCCGTTAACTTATATTTAGGTATAAAGTCGATTTTGTTGTATATACACATTTAGCAATCGATATCGTGATGCTTCAACTCATCAGTTTAACATATTTAAGTTAATAAACCCACTTTAACGAACTGAAGTTTACATAAAGCCAAGGAGGCATAACGGCAGTGTATTAAGAAGAATTCCGTAATCTTATATTTAGGTATAAAGTCGAATTTGTTGTATGTACACATTTAGAAATCGCTATCGAAATGCTTCAAATCATTAGTTTAACATATTTAAGTAAATTAACCTTCTTTATCTTACTGAAGTCTACATAAAGCCCTAACGGTATAACGGCAGTGCATTTAGAAGAATTCCGTAATCTTATATTTATGCATAAAATCGATTTTCTTGTATTTACACATTTAGCAATCGATATTGAAATGCTTCAAATCATTAGTTTAATATTTTTAAGTTAATTAACCTTCTCTATCTTACTGAAGTTGGCATAAAGCCTTGGCGGCATAACGGCAGTGCATTAAGAAGAATTCCGTAATCTTATATTTAGGTATAAAGTCGATTTTCTTGTATATATACATTCCGCAATCGATATCGAAATGCCTCAGATAACTGGTTTAACATATTTAAGTTAATAAACTTCCTTTAGCGAAATGAAGTTGACATAAATCCATAACGGTAGTGCATTTAAAAGAATTCCGTAATCATATACATATATATAAAGTCGATTTTCTTGTATATACTCATTCAGCAATCGATATAGAAATGCTTTAAATCATTAGTTTAACATATTTAAGTAAATTAACCCTCTTTATCTTACTGAAGTCTACGAAAGCCTTAACGGCAGTACAGCAGAGCATATAGAAGAATTCCGTCACCTTATATTTAGGTATAATGTCGATTTTCTTGTATATACACATTTAGCAATCGATATCGAGAAGCTTCAACTCATTAGTTCAACATATTTTAGTTAATTAACCTTGTTTATCTAACTGAAGTTTACATAAAGCCATAACGGTATAACGGCCTTGAATTTGGGAGAATTCCGTAATCTTATATTTAGGTATAAAGTCGAGTTTTTTGTATGTACACATTTAGCAATCGCTATCGAAAGGCTTCAAACATATTTAAGTAAATTAACCTTCTTTATCTTACTGAAGTCTACATAAAGCCCTAACGGTATAACGGCAGTTCATTTAGAAGAATTCCGTAATCTTATATTTATGCATAAAATCGATTTTCTTGTATTTACACATTTAGCAATCGATATTGAAATGCTTCAAATCATTAGTTTAATATTTTTAAGTTAACTAACTTTCTCTATCTTACTGAAGTCTACATAAAGCTTTGGCGGCATAACGGCAGTGCATTAAGAAGAATTCCGTAATCTTGTATTTAGGTATAAAGTCGATTTTCTTGTATATATACATTTCGCAATCGATATCGAAATGCCTCAGATAACTGGTTTAATATATTTAAGTTAATAAACCTCCTTAAGCGAAATGAAGTTGACATAAATCCATAACGGCAGTGCATTTGGAAGAATTCCGTAGTCTTATGTTTAGGAATAAAGTCGATTTTCTTGTATACACTCATTTAGCAATCGATATAGAACTGCTTCAAATCATTAGTTTGACATATTTAAGTTAATTAACCCTCTTTATCTTACTGAAGTCTACAAAAGCCTTAACGGCACAACAGCAGTGCATTTGGGAGAATTCCGTAAACTTATATTTAGACATAAAGTCGATTTTGTTGTATATACACATTTAGCAAGCGATATCGAAAAGCTTCAAATCATTAGTTTAACATATTTAAGTTAATTAACCTTCTTTAACGCACTGAAATCTACATAAAGCCTTAACGGTATAACTGATGTGCATTTAGAAGAATTCCGTAATCTTATATATATATATAAAGTCGATTTTCTTGTATATACTCATTTAGCAATCGATATAGAAATGCTTCAAATCATTAGTTTGACATATTTAAGTTAATTAACCCTCTCTATCTTACTGAAGTCTACATAAAGCCTTAACGGCATAACGGCAGTGCATTTAGAAGAATTCTGTAATCTTATATTAAGGTATAAAGTCGACCTTCTTGTATATACACATTAAGCAATCGATAACGATATGCTTCAAATCATTAGTTTAACATAGCTAAGTTAATTAACCTTCTTTATCTTACTGAAATTTACATAAAGCCATAACGGTATAACGGCAGTTCATTTGGAAGAATTACGTAATCTTATATTTATGTATAAAGTCGATTTTGTTGTATATACACATTTAGCATTCGATATCGAGATGCTTCAAATCATTAGTTTAACATATTTAAGTTTATAAACCTTCTTTAACGATCTGAAGTTGGCATATAGCCATGGCGGCATAACGGCAGTGCATGCAGAAGAATTCCGCAATCCTATTTTTCAGTATAAAGTCGATTTTCTTTTATATACACATTTAGCTATCGATATCGAAATGCTCCGAATCATTAGTTTATAATATTAAGTTAATAAACATTTTTTATATTACCGAAGTCTTCATAAAGCCTAAACGGTGCAACTGCAGTGCATTTAGAAGAATTGCATTAACTTATATATAGGTATGAATTCGATTTTCTTGTATATACGCATTTAGCAAGCGATATCGAAATGCTTCAAATCATTAGTTTATTATATTTAAGTTAATTAACACTCTCTATCTTACTGAAGTCTTCGTAAAGCCTTAACGGCATAACGTCCGTGTATTTAGAAGAATTGCGTTGTCTTCTATTTAGGTATAAATTCGATTTTCTTGTATATACACATTTAGCTATTGATATCGAAATGCTTCAAATCGAGCATGGAGAAGAATTCCGTAATCTTATGTTTAGGCATAATGTCGATTTTCTTGTATATACACATTTAGCAATCGATATCGAAATGCTTCAAATCATTAGTTTAACATATTTAAGTTAATAAACATTTTTTAGCTTACTGAAGTCTACATAAAGCCTTAACGGTATAACTGCAGCGCATTTAGAAGAATTCCGTAATCTTATATTTAGGTATAAAGTCGATTTTCTTGTATCTACATATTTAGCAGTCGATATCGAAATGCTTCAAATCATTAGTTTAACATATTTAAGTTAATTAACCCTCTCTATCTGACTGAAGTCTACATAAAGCCTTAAAGGCATAACGTCCGTGCATTTAGAAGAATTCCGTTGACTTATATTTAGGTACAAATTCGATTTTCTTGTATATACACATTTAGCTATAGATATCGAAATGCTTCAAATAACTGCTTTAACATATTTAAGTTAATAAACCTTCTTTAACGAACTGAAGTTAACATAAAGCCATAACGGCATAACAGCAGCGCATTTAGAAGAATTCCGTTATCAAATATTAAGATATAATGTCAATTTTCTTGTATATACACATTTAGCAATCGATATCGAAATGCTTCAAATCATTAGTTTAACATATTTAAGTTAATAAATTTTGTTAGCTTACTGAAGTCTACATAAAGCCTTTACGGTATAACTGCAGTGCATTTAGAAGAATTGCGTTATCTTATATATAGGTATAAATTCGATTTTCTTGTATATACACATTTAGCAAGCGATATCGAAATGCTTAAAATCATTAGTTTAACATATTTAAGTTAATTAACCCTCTCTATCTTACTGAAGTCTACATAAAGCCTTAACGGCTTAACGTCCGTGCATTTAGAAGAATTGCGTTGTCTTATATTTAGGTATAAATTCGATTTTGTTTTATATACACATTTCGCAATCGATATCGAAATGCTTCAAATCGGCAGTGCATTTGGAAGAGTTCCGTAATCTTATATTTAGGCATAAAGTCGATTTTGTTTAATATACGCATTTAGCAATCGATATCGAAATGCTTCAAATCATTAGCTTGACATTTTTAAGATAATTAACCATCTTTATCTTACTGAAGTTTGCATAAAGCCATAACGTCGATTGTGTTGTATATACGCATTTAGCAATCGATATCAAAATGCTTCAAATAACTGGTTTCGCATATTTAGGTTACTTAACCTTCTTTAACGTATTTGAAGGTGAGACAAAGCCATGGCGGCATAACGACAGTATATTTGGAAGAACTCCGTAATCTTATATTTAGGTATAAAGTCGATTTTTTTTTATATACACATTCAGCAATCGATATCGAAATGCTTCAAATCATTAGTTTAACATATTTAAGTTAATTAATCCTCTTTATCCTATCTACAAAAGCCTTATCTACAAAAGCCTTAACGGCATAACGGCAGTGCATTTGGAAGAGTTCCGTAGTCTTATATTTAGGTATAAAGTCAATTTTGTTTAATATACGCATTTAGCAATCGATATCGAAATGCTTCAAATCATTAGTTTAATATATTCAAGATAATTAACCCTCTTTATCTTACTGAAGTTTACATAAAGCCATAACGGTATAACGGCAGTGCATTCGGGAGAATTTCGTAATCTTATATTTAGGTATAAAGTCGATTTTGTTGTATATACGCATTTAGCAATCGATATCGAAATGTTCCATATAACTGGTTTAGCATATCTAGGTTAATTAACCTTTTTTATCTTACTGAAGTTTACATAAAGCCATAACGGCATAACGGCAGTATATTTGGGTGAATTCCGTAATCTTTTATATTATATAAAATCGATTTTCTTGTATATACACATTTAGCAATCGATATCGACATGCTTGAACTCGTTAGTTTAACATATTTATGTTAATAAACCGTCTTTAACGAACTGAAGTTAACACAAAGCCATAACGGCATAACGGCAGCGCATTTTGAAGAATTCCGTTATCTTATTCTTAGGTATAAAGTCGATTTTCTTGTATACACACATTTAGCAATCGATTTCGAAATGCTTCAAATCATTAGTTTAACATATTTAAGTTAATAAACATTTTTTAGCTTACTGAAGTCTACATAAAGCCTTAACGGTATAACTGCAGCGCATTTAGAAGAATTCCGAAATCTTATATTTAGGTATAACGTCGATTGTCTTGTATCTACATATTTAGCAGTCGATATCGAAATGCTTCAAATCATTAGTTTAACATATTTACGTTAATTAACCCTCTCTATCTTACTAAAGTCTACATAAAGCCTTAACGGCATAACGGCAGTGCCATTAAAAGAAATGCGTTATCTTATATTTAGGTATAAATTCGATTTTCTTCTATATACACATTTAGCAAGCGATATCGAAATTCTTCAAATCATTAGTTTAACGTATTTACGTTAGTTTACCTTCTTTAACGTATTGAAGCTGATATAAAGCCATGGTGGCATAACCGCAGTGCATTTAGAAGAATTCTGTAATCTTATATTTAGGTATAAGGTCGACTTTCTTGAATATTCACATTTAGCAATCGATAACGATATGCTTCAAATCATTAGTTTAACATTTTAAAGTTAATTAACCTTCTTTATCTTACTGAAATTTACATAAAGCCATAACGGTATAACGGCAGTGCATTTGGAAGAATTCCGTAATCTTATATTTATGTATAAAGTCGATTTTCTTGTATATACACATTTAGCAAGCGATATCGAAATGCTTCAAATCATTAGTTTAACATACTTAAGTTAATGAACCTTCTTTAGCGTATTGATGTTGATATAAAGCCATGACGGCATAACGACATTACATTTTGAAGAATTCCGTAGTCTTATATTTATATATAAAGTCGATTTTCTTTTATATATGCATTAAGCAATCGATATCGAAATGCTTGAACTCATTAGTTTAACATATTTAAATTAATAAAAATTGTTTAGCTTACTGAAGTCTACATAAAGCCTTAACGGTATAACTGCAGTGCATTTAGAAGAATTCCGTAATGTTATAATTTTATATTTAGGTATAAATTCGATTTACTTGAATTAACACATTTAGAAATCGATATCGAAATTCTTCAAACCATTAGTTTAACATATTTAAAATAATTAACCTTCTTTAGCGTATTGAATCTGATATAATGCCATGGCGGCATAACGGCAGTACATGTGGAAGAATTCCGTAATCTTATATTCAGGTATTAAATCGACTTTCTTGTATTTACACATTTAGCAATCGATATCGAAATGCTTCAAATCATTAGTTTAACATATTTAAGTTAATAAACCTTCTTTAACGAACTGAACTTAACATAAGGCCATACCGGCATAACGGCAGTGCATTTAGAGGAATTCCGGTATCTTATATTTAGGTATAAAGTCGATTTTCTTGTATATACACATGTAGCAATTGATATCGAAGTGCTTCAAATCATTAGTTCAAAATATTTAAGTTAATAAACCTTCTTTAACGAACTGAAGTTGGCATAAAGCCATGCCGGCATAACGGCAGTGCATGTAGAAGAATTCCGTTATCTTATATTTAGATATAAAATCGATTTTCTTGTATATACACATTTAGCAATCGATATCGAAATGCTTCAAATCATTAGTTTAACATATTTGAGTTAATAAACCTTCTTAAATGCACTGAAGTCTACATAAGGCCTTAACGGTATAACTGCAGGGCATTTAGAAGAATTCCGTAATCTTATATTTAGGTATAAAGTCGATTTTCTTGTATTTACACATTTAGCAAACGATATCGAAATGCTTCAAATCATTAGTTTAACATATTTAAGTTAATAAACCTTCTTTAACGAACTGAACTTAACATAAGGCCATACCGGCATAACGGCAGTGCATTTAGAGGAATTCCGGTATCTTATATTTAGGTATAAAGTCGATTTTCTTGTATATACACATGTAGTAATTGATATCGAAGTGCTTCAAATCATTAGTTCAAAATATTTAAGTTAATAAACCTTCTTTAACGAACTGAAGTTGGCATAAAGCCATGCCGGCATAACGGCAGTGCATGTAGAAGAATTCCGTTATCTTATATTTAGATATAAAATCGATTTTCTTGTATATACACATTTAGCAATCGATATCGAAATGCTTCAAGTCATTAGTTTAACATATTTGAGTTAATAAACCTTCTTAAATGCACTGAAGTCTACATAAGGCCTTAACGGTATAACTGCAGGGCATTTAGAAGAATTCCGTAATCTTATATTTAGGTATAAAGTCGATTTTCTTGTGTTTACATATTTAGCAATCGATATCGAAATGCTTCAAATCATTAGTTTAACATATTTAAGTTAATTAATCCTGTTTATCTTACTGAAGTCAGCAAAAGCCTTTACAGTATAACGGCAGTGCATTTGGAAGAGTTCCGTAATCTTATATTTAGATATAAAGTCGATTTTGTTGTATATACGCAATTAGCAATCGATAACAAAATGCTTCAAACCATTAGTTTAACTTATTTAAGTAAATTAACCTTCTTTATCTTACTGAAGTCTACAAAAGCCTTAACAGCATAACGGCAGTGCATTTAGAAGAAATCCGTAATCTTATATTCAGGTATAAAGTCGATTTTCTTGTTTATACACATTTAGCAATCGATATCGAAATGCTTCAAATCATTAGTTTAATATATTTAAGTTAATAAACCTTCTTTAACGTAATTAAGGTGATATAAAGCCATGGCGGAATAACGACAGTACATTTAGAAGAATTCCGTAATCTTATATTTAGGTATAAAGGCGATTTTGTTGTATATACGCATTTAGCAATCGATACCAAAATGCTTCAAATATTTGGTTTAGCATATTTAGGTTATTTAACCTTCTTTAACGTATTTGAAGGTGATACAAAGACAAGGCGGCATAACGACAGTACATTTGGAAAAATTCCGTAATCTTATATTTAGGTATAAAGTCGATTTTTTTGTATATACGTATTTAGAAATTGATATCGAAATGCATATTTAAGTTAATTAACCTTCTCTATCTTACTGAAGTCAACATAAAGCCTTAACGGCATAACGGCAGTGCATTTAGAAGAATTGCGTTATCTTATATTTAGGTATAAATTCGATTTTCTTCTATATACACATTTAGCAATCGATATCGATATGCTTTAAATCATAAGGTTAACATATTTAAGTTAATTAACCTTCTTTAACGTAATAAAGGTGATATAAAGCCATGGCGGCATAACGACAGTGCATTTAGAAGAATTTAGTAATCTTATATTTAGGGTTAAAGGGATTTTGTTGTATATACTCATTTAGCAATCGATATCAAAATGCTTCAAATAACTGGTTTAGCATATTTAGGTTATTTAACCTTCTTTAACGTATTTGAAGGTGATACAAAGCCATGGCGGCATAACGACAGTACATTTGGAAGAATTCCGTAATCTTATATTTAGGTATAAAGTCGATTTTTTTGTATATACACATTCAGCAATCGATATCGAAATGCTTCAAATCATTAGTATAACATATTTAAGTTAATTAATCCTCTTTATCCTACTGGAGTCTACAAAAGCCTTAACGGCATAACGGCAGTGCATTTGGAAGAGTTCCGTCATCTTATATTTTAGTATAAAGTCGATTTTGTTTAATATACGCATTTAGCAATCGACATCGAAATGCTTCAAATCATTAGTTTAACATATTTAAGATAATTAACTCTCTTTATCTTATTGAAGTTTACATAAAGCCATAACGGTATAACGGCAGTGCATTTGGGAGAATTCCGTAATCTCATATTTAGGTATAAAGTCGATTTTGTTGTATATACGCATTTAGCAATCGATATCGAAAAGCTTAAAATAACTGGTTTAGCATATTTAGGTTAGTTAACCTTCTTTATCTTACTGAAGTTTACATAAAGCCATAATGGCATAACGGCAGTATATTTGGGTGAATTCCGTAATCTTTTATATTATATAAATTTCTTGTACATACAAATTTAGCAATCGATATCGACATGCTTGAACTCATTAGTTTAACATATTTATGTTAATAAACCGTCTTTAACGAACTGAAGTTAACATAAAGCCATAACGGCATAACGGCAGCGCATTTAGAAGAATTCCGTAATCTTATATTTAGGAATAAAGTCGATTTTCCTGTATTTACATATTTAGCAATCGATATCGAAATGCTTCAAATCATTAGTTTAACATATTTAAGTTAATTGACCCTCTCTATCTTACTGAAGTCTACATAAAGCCTTAGCGGCATAACGGCAGTGCATTTGGAAGAATTCCGTTATCTTTTATTTAGGTATAAATTCGATTTTCTTGTATATACACATTTAGCAAGCGATATCGAAATACTTCAAATCATTAGTTTAACATATGTAAGTTAATTAACCTTCTTTAACGTATTGAAGTTGATATAAAGCCATGGCGGCATAACGGCAGTGCATGTAGAAGAATTCCGTAATCTTTTATTTAGGTATAAAGTCGATTTTGTTGTATATACGCATTTAGCAATCGATATCGAAAAGCTTAAAATAACTGGTTTAGCATATTTAGGTTAGTTAACCTTCTTTAACTTACTGAAGTTTACATAAAGCCATAATGGCATAGCGGCAGTATATTTGGGTGAATTCCGTAATCTTTTATATTATATAAATTTCTTGTACATACAAATTTAGCAATCGATATCGACATGCTTGAACTCATTAGTTTAACATATTTATGTTAATAAACCGTCTTTAAAGCACTGAAGTCTACATAAAGCCTTAATTGCATAACGACATTGCATTTAGAAGAATTCCGAAATCTTTTATTTAGGTATAAAATCGATTTTCTTGTATATACGCATTTAGTAATCGATATCGAAATGCTTTAGATATCTGGTTTAACATATTTAAGTTAACAAACCTTCTTTAGCGAACTAAGGTTGACATAAAGCCTAACGGCAGTGCATTTGGAAGAATTCCGTAATCTTATATTTAGGTATAAAGTCGTTTTTTTTGTATATACACATTCAGCAATCGATATCGAAATGCTTCAAATCATTAGTTTAACATATTTAAGTTAATTAATCCTCTTTATCCTACTGGAGTCTACAAAAGCCTTAACGGCATAACGGCAGTGCCTTTGGAAGAGTTCCGTAATCGTATATTTAGGTATAAAGTCGATTTTGATGTACATAGACATTTAGCAATCGATATCGAAATGCTTCAAATCATTACTTTAATATATTTAAGTTAGTTAACCTTCTTTAACGCACTGAAGTTAACATAAAGCCATGGCGGCATAACGGCAGTGCATGTAGAAGAATTCCGTAATCTTATTTTTAAGTATAAACTCGATTTTCTTGTATATACACATATAGCAATCGATATCGATATGCATCAAATCATTAGTTTAAAATATTTAATTTCATAAACCTTCTTTAACGAACTGAAGGTGGCATAAAGCCATGGCGGCATAACGGCAGTGCGTGTAGAAGAATTCCGTAATCTTATATTTAGGTATAAAGTCGATTTTCTTGTATATATACATTTCGCAATCGATATCGAAATGCTCCAGATAACTGGTTTAACATATTTGAGTTAATAAACCTCCTTTAGCCAACTGAAGTTGACATAAAGCCATAAGGGCAGTGCATTTGGAAGAATTCCGTAGTCTTATATTTAGGCATAAAGTCGATTTTCTTGTGTATACACATTTTGCAATCGATATCGTAATGCGTCAAATAACTGGCTTAGCATATTTAATTTAATTAACCTTCGTTATCTTGCTGAAGTTTGCATAAAGCCATAACGGCATAACGGCAGTATGTTTATATGAATTTCGTTATCTAATATTTAGGTATAAAGTCGATTTTGTTGTACATACACATTTAGCAATCGATATCGAAATGCTTCAAATCATTAGTTTAACATATTTAAGTTAATCAACCCTCTTTATCTTACTGAAGTCTACAGAAGCCTTAACGGCATAACGGCAGTGCATTTAGAAGAGTTACGTAATCTTGTATTTAGGTATGAATTCGATTTTCTTGTATATACTCATTTAGCAATCGATATCGAAATGCTTCAAATCATTAGTTAAACATATTTAAGTTAATTAACCTTCTTTAAAGCACTGAAGTCTACAAAAGACCTAAAGGTATAAAATCGATTTTGTTGTATATACACATTTAGCAATCGATATCGATATGCTTCAAATCATTAGTTTAACATATTTAAGTTAATAAACCTTCTTTGGCGAACTGAAGTTGGCATATAGCAATGGCGGCATAACGGCATTGCATTTAGAAGAATTCCGTAATCTTTTATTTAGGTATAAAATCGATTTTCTTGTATATACACATTTAGCAATCGATATCGAAATGCTTCAACTCATTAGTTTAACATATTTACGTTAATAAACCTTCTTTAAAGCACTGAAGTCTACATAAAGCCTTAACGGTATAACTGCAGTGCATTTAGAAGAATTCCATAATCTTATATTTAGGTATAAAGTCGATTTTCTTGTATTTACTTATTTAGCAATCGATATCGAAATGCTTCAAATCATAAGTTTAACATATTTAAGTTAATTGACCCTCTCTATGTTACTGAAGTCTACATAAAGCCTTATCGGCATAACGGCAGTTTGCATTTCTTGTATATACACATATAGCAATCGATATCGATATGCTTCAAATCATTAGTTTAACATATTTAAGTTAATAAACCTTCTTTAACGCACTAAAGTTAACATAAACCCATGGCGGCATAACGGCAGTGCATGTAGAAGAATTCCGTATTTTTATATTTATGTATAAAATATATTTTCTTGTATATACGCAATTAGCAATCGATAACAAAATGCTTCAAATCATTAGTTTAACATATTTAAGTTAATTAACCTTCTTTATCTTACTGAAGTTTACATAAAGCCTTAACGGCATAACGGCAGTGTATTTGGGTGAAATCCGTTATCTTTTATTTAGGTACAAAATCGATTTTCTTGTACTTACACATTTAGCAATCGATATCGAAATGCTTGAATTCATTAGTTTAACATATTAAGTTAATAAACATTTTTTAGCTTACTAAAGTCTACATAAAGCCTTAACGGTATAACGGCAGTGCATTTAGAAAAATTCCGTTATGTTATAATTTTATATTTAGGTATAAAGTCGATTTTCTTGTACTTACACATTTAGCAATCGATATCGAAATGCTTGAATTCATTAGTTTAACATATTAAGTTAATAAACATTTTTTAGCTTACTAAAGTCTACATAAAGCCTTAACGGTATAACGGCAATGCATTTAGAAAAATTCCGTTATGTTATAATTTTATGTTTAGGTATAAAGTCGATTTTCTTGTACTTACACATTTAGCAATCGATATCGAAATGCTTCAACTCATTAGTTTAACATATTTAAGTTATTAAACCTTCTTTAACGAACTGAAGTTGGCATAAAGCCATGGCGGCATAACGGCAGTGCATGTAGAAGAATTCCGTTATCTTATATTTAGGTATAAAGTAGATTTTCTTGTATATACACATTTAGCAATCGATATCGAAATGCTTCAAATCATCAGTTTAAGATATTTAAGTTAATTAACCCTCTCTATCTTACTGAAGTCTACATAAAGCCTTAACGGCATAACGGCAGTGCATTTGGAAGAATTCCGTTATCTTTTATTTAGGTATAAATTCGATTTTCTTGTATTTACATATTTAGCAATCGATATAGAAATGCTTCAAATCATTAGTTTAACATATTTAAGTTAATAAACCTTCTTTAACGTATTGAAGTTGATATAAAGCCATGGCGGCATAACGGCAGTGCATTTGGAAGAATTCCGATATCTTATATTTAGGTATAAAGTTGATTTTGTTGTATATATACATTTCGCAATCGATATCGAAATGCTTCAGATAACTGGTTTAACATATTTAAGTTAAAAAACCTCCTTTAGCGAACTGAAGTTGACATAAAGCCATAACGGCAGTGCATTTGGAAGAATTCTGTAGTCTTATATTTAGGCATAAAGTCGATTTTCTTGTATATAAACATTTTGCAATCGATATCGAAATGCTTCAAATAACTGGTTTAGCATATTTAAGTTAATTAACCTTCTTTATCTTATTGAAGTTGACATAAAGCCATAACGGCAGTGCATTTGGAAGAATTCCGTAGTCTTATATTTAGGCATAAAGTCGATTTTCTTGTATATAAACATTTTGCAATCGATATCGAAATGCTTCAAATAACTGGTTTAGCATATTTAAGTTAATAAACCTTCTTTATCTTACTGAAGTTTACATAAAGCCATAACGGCATAACGGCAGTATATTTATATGAATTCCGTTATCTTATATTTAGGTATAAAGTCGATTTTGTTGTACATACATATTTAGCAATCGATACCGAAATGCTTCAAATCATTAGTTTAATATATTTAAGTTAATTAACCCTCTTTATCTTACTGAAGTCTACAGAAGCCTTAACGGCATAACGGCAGTGCATTTAGAAGAATTACGTAATCTTTTATTTAGGTATAAAATCGATTTTCTTGTATATACACATTTAGCAATCGATATCGAAATGCTTCAACTCATTAGTTTAACATATTTAAGTTAATAAACCTTCTTTAACGAACTGAAGCTGGCATATAGCAATGGCGGCATAACGGCATTGCATTTAGAAGAATTCCGTAATCTTTTATTTAGGTATAAAATCGATTTTCTTGTATATACACATTTAGCAATCGATATCGAAATGCTTCAAATCATTAGTTAAACATATTTAAGTTAATTAACCCTCTTTATCTTACTGAAGTCTACAAAAGCCTTAACGGCATAACAGCAGTGCATATTCTCATATTTAGGTATAAAGTCGATTTTCTTCTATATACATATTTAGCAATCGATATCGAAATGCTTCAAATCATTAGTTTAACATATTTAAGTTAATTAACCTTCTTTAACGTAATAAAGGTGATAAAAAGCCATGGCAGCATAACGACAGTGCATATAGAAGAATTCCGTAATCTTATATTTAGGTATAAAGGCGATTTTGTTGTATATACGCATTTTGCAATCGATATCGAAATGCTTCATTTCATTAATTTAACATATTTAAGTTAATAAACCTTCTTAAACGAACCGAAGTTGGCATAAAGCCATGGCGGCTTAACGGCAGTGCATGTAGAACAATTCCGTTATCTTATATTTAGGTATAAAGTCGATTTTCTTGTATATACACATTTAGCAATCGATATCGAAATGCTTCAAATCATTAGTTTAACATATTTATTTAATAAACCTTCTTAAACGCACTGAAGTCTACATAAAGC
Source organism: Bactrocera correcta (assembly GCA_027475135.1). NCBI lineage: Eukaryota > Metazoa > Arthropoda > Insecta > Diptera > Tephritidae > Bactrocera > Bactrocera correcta. Next base: position 84,240,120 of record CM050326.1, read on the forward strand.
CTTAACGGTATAGCTGCAGTGCATTTAGAAGAATTATATTTAGGTATAAAGTCGATTTTCTTGTATTTACATATTAAGCGATCGATATCGAAATGCTTCAAATCATTAGTTTAACATATTTAAGTTAATTACTCCTCTTTATCGTACTGAAGTCAACAAAAGCCTTTACGGCATAACGGCAGTGCATGTAGAAGAATTCCGTTATCTTATATTTAGGTATAAAGTCGATTTTCTTGTATACACACATTTAGCAATCGATATCGAAATGCTTCAAATCATTAGTTTAACATATTTAAGTTAATAAACCTTCTTTAAAGCACTGAAGTCTACATAAAGCCTTAACGGTATAACTGCAGTGCATTCAGAAGAATTCCGTCATCTTATATTTAGGTATAAAGTCGATTTTCTTCTATATACATATTTAGCAATCGATATCGAAATGCTTCAAATCATTAGTTTAACATATTTAAGTTAATTAACCTTCTTTAACGTATTAAAGTTTATATAAAGCCATGGCGGCATAACGGCAGTGCATTTAGAAGAATTCCGTTATCTTATATTTAGGTATAAATTCGATTTTCTTGTATATACACATTTAGCAAGCGATATCGAAATACTTCAAATCATTAGTTTAACATATTTAAGTTAATTAACCTTCTTTAACGTAACAAAGGTGATAAAATCCGTGGCAGCATAACGACAGTGCATATAGAAGAATTCCGTAATCTTATATTTAGGTATAAAGGCGATTTTGTTGTATATACGCATTTAGCTATCGATATCGAAATGCTTCAACTCATTAATTTAACATATTTAAGTTAATAAACCTTCTTAAACGAACTGAAGTTGGCATAAAACCATGGCGGCTTAACGGCAGTGCATGTAGAAGAATTCCGTTATCTTATATTTAGGTATAAAGTCGATTTTCTTGTATATACACATTTAGCAATCGATATCGAAATGCTTCAAATCATTAGTTTAACATATTTAAGTTAATAAACCTTCTTAAACGCACTGAAGTCTACATAAAGCCTTAACGGTATAGCTGCAGTGCATTTAGAAGAATTATATTTAGGTATAAAGTCGATTTTGTTGTATATACGCATTTAGCAATCGATATCGAAATGCTTCAAATCATTAGTTTAACATATTTAAGTTATTTACTCCTCTTTATCGTACTGAAGTCAACAAAAGCCTTTACGGCATAACGGCAGTGCATTTAGAAGAGTTCCGTAATCTTATATTTAGGTATAAATTCGATTTTCTTGTATTTACATATTTAGCAATCGATATCGAAATGCTTCAAATCATAAGTTTAACATATTTAAGTTAATTGACCCTCTCTATGTTACTGAAGTCTACATAAAGCCTAAGCGGCATAACGGCAGTGCATTTGGAACAATTCCGATATCTTTTATTTAGGTATAAAGTCGATTTTCTTGTATATAAACATATAGCAATCGATATCGATATGCTTCAAATCATTAGTTTAATATATTTAAGTTAATAAAGCTTCTTTATTGCACTGAGGTTAACATAAACCCATGGCGGCATAACGGCAGTGCATGTAGAAGAATTCCGTATTCTTATATTTATGTATAAAATCGATTTTCTTGTATATACGCAATTAGCAATCGATAACAAAATGCTTCAAATCATTAGTTTAACATATTTAAGTTAATTAACCTTCTTTATCTTACTGAAGTTTACATAAAGCCTTAACGGCATAACGGCAGTGTATTTGGGTGAAATCCGTTATCTTTTATTTAGGTATTTTCTTGTATACACACATTTATCAATCGATATCGAAATGCTTCAAATCATTAGTTTAACATATTTAAGTTAATAAACCTTCTTTAACGCACTAAAGTCTACATAAAGCCTTAACGGTATAACTGCAGTGCATTCAGAAGAATTCCGTCATCTTATATTTAGGTATAAAGTCGATTTTCTTCTATACACATATTTAGCAATCGATATCGAAATGCTTCAAATCATTAGTTTAACATATTTAAGTTAATTAACCTTCTTTAACGTATTAAAGTTTATATAAAGCCATGGCGGCATAACGGCAGTGCATTTAGAAGAATTCCGTTATCTTATATTTAGGTATAAATTCGATTTTCTTGTATATACACATTTAGCAAGCGATATCGAAATACTTCAAATCATTAGTTTAACATATTTAAGTTAATTAACCTTCTTTAACGTAACAAAGGTGATAAAATCCATGGCAGCATAACGACAGTGCATATAGAAGAATTCCGTAATCTTATATTTAGGTATAAAGGCGATTTTGTTGTATATACGCATTTAGCAATCGATATCGAAATGCTTCAACTCATTAATTTAACATATTTAAGTTAATAAACCTTCTTAAACGAACTGAAGTTGGCATAAAACCATGGCGGCTTAACGGTAGTGCATGTAGAAGAATTCCGTTATCTTATATTTAGGTATAAAGTCGATTTTCTTGTATATACACATTTAGCAATCGATATCGAAATGCTTCAAATCAGTAGTTTAACATATTTAAGTTAATAAACCTTCTTAAACGCACTGAAGTCTACATAAAGCCTTAACGGTATAGCTGCAGTGCATTTAGAAAAATTATATTTAGGTATAAAGTCGATTTTGTTGTATATACGCATTTAGCAATGGATATCGAAATGCTTCAAATCATTAGTTTAACATATTTAAGTTATTTACTCCTCTTTATCGTACTGAAGTCAACAAAAGCCTTTACGGCATAACGGCAGTGCATTTAGAAGAGTTCCGTAATCTTATATTTAGGTATAAATTCGATTTTCTTGTATTTACATATTTAGCAATCGATATCGAAATGCTTCAAATCATAAGTTTAACATATTTAAGATAATTGACCCTCTCTATGTTACTGAAGTCTACATAAAGCCTTAGCGGCGTAACGGCAGTGCATTTGGAAGAATTCCGATATCTTTTATTTAGGTATAAAGTCGATTTTCTTGTATATAAACATATAGCAATCGATATCGATATGCTTCAAATCATTAGTTTAATATATTTAAGTTAATAAAGCTTCTTTATTGCACTGAGGTTAACATAAACCCATGGCGGCATAACGGCAGTGCATGTCGAAGAATTCCGTATTCTTATATTTATGTATAAAATCGATTTTTTTGTATACACGCAATTAGCAATCGATAACAAAATGCTTCAAATCATTAGTTTAACATATTTAAGTTAATTAACCTTCTTTATCTTACTGAAGTTTACATAAGGCCTTAACGGCATAACGGCAGTGTATTTGGGTGAAATCCGTTATCTTTTATTTAGGTATAAAATCGATTTTCTTGTACTTACACATTTAGCAATCGATGTTCGAAATGCTTGAATTCATTAGTTTAACATATTAAGTTAATAAACATTTTTTAGCTTACTAAAGTCTACATAAAGCCTTAACGGTATAACGGCAGTGCATTTAGAAAAATTCCGTTATGTTATAATTATATATTTAGGTATAAAGTCGATTTTCTTGTACTTACACATTTAGCAATCGATATCGAAATGCTTGAATTCATTAGTTTAAAATATTAAGTTAATAAACATTTTTTAGCTTACTAAAGTCTACATAAAGCCTTAACGGTATAACGGCAATGCATTTAGAAAAATTCCGTTATGTTATAATTTTATATTTAGGTATAAAGTCGATTTTTTGTACTTACACATTTAGCAATCGATATCGAAATGCTTCAGATAACTGGTTTAACATATTTAAGTTAAAAAACCTCCTTTAGCGAACTGAAGTTGACATAAAGCCATAACGGCAGTGCATTTGGAAGAATTCTGTAGTCTTATATTTAGGCATAAAGTCGATTTTCTTGTATATAAACATTTTGCAATCGATATCGAAATGCTTCAAATAACTGGTTTAACATATTTAAGTTAATAAACCTTCTTTATCTTACTGAAGTTTACATAAAGCCAAAACGGCATAACGGCAGTATATTTATATGAATTCCGTTATCTTATATTTAGGTATAAAGTCGATTTTGTTGTACATACATATTTAGCAATCGATATCGAAATGCTTCAAATCATTAGTTTAATATATTTAAGTTAATTAACCCTCTTTATCTTACTGAAGTCTACAGAAGCCTTAACGGCATAACGGCAGTGCATTTAGAAGAATTACGTAATCTTTTATTTAGGTATAAAATCGATTTTCTTGTATATACACATTTAGCAATCGATATCGAAATGCCTCAAATCAGTAGTTTAACATATTTAAGTTAATAAACCTTCTTAAACGCACTGAAGTCTACATAAAGCCTTAACGGTATAGCTGCAGTGCATTTAGAAGAATTATATTTAGGTATAAAGTCGATTTTGTTGTATATACGCATTTAGCAATGGATATCGAAATGCTTCAAATCATTAGTTTAACATATTTAAGTTATTTACTCCTCTTTATCGTACTGAAGTCAACAAAAGCCTTTACGGCATAACGGCAGTGCATTTAGAAGAGTTCCGTAATCTTATATTTAGGTATAAATTCGATTTTCTTGTATTTACATATTTAGCAATCGATATCGAAATGCTTCAAATCATAAGTTTAACATATTTAAGATAATTGACCCTCTCTATGTTACTGAAGTCTACATAAAGCCTTAGCGGCATAACGGCAGTGCATTTGGAAGAATTCCGATATCTTATATTTAGGTATAAAGTTGATTTTCTTGTATATATACATTTCGCAATCGATCTCGAAATGCTTCAGATAACTGGTTTAACATATTTAAGTTAAAAAACCTCCTTTAGCGAACTGAAGTTGACATAAAGCCATAACGGCAGTGCATTTGGAAGAATTCTGTAGTCTTATATTTAGGCATAAAGTCGATTTTCTTGTATATAAACATTTTGCAATCGATATCGAAATGCTTCAAATAACTGGTTTAGCATATTTAAGTTAATTAACCATCTTTATCTTATTGAAGTTGACATAAAGCCATAACGGCAGTGCATTTGGAAGAATTCCGTAGTCTTATATTTAGGCATAAAGTCGATTTTCTTGTATATAAACATTTTGCAATCGATATCGAAATGCTTCAAATAACTGGTTTAGCATATTTAAGTTAATAAACCTTCTTTATCTTACTGAAGTTTACATAAAGCCATAACGGCATAACGGCAGTATATTTATAAGAATTCCGTTATCTTATATTTAGGTATAAAGTCGATTTTGTTGTACATACATATTTAGCAATCGATATCGAAATGCTTCAAATCATTAGTTTAATATATTTAAGTTAATTAACCCTCTTTATCTTACTGAAGTCTACAGAAGCCTTAACGGCATAACGGCAGTGCATTTAGAAGAATTACGTAATCTTTTATTTAGGTATAAAATCGATTTTCTTGTATATACACATTTAGCAATCGATATCGAAATGCTTCAACTCATTAGTTTAACATATTTAAGTTAATAAACCTTCTTTAACGAACTGAAGCTGGCATATAGCAATGGCGGCATAACGGCATTGCATTTAGAAGAATTCCGTAATCTTTTATTTAGGTATAAAATCGATTTTCTTGTATATACACATTTAGCAATCGATATCGAAATGCTTCAAATCATTAGTTAAACATATTTAAGTTAATTAACCCTCTTTATCTTACTGAAGTCTACAAAAGCCTTAACGGCATAACAGCAGTGCATATTCTCATATTTAGGTATAAAGTCGATTTTCTTCTATATACATATTTAGCAATCGATATCGAAATGCTTCAAATCATTAGTTTAACATATTTAAGTTAATTAACCTTCTTCAACGTAATAAAGGTGATAAAAAGCCATGGCAGCATAACGACAGTGCATATAGAAGAATTCCGTAATCTTATATTTAGGTATAAAGGCGATTTTGTTGTATATACGCATTTTGCAATCGATATCGAAATGCTTCATTTCATTAATTTAACATATTTAAGTTAATAAACCTTCTTAAACGAACCGAAGTTGGCATAAAGCCATGGCGGCTTAACGGCAGTGCATGTAGAACAATTCCGTTATCTTATATTTAGGTATAAAGTCGATTTTCTTGTATATACACATTTAGCAATCGATATCGAAATGCTTCAAATCATTAGTTTAACATATTTATTTAATAAACCTTCTTAAACGCACTGAAGTCTACATAAAGCCTTAACGGTATAGCTGCAGTGCATTTAGAAGAATTATATTTAGGTATAAAGTCGATTTTCTTGTATTTACATATTAAGCGATCAATATCGAAATGCTTCAAATCATTAGTTTAACATATTTAAGTTAATTACTCCTCTTTATCGTACTGAAGTCAACAAAAGCCTTTACGGCATAACGGCAGTGCATGTAGAAGAATTCCGTTATCTTATATTTAGGTATAAAGTCGATTTTCTTGTATACACACATTTAGCAATCGATATCGAAATGCTTCAAATCATTAGTTTAACATATTTAAGTTAATAAACCTTCTTTAACGCACTGAAGTCTACATAAAACCTTAACGGTATAACTGCAGTGCATTCAGAAGAATTCCGTCATCTTATATTTAGGTATAAAGTCGATTTTCTTCTATATACATATTTAGCAATCGATATCGAAATGCTTCAAATCATTAGTTTAACATATTTAAGTTAATTAACCTTCTTTAACGTATTAAAGTTTATATAAAGCCATGGCGGCATAACGGCAGTGCATTTAGAAGAATTCCGTTATCTTATATTTAGGTATAAATTCGATTTTCTTGTATATACACATTTAGCAAGCGATATCGAAATACTTCAAATCATTAGTTTAACATATTTAAGTTAATTAACCTTCTTTAACGTAACAAAGGTGATAAAATCCATGGCAGCATAACGACAGTGCATATAGAAGAATTCCGTAATCTTATATTTAGGTATAAAGGCGATTTTGTTGTATATACGCATTTAGCTATCGATATCGAAATGCTTCATTTCATTAATTTAACATATTTAAGTTAATAAACCTTCTTAAACGAACCGAAGTTGGCATAAAGCCATGGCGGCTTAACGGCAGTGCATGTAGAACAATTCCGTTATCTTATATTTAGGTATAAAGTCGATTTTCTTGTATATACACATTTAGCAATCGATATCGAAATGCTTCAAATCATTAGTTTAACATATTTATTTAATAAACCTTCTTAAACGCACTGAAGTCTACATAAAGCCTTAACGGTATAGCTGCAGTGCATTTAGAAGAATTATATTTAGGTATAAAGTCGATTTTCTTGTATTTACACATTAAGCGATCGATATCGAAATGCTTCAAATCATTAGTTTAACATATTTAAGTTAATTACTCCTCTTTATCGTACTGAAGTCAACAAAAGCCTTTACGGCATAACGGCAGTGCATTTAGAAGAGTTCCGTAATCTTATATTTAGGTATAAATTCGATTTTCTTGTATTTACATATTTAGCAATCGATATCGAAATGCTTCAAATCATTAGTTTAACATATTTAAGTTAATTACTCCTCTTTATCGTACTGAAGTCAACAAAAGCCTTTACGGCATAACGGCAGTGCATTTAGAAGAGTTCCGTAGTCTTATATTTAGGCATAAAGTCGATTTTCTTGTATATAAACATTTTGCAATCGATATCGAAATGCTTCAAATAACTGGTTTAGCATATTTAAGTTAATAAACCTTCTTTATCTTACTGAAGTTTACATAAAGCCATAACGGCATAACGGCAGTATATTTATAAGAATTCCGTTATCTTATATTTAGGTATAAAGTCGATTTTGTTGTACATACATATTTAGCAATCGATATCGAAATGCTTCAAATCATTAGTTTAATATATTTAAGTTAATTAACCCTCTTTATCTTACTGAAGTCTACAGAAGCCTTAACGGCATAACGGCAGTGCATTTAGAAGAATTACGTAATCTTTTATTTAGGTATAAAATCGATTTTCTTGTATATACGTATTTAGCTATCGATATCGAAATGCTTCATTTCATTAATTTAACATATTTAAGTTAATAAACCTTCTTAAACGAACCGAAGTTGGCATAAAGCCATGGCGGCATAACGGCAGTGCATGTAGAAGAATTCCGTATTCTTATATTTATGTATAAAATCGATTTTCTTGTATATACGCAATTAGCAATCGATAACAAAATGCTTCAAATCATTAGTTTAACATATTTAAGTTAATTAACCTTCTTTATCTTACTGAAGTTTACATAAAGCCTTAACGGCATAACGGCAGTGTATTTGGGTGAAATCCGTTATCTTTTATTTAGGTATTTTCTTGTATACACACATTTATCAATCGATATCGAAATGCTTCAAATCATTAGTTTAACATATTTAAGTTAATAAACCTTCTTTAACGCACTAAAGTCTACATAAAGCCTTAACGGTATAACTGCAGTGCATTCAGAAGAATTCCGTCATCTTATATTTAGGTATAAAGTCGATTTTCTTCTATACACATATTTAGCAATCGATATCGAAATGCTTCAAATCATTAGTTTAACATATTTAAGTTAATTAACCTTCTTTAACGTATTAAAGTTTATATAAAGCCATGGCGGCATAACGGCAGTGCATTTAGAAGAATTCCGTTATCTTATATTTAGGTATAAATTCGATTTTCTTGTATATACACATTTAGCAAGCGATATCGAAATACTTCAAATCATTAGTTTAACATATTTAAGTTAATTAACCTTCTTTAACGTAACAAAGGTGATAAAATCCATGGCAGCATAACGACAGTGCATATAGAAGAATTCCGTAATCTTATATTTAGGTATAAAGGCGATTTTGTTGTATATACGCATTTAGCAATCGATATCGAAATGCTTCAACTCATTAATTTAACATATTTAAGTTAATAAACCTTCTTAAACGAACTGAAGTTGGCATAAAACCATGGCGGCTTAACGGTAGTGCATGTAGAAGAATTCCGTTATCTTATATTTAGGTATAAAGTCGATTTTCTTGTATATACACATTTAGCAATCGATATCGAAATGCTTCAAATCAGTAGTTTAACATATTTAAGTTAATAAACCTTCTTAAACGCACTGAAGTCTACATAAAGCCTTAACGGTATAGCTGCAGTGCATTTAGAAAAATTATATTTAGGTATAAAGTCGATTTTGTTGTATATACGCATTTAGCAATGGATATCGAAATGCTTCAAATCATTAGTTTAACATATTTAAGTTATTTACTCCTCTTTATCGTACTGAAGTCAACAAAAGCCTTTACGGCATAACGGCAGTGCATTTAGAAGAGTTCCGTAATCTTATATTTAGGTATAAATTCGATTTTCTTGTATTTACATATTTAGCAATCGATATCGAAATGCTTCAAATCATAAGTTTAACATATTTAAGATAATTGACCCTCTCTATGTTACTGAAGTCTACATAAAGCCTTAGCGGCGTAACGGCAGTGCATTTGGAAGAATTCCGATATCTTTTATTTAGGTATAAAGTCGATTTTCTTGTATATAAACATATAGCAATCGATATCGATATGCTTCAAATCATTAGTTTAATATATTTAAGTTAATAAAGCTTCTTTATTGCACTGAGGTTAACATAAACCCATGGCGGCATAACGGCAGTGCATGTCGAAGAATTCCGTATTCTTATATTTATGTATAAAATCGATTTTTTTTGTATACACGCAATTAGCAATCGATAACAAAATGCTTCAAATCATTAGTTTAACATATTTAAGTTAATTAACCTTCTTTATCTTACTGAAGTTTACATAAGGCCTTAACGGCATAACGGCAGTGTATTTGGGTGAAATCCGTTATCTTTTATTTAGGTATAAAATCGATTTTCTTGTACTTACACATTTAGCAATCGATGTTCGAAATGCTTGAATTCATTAGTTTAACATATTAAGTTAATAAACATTTTTTAGCTTACTAAAGTCTACATAAAGCCTTAACGGTATAACGGCAGTGCATTTAGAAAAATTCCGTTATGTTATAATTTTATATTTAGGTATAAAGTCGATTTTCTTGTACTTACACATTTAGCAATCGATATCGAAATGCTTGAATTCATTAGTTTAAAATATTAAGTTAATAAACATTTTTTAGCTTACTAAAGTCTACATAAAGCCTTAACGGTATAACGGCAATGCATTTAGAAAAATTCCGTTATGTTATAATTTTATATTTAGGTATAAAGTCGATTTTTTGTACTTACACATTTAGCAATCGATATCGAAATGCTTCAGATAACTGGTTTAACATATTTAAGTTAAAAAACCTCCTTTAGCGAACTGAAGTTGACATAAAGCCATAACGGCAGTGCATTTGGAAGAATTCTGTAGTCTTATATTTAGGCATAAAGTCGATTTTCTTGTATATAAACATTTTGCAATCGATATCGAAATGCTTCAAATAACTGGTTTAACATATTTAAGTTAATAAACCTTCTTTATCTTACTGAAGTTTACATAAAGCCAAAACGGCATAACGGCAGTATATTTATATGAATTCCGTTATCTTATATTTAGGTATAAAGTCGATTTTGTTGTACATACATATTTAGCAATCGATATCGAAATGCTTCAAATCATTAGTTTAATATATTTAAGTTAATTAACCCTCTTTATCTTACTGAAGTCTACAGAAGCCTTAACGGCATAACGGCAGTGCATTTAGAAGAATTACGTAATCTTTTATTTAGGTATAAAATCGATTTTCTTGTATATACACATTTAGCAATCGATATCGAAATGCTTCAAATCAGTAGTTTAACATATTTAAGTTAATAAACCTTCTTAAACGCACTGAAGTCTACATAAAGCCTTAACGGTATAGCTGCAGTGCATTTAGAAAAATTATATTTAGGTATAAAGTCGATTTTGTTGTATATACGCATTTAGCAATGGATATCGAAATGCTTCAAATCATTAGTTTAACATATTTAAGTTATTTACTCCTCTTTATCGTACTGAAGTCAACAAAAGCCTTTACGGCATAACGGCAGTGCATTTAGAAGAGTTCCGTAATCTTATATTTAGGTATAAATTCGATTTTCTTGTATTTACATATTTAGCAATCGATATCGAAATGCTTCAAATCATAAGTTTAACATATTTAAGATAATTGACCCTCTCTATGTTACTGAAGTCTACATAAAGCCTTAGCGGCATAACGGCAGTGCATTTGGAAGAATTCCGATATCTTATATTTAGGTATAAAGTTGATTTTCTTGTATATATACATTTCGCAATCGATCTCGAAATGCTTCAGATAACTGGTTTAACATATTTAAGTTAAAAAACCTCCTTTAGCGAACTGAAGTTGACATAAAGCCATAACGGCAGTGCATTTGGAAGAATTCTGTAGTCTTATATTTAGGCATAAAGTCGATTTTCTTGTATATAAACATTTTGCAATCGATATCGAAATGCTTCAAATAACTGGTTTAGCATATTTAAGTTAATTAACCATCTTTATCTTATTGAAGTTGACATAAAGCCATAACGGCAGTGCATTTGGAAGAATTCCGTAGTCTTATATTTAGGCATAAAGTCGATTTTCTTGTATATAAACATTTTGCAATCGATATCGAAATGCTTCAAATAACTGGTTTAGCATATTTAAGTTAATAAACCTTCTTTATCTTACTGAAGTTTACATAAAGCCATAACGGCATAACGGCAGTATATTTATAAGAATTCCGTTAACTTATATTTAGGTATAAAGTCGATTTTGTTGTACATACATATTTAGCAATCGATATCGAAATGCTTCAAATCATTAGTTTAATATATTTAAGTTAATTAACCCTCTTTATCTTACTGAAGTCTACAGAAGCCTTAACGGCATAACGGCAGTGCATTTAGAAGAATTACGTAATCTTTTATTTAGGTATAAAATCGATTTTCTTGTATATACACATTTAGCAATCGATATCGAAATGCTTCAACTCATTAGTTTAACATATTTAAGTTAATAAACCTTCTTTAACGAACTGAAGCTGGCATATAGCAATGGCGGCATAACGGCATTGCATTTAGAAGAATTCCGTAATCTTTTATTTAGGTATAAAATCGATTTTCTTGTATATACACATTTAGCAATCGATATCGAAATGCTTCAAATCATTAGTTAAACATATTTAAGTTAATTAACCCTCTTTATCTTACTGAAGTCTACAAAAGCCTTAACGGCATAACAGCAGTGCATATTCTCATATTTAGGTATAAAGTCGATTTTCTTCTATATACATATTTAGCAATCGATATCGAAATGCTTCAAATCATTAGTTTAACATATTTAAGTTAATTAACCTTCTTCAACGTAATAAAGGTGATAAAAAGCCATGGCAGCATAACGACAGTGCATATAGAAGAATTCCGTAATCTTATATTTAGGTATAAAGGCGATTTTGTTGTATATACGCATTTTGCAATCGATATCGAAATGCTTCATTTCATTAATTTAACATATTTAAGTTAATAAACCTTCTTAAACGAACCGAAGTTGGCATAAAGCCATGGCGGCTTAACGGCAGTGCATGTAGAACAATTCCGTTATCTTATATTTAGGTATAAAGTCGATTTTCTTGTATATACACATTTAGCAATCGATATCGAAATGCTTCAAATCATTAGTTTAACATATTTATTTAATAAACCTTCTTAAACGCACTGAAGTCTACATAAAGCCTTAACGGTATAGCTGCAGTGCATTTAGAAGAATTATATTTAGGTATAAAGTCGATTTTCTTGTATTTACATATTAAGCGATCGATATCGAAATGCTTCAAATCATTAGTTTAACATATTTAAGTTAATTACTCCTCTTTATCGTACTGAAGTCAACAAAAGCCTTTACGGCATAACGGCAGTGCATGTAGAAGAATTCCGTTATCTTATATTTAGGTATAAAGTCGATTTTCTTGTATACACACATTTAGCAATCGATATCGAAATGCTTCAAATCATTAGTTTAACATATTTAAGTTAATAAACCTTCTTTAACGCACTGAAGTCTACATAAAGCCTTAACGGTATAACTGCAGTGCATTCAGAAGAATTCCGTCATCTTATATTTAGGTATAAAGTCGATTTTCTTCTATATACATATTTAGCAATCGATATCGAAATGCTTCAAATCATTAGTTTAACATATTTAAGTTAATT
>CM050326.1:84253802-84284802 GCA_027475135.1 Bactrocera correcta
TAATCTTATATTTAGGTATAAAGGCGATTTTGTTGTATATACGCATATAGCAATCGATATCGTAATGCCTCAACTCATTAATTTAACATATTTAAGATAATAAACCTTCTTAAACGAACTGAAGTTGGCATAAAACCATGGCGGCTTAACGGCAGTGCATGTAGAAGAATTCCGTAATCTTATATTTAGGTATAAAGTCGATTTTGTTGTACATACATATTTAGCAATCGATATCGAAATGCTTCAAATCATTAGTTTAATATATTTAAGTTAATAAACCTTCTTTAACGCACTGAAGTCTACATAAAGCCTTAACGGTATAACTGCAGTGCATTCAGAAGAATTCCGTCATCTTATATTTAGGTATAAAGTCGATTTTCTTCTATATAAATATTTAGCTATCGATATCGAAATGCTTCAAATCATTAGTTTAACATATTTAAGTTAATTAACCTTCTTTAACGTATTAAAGTTTATACAAAGCCATGGCGGCGTAACGGCAGTGCATTTAGAAGAATTCCTTTATCTAATATTTAGGTATAAATTCGATTTTCTTGTATATACACATTTAGCAAGCGATATCGAAATACTTCAAATCATTAGTTTAACATATATAAGTTAATTAACCTTTTTTAACGTATTGAAGTTGATATAAAGCCATGGCGGCATAACGGCAGTGCATTTAGAAGAATTCCGTTATCTTATATTTAGGTATAAAGTCGCTTTTCGTGTATATATACATTTCGGAATCGATATCGAAATGCTTCAAATAACTGGTTTAACATATTTAAGTTAATAAACTTCCTTTAGCGAACTGAAGTTGACATAAAGCCATAACGGCAGTGCATTTGAAAGAATTCCGTAGTCTTATATTTAGGCATAAATTCGATTTTCTTGTATATACACATTTTGCAATCGATATCGAAATGCTTCAAATAACTGGTTTAGCATATTTAAGTTAATTAACCTTCTTTTTCTTACTGAAGTTTACATAAAGCCACACCGGCATAACGGCAGTATATTTATATGAATTCCGTTATCTTATATTTAGGTATAAAGTCGATTTTGTTGTACATACACATTTAGCAATCGATATCGAAATGCTTCACATCATTAGTTTAATATATTTAAATTAATAAAGCTTCTTTAACGCACTGAAGTTAACATAAAGCCATGGCGGCATAACGGCAGTGCATGTAGAAGAATTCTGTTATCTTATATTTAAGTATAAAGTCGATTTTCTTGTATATACACATATAGCAATCGATATCGATATGTTTCAAATTATTAGTTTAAAATATTTAAGTTAATAAAACTTCTTTAACGAACTGAAGTTGGCATAAAGCAATGGCGGCATAACGGCATTGCATTTAGAAGAATTCCGTAATCTTATATTTAGGTATAAAGTCGATTTTGTTGTATATACGCATTTAGCAATCGGTATCGAAATGCTTCAAATCATTAGTTAAGCATATTTAAGTTAGTTAACCTTCTTTAGCGTATTGAAGCTGATATAAAGCCATGGCGGCATAACGACATAAAGCCTTAAGGGTATAACTGCAGTGCATTTAGAAGAATTCTGTTATCTTACATTTAGGTATAAAGTCGATTTTCTTGTATTTACATATTTAGCAATCGATATCGAAATGCTTCAAATCATTAGTTTAACATGTTTAAGTTAATTAGCTCTCTCTATCTTACTGAAGTCTACATAAAGCCTCAACGGCATAACGGCAGTGCATTAAGAAGAATTCCGTTATCTTATATTTAGGTATAAATTCGATTATCTTGTATATACGCATTTAGCAAGCGATATCGAAGTGCTTCAAATCAATAGTTTACCATATTTAAGTTAATTAAACTTCTTTAACGAATTGAAGTTGATATAAAGCCATCGCGGAATAACGGCATTGCATTTAGAAGAATTCCGATATCTTATATTTAGGTATGAAGTCGATTTTCTTGTATGTACACATTTAGCTATCAAAATCGAAATGCTTCAAATCATTAGTTTATCATATTAACTTAATAAACATTTTTTAGCTTACTGAAGTCTACATAAAGCCCTAACGGTATAACGGCTGTGCATTTAGAAGAATTCCGTAATGTTATAATTTTATATTTAAGTATAAAGTCGATTTTGTTGTATACACACATTTTGCAATCGATATCGAAATGCTTCGAATCATTAGTTTAACACATTTAAGTTAATTAACCTTCTTTAACGTAATGAAGGTGATATAAAGCCATGGCGGCATAACGACAGTACATGTGGAAGAATTCTGTAATCTTATATTTAGGTATAAAGTCGATTTTCTTGTATATACACATTTAGCAATCGATATCGAAATGCTTCAAATCATTAGTTTAACATATTTAAGTTAATTAATCCTCTTTGTCCTTGTCTAAATGAGCTTCAGTCTCCTGCTCCACACAACACATAACCAACACCGAACACCTAACCACAACAATAATCCCGCATTAAAATATACATTCGTCACTAGCACGCTTCTTTCACCGCACTCATCTCTACACCACCTACAATCCACATCACACATAACAACATTATCACTACATTTTTCACCTCAACAAAAAGGGAGCAAAAGGGGCGGAGAAACAAGTGCGTCTTCACTTCTTTTTGCGATCCGCTAACGACCAGCCGTGTGATTAACCCCGAGTGCTGACTTTTAATATTGTGCCAACCTCAAATTTTATAATTCGAGTAAATTTCATATTTCGGTTATACATAAAATTCAGCGAAATACCGTTGGAGAATTTTGAAAGTTAATTGTAAAATCCAAAAAAAGTTTTAATAAAATACATTTGTGAGTTCTTTTGGCGGAATTGTGTGTTGCCCTTTTTTTATATACGAGTTTCCGAAAGGTGAGTGCGAGGCAATTAATCGAAAATAACATGGTCCTTCGAGCCAACAGAATGGCACTATAGAAAAAAAACAACAAAAAATCAAATTAAAAAAAAAAAAAAAATAAAAAAAAAGGGAAAACCAAAATTAAAAATTTTAAAACATAAAAGGTGCAGTGACACTAAAACATATAAAAGGCTAAATAAAAAGAATAAAACTAAATTAAAGCGAAGTAAAACGGAGTGCTGTGACAAAAAGAAGATAAAAAGAAATATTAATATATACACATACAGAAACTAAGTCCATTTTTAAAACAATAACATATACTCGCACATATATATATGAATATATAACAAAAATTAAGTTTTTAAACAAATTACATAAAAAGTAACAAATAAAATCAAACGAGCACGCCGCGTTATAAAAATCTAACACATTACATAATTAGGGCGCGATCGGCCAAAAAACATTAATTCAACAAAATAACAACACACACCAGGAAAACCGGAACACACAGCGGCGGGACAACAGGACAGAAAAACCGGCACACAGGCGCGGGAGAACCGGAGCATACAGGGCATAGCGCTGTTCCAAAATCTTACTTTCCCCCAAAACCCCTTGAGGCGTGATAAAATAAGTGTATCGTTTTCATTTATATTCATTATATGTATGTACATATGTATGATAACAAACGGATTTATATTTAAGATAATCCGTTTGAACGGCACAAACCGGGCAAATTTTAATTATATATATCATCTATATATATAAAACAGTAACAAAACAAAAAAAAATCTTTTATTTGCCTATTTGCTTACCCCTGTGTTACGAACACACGTAAGAAACTAATCAAACAACAATTTAATTTCAAGTATTCACTTGCAAGATTTTCCGCAATACTCCTTCTGTTCCTCAAAACAGCAAGCAGTATATCAAAAATAAATAAGCAAAAGGCCAATAAAAAGACAAGAAGAGAAAGAAAAGTAATAATCAATTCGAACATACATACATACATATTAACTAAAAACGACTCCCTATTATACGAGTATTATACGAAGTTAAAAATTTTAATAACATATTTGGAAAAGAGGTGAACACTTGCGCATGGTGAACTCTCTTTTGATTCGTGTCGCGCAATAACAAAAGACCGCAAAAACAATACGATCATTATATACAAGTAAATATACTTGAATATATACATATGCACCATAGGGGAGTATTAAATATAAAATAATCAAATTTGAATATTTGCAATAATTATCAGACTTTTATCGATATTTACTAATATATAAACGGTCCGGTACAACAACAAATATATACATATACTTACATTGGCAAATATTTCCTTTTGTCTTCGCTGCATACTTTTTATTATATTATAGCACATACATACAGGCCAGGCACATATGCAAAGAGTATTGACGCCTGTAGTTACGAAAGTGAATACGAGGGCATACGAATAAGTCCTCAAACAACAAAAAAAAACATATATATATATATATATATACATATATATATACACATATATATACACAAATACATATATGTATTATACAATATATTAAAATTTATGCGAGGGCATACGAAAAAGTCCGCAACCAAAACCAAAAAAAAAATAGTATATATATACATATATACATATATATATATATACTTACATATTATACAATATATCAATTTTATCATACGAGGGCGTTCAAATAGTCCGAAAACAAAGTATATATACACATACATATATATATATACACACATATAAACTATACAATAATTTATCATATTATTGCCTCAACATTTCTAAAAAACTGCGTAACACGACATACGCATATTTTAATACAAAAAATCGTAAATTCTGAAATAAAAACTCTTATTTGCGTAGAAGAGTTTTCGGGTTTTTTATATACATACATCTGAATTTATACTAAAAAGCTCATTTTTATTAAAATATTGTTGCTAAATGAGCACAGACTCTAAAGATACGAAATCTACTCAATTTTTAAAAATTCCGAAAATGATTTCTGATGACAAAAGTCCAAGTACACCTGCAGAAGCTACACGCTCGAAACAAGGTGCTACAAAGCAAAAAAGGGGGAAAGATATTTCTTACGCTAAATTCATTTCTGAGAGTGACAGCTTAATAAGATACTGATCTCGTTTTTCATCTTCACCGATCCAAGATAACTCTGAATTGGTGCTAGAAATCAAAAATCAAAATATTGACAATTTCTGGACACGTCTCCAATCTGCATATGACGCGATAGTAGAAACTGACGACTCAGATCTACCCGAAAATTTCAAATCCTCGGCTTACGCCAAATATGAAAATTTCTTTGACCAATATAAAGAGACAAAAGCCATGATCTCCGATCAGTTGAAATTAATTAAAGCAATTGCACCTACTCCACAACCGAGAGTAGAGCTGCCACAAATTCAAAGCCAAGAGGCGAGTTCAGGCATTCACTTTAAAGTGCCAATATGCGATACAGAAACATTTCACGGAGGTTATGAACAATGACCGTCCTTCCGGGACATGTTTACGGCCGTGTACATAAACCATCCTAAATTATCTCAAGCGCAAAAAGTGTATCACCTCAGATACAAAACCAAAGGTCAAGCAGGCGTAATAGTCAAACAGTTCGCATTAAATGACTACAATTTCAATTTGGCTTGGGAAGCTCTAAAAGAACGATACGAGAATGAAAGAATATTGGTCGACCAACAAGTCACCATATTAATGAACTTACCAAAAATTCAGAAAGAAACAAGTGAGGAGTTTATAAAACTTCAATCCACTAATTCAAATTGTTTGTCGGTTCTATCGACACAGAATATTCCCACAGACAATTGGGACCCCATACTGGTAAACATATGCTCCGCGGCATTACCGGAAAAATCTTTGCCTCTGTGGGAGCAATCGCTCTTATCACGAAGAAAATGCCCAACGTGGCAACAGATGAAAGATTTCTTAACTACCCAATACGAAATTGCGGAAAGGGTAGATAAAAAGACGGTCAGAACCAAAAACGTTCAACACGACCTAAATCGAAGTTTCATTAGACCCCAAGCTAGTAACAACAACAGTTTAAACAGAAGCTTTTTTAAAAATCAATCGTTCACATCTGAACAAAATAAATTAACGTCATGCGAACTGTGTAAAGGAGGGCACAAGCTAAAATCTTGCGAAAAGTTTAAAAAACTTAATATAAATGAAAGGAACAACGTTGTCAGATCGAAAAGACTCTGTACAAACTGTTTGTCGCACTCACACAATCTCAATAATTGCGAGAGCAAATTCAACTGCGTATATTGCCACAAAAGGCACCATTCTATGTTGCACTTAAATAACTTTCCCAACACACCTCAAAGTAGCGCTTTCTCAAAAAGAGCCACGGGTTTAGTTGCAACCGCAACTCCCGAAACACAAAATCCCGAATTTTGCCAAGAGACACCATGCTGCTCAAAGGCATTAAAAACTCAAACGCTACACAGCGATAATCATAGTAGAGTACTACTACCCACAGCAGTTGTCTTCATCGAACATCGAGGAGAACTGTTCAAACTAGAGCCCTAATAGACCAAGGGTCCCAACGATCCTTTATAGCGTCTAAGCCCCAAAATATATTAAAATTGCCAACAAAACATGCCAACTATGAAATTACGGGAATGGGCGGAAGAGTAGTACAAAACTCTAACAAAATATGCCCCATTACCCTAATGTCCCCCCAAGCGGATAAGCGCATTCAAGCAAATGCTATTGCCTTACCGCAACTAACAAACATGCTTCCAAGCTTTCAAATAAGTATCAAGCATTGGGATAAGATTTCACATCTGACTCTAGCAGACCCCAACTACAACACCCCCGCTCAAATAGACCTTCTATTAGGCAGCGATCTCATATCGCAAATTATACTAGAAGGTGTTGAAAAAATTTCTAAAACACTACTGGCGCAAAATACCATTTTCGGATGGGTCCTAAGTGGACTAGTTGCGGAACCAGTCACAGCAATGACAACTCAAGTTGAGGAAATCTCAAACGAGTACCTCAATTAACAATTAAGAAAGTTTTGGGAGTTAGAAGAACTCCCCCCCATTTCAATTACAACACCAGAAGATCAGTATTGTGAAGACTTTTACAAAGCCACAACTACTCGATCAGATAATGGTCGGTATGTCGTACGACTACCACTAAAACAACAATTTCCAGACACACTCACCTTAGGTCACTCTCGGACCTCTGCAATACAGCAGTTTTTAAGTATGGAAAAAAACCTACTTAGAAAAGGTGAGCTCAAACATGATTATGATGGGGTCTTAGAAGAATACCTCCATTTAGACCACATGGAGGAAATAAGCCCATGTGAAAAAATCATAAGAGGCAAATATTACTCTTTCTACTTGCTACATCATGCAGTAGTAAAGCCAGATAAAAAAACAACTAAAGTAAGAGTTGTTTTCAACGCCTCAAGATCCACTAGCTCGGGGAATTCCCTAAACGATATCCTGTTTACGGGACCCACGCTCCAACCAGATTTAATGCTGCTTATTCTAAACTGGCGTATATACAAATACGTATTCAATGGGGACATTGAAAAAATGTATCGGCAAATAGGCGTACATAAAGACGACCAAGATTTTCAACGTATTATGTTCCGAAGATCCCCCACCAGTCCTTTGCGCGACTTTAAATTAAAAACAGTTACCTTTGGCGTAAACTGTGCCCCATATTTAGCCATTCGAACGCTCCACGAATTGGCAGAAGACACCAAGTCAGAATTTCCTCTGGCGACCCAGGTGTTAAAAAAACAAACGTATGTAGACGATATTCTGTCTGGAAGTCACAGTCTTCCACAAGCACACGAATCATTATCACAAGTAATCCAAGCCCTCACATCCGCAGGGTTTCCATTAAAAAAGATTACGGCGAATCACTCAAGTATATTAAAAAATATACCAAAAGAAGATTTGTTGGACACTAATTTCCTTATTTTCGAAAAGGAAAGTACAACAAAAACTCTGGGCATCCAATGGAATGCGATATCGGACCAGTTCTCATACACGACAAAGTCTATATCCGCATTATCAGCCATAGCGAAAAGACAGACTTTATCCTCGGTGGCAAAACTTTTCGACCCCGCAGGATGGCTTTCGCCAATTATGATCCAAGCGAAAATCTTAATACAAGAATTATGGCTAGATGGAACCGACTGGGACGAACAAGTGAAACCTCCTCGCTTAGAAAAATGGTCTCAGTTCGCAAAAAATCTGAATGACATTTCTCAGATACAAATTCCACGATGGGTAAACTACTCCTCCGAACACAAAGTCGAATTACATGGCTTTTGTGACGCTACTATCTATGTGCGCACGCAAAGTGATACCACGACCACAAGCCACTTATTAGTAGCAAAAGTAAAGGTGGCACCTTTAAAAACTATAAGTCTCCCACGACTTGAGTTATGTGGCGCACTACTACTTTCAAAATTAGTAGCCATGGTGCAAATGCATTTAAATATGACAAAATGCAAACTTTATATGTGGTCCGATTCAGAAATTGTACTAGCCTGGTTGAAAAACCACCACATGCATGGAAGACGTATATTTCTAACCGAACGTCTCAAATTCTTGACCTAGTGGGATCAGCCACTTGGCGTCACGTAGCCAGTGCTGACAATCCTGCCGATCTAGGTACAAGAGGGTGCAAGCCACTGCACCTTGCCACTACCACCCTCTGGTGGAATGGCCCCCGATGGTTGATAGAGAATCTCTTGATTCTTGGCCACAATCCCCCATGCGCAACATTATAGCACCGGAAGGTCGAAAAATCGCCACCTTTCACACATTATTGGATGATGCCGATATCCTTGAACGATTTTTCTCGTTTCCAAAAGCGCTCAGAGTAGTCGCTTATATGTTCAAATTCATAGAACAACTCAAAAGCAAAGTTAAGGGATCACATAATTTCCCATGCAACACAGTGACGCACCTAGAGTTACAAATGGCAAAGGTCGCACTAATAACATATACACAAGCGCGCTATTTCAGCCGCGACATATCACTACTAAGAGAATCGAAGCCGATTGATAAAAAGAGCTCACTCTTAGTCCTCAACCCATTTCTGGACACGAAAGGTTTGATTCGTGCCAATGGTCGGCTTGCTAATTCGAGCCTAACATACAACGAACGCCATCCCATAATAATCCCAGAGAGGTCACCATTTGCCACACTGTTCCTCCACTACATCCACATCTTAATGCTACACGCCGAACATCGTCTCATGCAACAGATGGTACGCCAGGAGTATTATATCCCCCGTCTTAAGCCGCAAATCAAGAAGTGTATCTTCACGTGCAAGATTTGCACTATGCACAAGATGCGAACGCAGATTATGGCAGCTCTTCCACCTGAACGCTGCAATTTCGCTCTGCCTTTCACCACAACAGGTGTTGATTTTGCTGGGCCTTTCCAGGTAAAGGCGTCTATGTTAAGGCCTCCCACTCTCATGAAAGGCTATATGGCTGTCTTTGTATGTTTTACGACAAAGGCAGTACACCTTGAGCTGTGTAGTAGTTTGACGACGGAGGCTTTTCTCGCAGCATTTGCTCGCTTCGTCGCTCGACGTGGCTACCCATCAAAAATCATGAGCGATAATGGCAAAACCTTTATTGGAGCTCAACGAGCCACAGAAAAGCAATTTGTGGATTTTTTAAAACAAGTGTCACCCGACATCGTACAAAAGTACGCCCCCCAAGGTATCAATTGGCAATTTATACCCCCAAGCGCTCCTCATATGGGTGGTTTGTGGGAATCAGCTGTAAAGAGCTTCAAATCTCACTTCAAGAAGATAGCTGGCAGCTACAAATTTAATTATGAAGAATTCACTACATTATTAACTAAAGTGGAAGCCGTTCTCAACTCACGGCCCCTCACGGCCCTCTCGCAAGATCCTTCCGATTTAACAGCCCTAACTCCAGGGCATTTTCTAAAAGGAGCACCCATTCTGGCCACACCTGAGCCAGGCGTGGAGTCGCTCTCCTTACTAAATAGATGGGAAAGAATTAAAATTCTCCATCATAATTTCAGTCGCCGATGGAAAGAAGACTATATCAAGGACCTCCACAAGAGGTACCGATGGAAAATTACCGAAAATGCGCCAAAGATTGGAGATTGTGTCCTGATACAGGACGAGTGTCTCCCCCTTACCGAATGGCGGCTTGGCCGCATAGAGAAACTTTACCAAGGCTCCGACGGTCATATTCGCGTAGTCGATCTCCGTACGCAATCAGGAAAGTTAACAAGACCGCTCGTTAAGCTATGCTTTTTACCGACCGCCGATCGAAACGTAAACGAAAAAACCCTCGAATAAACCGGTTATAATAAATATTTTAATATAACAAACAAAACAATATAATGGTCAATCAACTTGACGCTCCACTTCTGCCACAACGTGGCAGCCATACCCATATCCACTTCATGCAACAAATTTAACACATCGCTCCAGAAAGCTCAACCACCTTCGCTCGACTATCCACGTGCCACGCCAAGTGGCAGCTCCAGTTACGGCAGCCCCAGTCGCGGCTGGCCCAGTCGCAGCTCCCCGAACCACCACATCAACGAGTCCTCCGGGAAACCGAGCACTGCCGTCAACGGCTATATCAGCAGCAGCCGCCGACCAGCACATCAACGAGTGCCCAATATCCGGTCGACCACACCGGTTGATGCACTGCGCAATTTTCTAAAGGTATTGCCACCAGCAGCAAAGGCTGCGCAGTCGTTCAGGCTACACGGCCACTGCCTCAATTGTATGGCACCTACCGACACTACACCAGGTTGTACCTGGGGCAACGTGCGCCAGATATTATGTGGCCGCACCACACCATGTTGCACCGAACCACCAGACCCGACATCAGGTAAACAATCTGGTAGCGCCAGTCGTTCAGGCACACGGCCACTGCCTCAATTGTCTGGCACCTACCCACACTACCCAGGAGTGTACCTGGGGAAACGTGTGCCAGATATGTATGTGGCCGCACCACACCATGTTGCACCGAACCACCAGACCCGACATCGGTAAACAATCTGGTAGCCGCCATCGTGGTGCAGTACGACAACCGCCAATTAGCCGGAATGAACGATCGCGCCGACAGCCAACAACATCATACACCCGTATCCGGCGGCAACAGAATGGGACGTCGATACGACGCCAGCAACAAACGCCGCACCTCAGGCCTAAGCAACGTTGTAGCCACGCTCCAGCAGTTGCAACGACTGCTAGGCTGAAATATTCGCCTAGGGGGCCGGGATGGCTAAATGAGCTTCAGTCTCCTGCCCCACACAACACATAACCAACACCGAACACGTAACCACAACAATAATCCCGCACTAAAATATACATACGTCACTAGCACTACATTTTTCACCTTAACAAAAAGGGAGCAAAAGGGGCGGAGAAACAAGTGCGTCTTCACTTCTTTTTGCGATCCGCTAACGAACAGCCGTGCGATTAACCCCGAGTGCTAACTTTTAATATTGCGCCAACCTCAACTTTTATAATTCAAGTAAATTTCATATTTCGGTTATACATAAAATTCAGCGAAATACCGTTGGAGAATTTTGAAAGTTAATTGTAAAATCCAAAAAAAGTTTTAATAAAATACATTTGTGAGTTCTTTTGGCGGAATTGTGTGTTGCCCTTTTTTTATATACGAGTTTCCGAAAGGTGAGTGCGAGGCAATTAATCGAAAAGAACAGTCCTACTGAAGTCTAAAACAGCCTTAACGGCATAACGGCAGTGCATTTGGAAGAGTTCCGTAATCTTATATTTAGGTATAAAGTCGATTTTGTTTAATATACGCATTTATCAATCGCTATCGAAATGCTTTAAATCATTAGTTTAACATATTTAAGATAATCAAACCTTTATCTTACTGAAGTCTACAAAAGCCTTAACGGCATAACAGCAGTGCATTTGGAAGAATTCCGTAATCTCATATTTAGGTATAAAATCGATTTTGTTGTATATGCACATTTAGCAATCGATATCGATATGCTTCACATCATTAGTTTAACATATTTAAGTTAATTAACCTTCTTTAACGTATTGAAGTTGATATAAAGCCAGGGCGGCATAACGGCAGTGCATTTAGAAGAATTCGGTTATCTTATATTTAGGTATAAAGGCGATTTTTTTGTATATACGCATTTAGCAATCGATATCGGAATGCTTCAAATAACTGGTTTAGCATATTTAGGTTAGTTAACCTTCTTTATTTTACTGAAGTTTACATAACGCCATAACGGCAGTATATTCGATTTTCGTGTATATATACATTTCGCAATCGATATCGAAATGCTTCAAATAACTGGTTTAACATATTTAAGATAATAAACCTCCTTTAGCGAACTGAAGTTGACATAAAGCCATAATGGCAGTGCATTTGGAAGAATTCCGTAGTCTTATATTTAGGCATAAAGTCGATTTTCTTGTATATACACATTTAGCAATCGATATCGAAAAGCTTCACATCATTAGTTTAACATATTTCAGTTAAAAAAAGCTTCTCTAACGCACTGGAGTTAACATAAAGCCATGGCGGCATAACGGCAGTGCATGTAGAAGAATTCCGTAATCTTATATTTAGGTATATAGTCGATTTTCTTGTATTTACACATTAAGCAATCGATATCGAAAACCTTCAAATCATTAGTTTAACATATTTAAGTTAATTAAACTTCTTTAACGTAACAAAGGTGATATAAAGCCATGGCGGCATAACGACAGTGCATTTAGAAGAATTCCGTAATCTTATATTTAGTTATAAAGGCGATTTTTTTGTATATACGCATTTAGCAATCGATATCGGAATGCTTTAAATAACTGGTTTAGCATATTTAGGTTAGTTAACCTTCTTTATCTTACTGAAGTTTACATAACGCCATAACGGCAGTATATTTGGTTGAATTCCGTAATCTTTTATTTGGGTATAAAATCGATTTTCTTGTATATACACATTTAGCAATCGATATCGAAATGCTTGGACTCATTAGTTTAACATATTTAAGTTAATAAACCTTCTTTAACGATCTGAAGTTGGCATATAGCCATGGCGACATAAAGTCGATTTTCTTGTATATACACACTTAGCTATCGATATCGAAATGCTTCAAAGCATTAATTTAACATATTAAGTTAATAAACATTTTCTAGCTTACTGAAGTCTACGTAAAGCCTTAACGGTATAACGGCAGTGCATTTAGAATAATTCCGTAAAGTTATAATCTTATATTTAGGTATAAAGTCGATTTTCTTGTATATATGCATTAAGCAATCGATATCGAAATGCTTCTTACCATTAGTTTGACATATTTAAAATAATTAACCTTCTTTAACGTATTGAAGGTGATACAAAGCCATGGCGGCATAACAACAGTACATTTGGAAGAGATCCGTAATCTTATATTCAGTTATAAAGTCGATTTTGTTGTATATACGCATTTAGCAATCGATAACGAAATGCTTCAAATCAATAGCTTAACATATTTAAGTTAATTAATCTTCTTTAACGAACTGAAGTTTACATAAAGCCATAACGGTACAACGGCAGTGCATTGGAAGAATTCTGTAATCTTATATTTAGGTATAAAGTCGATTTTCTTGTATATACTCATTTAGCAATCGATATCGAAATGCTTCAAATCATTAGTTTAATATATTTAAGTTAATTAACCCTCTTTATCTTACTGAAGTCTACAAAAGCCATAACGGCATAACGGCAATGCATTTAGAAGAATTCCGTTATCTTATGTTTAGGTATAAAGTTGATTTTCTTGCATTTACATATTTAGCAATCGATATCGAAATGCTTCAAATCATTACTTTAACATATTTAAGTTAATAAACCTTCTTTAACGAACGGAAGTTGGCATAAAGCCATGGCGGCATAACGGCAGTGTATTTAGAAGAATTCCGTAATCTTATATTTAGGTATAAAGTTGATTTTCTTGCATTTACATATTTAGCAATCGATATCGTAATGCTTCAAATCATTAGTTTAACATATTTAAGTTAATAAACCTTCTTTAACGCACTGAAGTCTACATAAAGCCTTAACGGTATAACTGCAGTGCATTTAGAAGAATTCTGTAATCTTATATTTAGGTATAAAGTTGATTTTCTTGCATTTACATATTTAGTAATCGATATCGAAATGATTCAAATCATTAGCTTAGCATATTTAAGTTAATAAACCTTCTTTAACGAACGGAAGTTGGCATAAAGCCATGGCGGCATAACGGCAATGCATTTAGAGAATTCCGTAATCTTATATTTAGGTATAAAGTTGATCTTCTTATATATACACATTTAGCAATCGATAACGGAATGCTTTAAATCATTAGTTTAACATGTTTAAGTTAATAAACCTTCTTTAACGAACTGAAGTTGGCATAAAGCCATGGCGGCATAACGGCAGTATATTTATATGAATTCCGTTATCTTATATTTAGGTATAAATTCGATTTTCTTGTATATACACATTTAGCTATCAAAATCGAAATGCTTCAAATCATTAGTTTAACATATTAACTTAATAAACAATTTTTAGCTTACTGAAGTCTACATAAGGCCTTAACGGAATAACGGCAGTGCATTTAGAAAAATTCCGTAATATAATTATTTTATAATTAGGTCTAAAGTCGACTTTCTTGTACTTACACAATTAGCAATCGATATTAAAATGCTTCAAACCATTAGTTTAACATATTTAAAATATTTAACCTTCTTTAACGTATTGAAGATGATATAAAGCCATGGTGGCATAGCGACAGTGCATGTGGAAGAATTCCGTAATCTTATATTTAGGTATAAAGTCGATTTTCTTGCATAAATATATTTCGCAATCGATATCAAAATGCTTCAGATAACTGGTTTAACATATTTAAGTTAATAAACCTCCTTTAGCGAACTGAAGTTGACATAAAGCCATAACGGCAGTGAATTTGGAAGAATTCCGTAGCATTATAATTAGGTATAAAGTCGATTTTCTTGTATATACACATTTTGCAATCGATATCGAAATGCTTCAAACAACTGGTTTAGCATATTTAAGTTAATTAACCTTCTTTATCTTACTGAAGTTTACATAAAGCCATAACGGCATAACGGCTGTATATTTGGATGAATTCCGTAATCTTATATTTAGGTATGAAGTCGATTTTGTTGTACATACACATTGAGCAATCGATATCGAGTTGCTTCAAATCATTAGCTTAACATATTTAAGTTAATTAACCTTCTAAAGAAGGTTAAAACGTTTAGTAGGTGATACAAATCATGGCAGCATAACGACAGTACATATGGAAAAATTCCGTAATCGTATAATTAGGTATAAAGTCGATTTTCTTGTACATACACATTTAACAACCGATATCGAAATGCTTCAAATCATTAGTTTAACATACTAAAGATAATTAACCCCCTTTGTTTTGTTGAAGTCTACAAAAACCTTAACGGCATAACGGCAGTATATTTTGGTGAATTCCGTAATCTTTTATTTAGGTATAAATTCGGTTTTCTTGTATTTACACATTTAGCAATCGATATCGAAAATCTTCAAATCATTAGCTTAACATATTAAGTTAACAAACATTTTTTAGCTTACTGAAGTCTACACAAAGCCTTAACGGTATAACGGCAGTTTATTTAGAAGAATTCCGTGATATTATATTTAGGTGTAAAGTCGATTTTCTTGTATTTTCATATTTAGCATTCGATATCGAAATGCTTCAAACCATGAGTTTAACATATTTAAGTTAATTAATCTTCTTTAGCGTGTTGAAGGTGATATAAAGCCATGGCGCCATAACGACAGTACATTTGGAAAAATGCCGCACTCCTATATTTAGGTATAAAGTCGATTTTCTTGTATATACACATTTGGCAATTGATATCGAAATGCTTCAAATCCTTAGTTTAACATATTTAAGCTAATTAACACTCTTTATCTTACTGAAGTCCACAAAAGCTTTAACGGCATAACGACAGTACATTTAGAAGAATTACTTAATCTTATATTTAGGTATAAAGTGGATTTTCTTGTATATACTCATTTAGCAATCGATATCGAAATGCTTCAAATCATTAGGTTAACATATTTAAGTTAATTAACCCTCTTTATCTTACTAAAGTCTACAAAAGCCTTAAAGGCATAACGGCAGTGCATGTAGAAGAATTCCGATATCTTATATTGAGGTATAAAGTCGATTTCCTTGTATATACTGATTTAGCAATCGAAATCGAAATGCTTCAAATCATTAGTTTAAAATATTTAAGTTAATTAACCCTCTCTATCTTACTGAAGTCTACATAAAGCCTTAACGGCCTAACGACAGTGCATTTAAAAGAATTCCGTTATCTTATATTTAGGTATAAAGTCGATTTTCTTGTATATACACATTTAGCAAGCCATATCGAAATGCTTCAAATCATTAGTTTGACATATTTAAGTTAATTAACCTTCTTTAACGTATTGAAGTTGATATAAAGCCATGGCGGCATAACGGCAGTGCATTTAGAAGAATTCCATAATCTTATATTTAGGTATAGAGTCGAATTTCTTGTATATACACATTTAGCAATCGATAACGAAATTTCAAATCATTGTTTAACATATTTAAGTTAATTAACCTTCTTTATCTTACTGAAGTTTACATAAAGCCATAACGGCAGTGCATTTGGCAGAACTCCGTAATCTTATATTTAGGTATAAAATCGATTTTGTTGTACATACACATTGAGCAATCGATATCGAGATGCTTAAAATCATTTGCTTAACATATTTAAGTTAATTAACCTTCTTTAGCGTATAGAAGTTGATATAAAGCCATAGCGGCATAACGACAGTACATTTGGAAGAAATCCGTAATCTTACGTTTAGATATAAAGGCGAATTTGTTGTATATACGCATTAAGCAATCGATATACGATAACATATTTAAGTTAATAAACCTTCTTTAACGAACTGAAGTTGACATAAAGCCATAACGGCAGTGCATTTGGAAGAATTCCGTAGTCTTATAATTAGGCATAAAGTCGATTTTCTTGTATATACACATTTTGCAATTGATATCGAAATGCTTCAAATAACTGGTTAAGTATAATTAAGTTAATTAATCTTCTTTATCTTACTGAAGTTTACATAAAGCCATAACGGCAGTATATTTATATGAATTCCGTTATCTTATATTTAGGTATAAAGTCGATTTTGTTGTATATATGCATTAAGCAATCGATTTCGAAATGCTTCAAATCATTAGTTTAACATATTTAAGTTATTTAACCCTCTTTATCTTACTGAAGTCTACAAAAGCCTTAACGGCATAACGGCAGTGCATTTAGAAGAATTACGTAATCTCATATTTAGGTATGAATTCTATTTTCTTGTATATACTCATTTAGCAAACGATATCGAAATGCTTTTAATCATTAGCTTAACATATTTAAAATAATTAACCTTCTTTAACGTATTGAAGGTGATATAAAGTCATGGTGGCATAACGACAGTACATGTGGAAGAATTCCGTAATCTTATATTTAGGTATAAAGTCGATTTTCTTGAATACATAAATTTTGCAATCGATATCGAATTGCTACAAATCATTAGGTTAACATATTTAAGTTAATTAAGCTCCTTAAGCGAAGTGAAGTTGACACAAAGCCATAACAGCAGTGCATTAAGAAGAATTCCGTAGTCTTATATCTAGGCATAAAGTCGATTTTCTTTTATATACACATTTTGCAATCGATATCGAAATTCTTCAAGTAACTGGTTTAGCATATTTTAGTTAATTAACCTTCTTTATATTACTGAAGTTTACATAAAGCCATAACGGCATAACGGCAGTATATTTATATGAATTCCGTTATCTTATATTTAGGTATAAAGTCGATTTTCTTGAATATACACATTTGGCAATCGATATCGAAATGCTTCAAATCTTTAGTTTAACATATTTAAGATAATTCATCCTCTTTATCTTACTGAAGTCTACAAGAGCCTTAACGGCATAACGGCAGTGCATTTGGAAAAGTTCCGTAGTCTTATATTTAGGTATAAAGTCGATTTTGTTGTATATACTCATTTATCAATCGATATCGAAATGCTTCAAATCATTACTTTAACATATTTAAGATAATTAAACTTCTTTATCTTACTGAAGTCTACAAAAGCCTTAACGGCATAACGGCATTTATAAGAATTCCGTAATCTTATATTTAGGTATAAAGTCGATTTTTTGTATATACTCATTTAGCAATCGATATCGAAATGCTTCAAATCATTAGTTTAACATATTTAAGTTAATTAACCCTCTTTATCTTACTGAAGTCTACGAAAGCCTTAAAGTCCTAACGGGAGTGCATTTAAAAGAATTCCGTAATCTTATGTTAAGGTATAAAGTCGATTTTCTTGTATATACTCATTTAGCCATCGATATCGAAAAGCTTCAAATCATTAGTTTAACATGTTTAAGTTAATAAAGCTTCTTTAACGCAATGAAGTTAACATAAAGCCATGGCAGCATAACGGCAGTGCATTTGGAACAATTCCGTAATCTTTTATTTAAGTATAAAGTCGATTTTCTTGCATATACTCATTTAGCAATCGATATCGAAATACTTCAAGGCATTAGTTTAACATATTTAAGTTAATTAACCTCCTTTAACGTATTGAAGTTGATATAAAGCCATGGCGGCATAACGACGGTGCATTTAGAAGAATTCCGTAATTTTATATTTAAGTATAAAGTCGATTTTCTTGTATATTTGCATTTCGCAATCGATATCGAAATGCTTCAGATAACTGGTTTAACATATTTAAGTTAATTAACCTCCTTTAGTGAACTGAAGTTGACATAAAGCCATAAAGGCAGTGCATTTGGAAGAATTCAGTAGCCTTATATTCAGGCATAAAGTCGATTTTCTTGTATATAAACATTTTGCATCCGAAATCTAAAAGCTTCAAATCATTAGTTTAACATATTTAAGATAATTAACCCTCTTTGTCTTACTGAAGTCCAAAAAAACCTTAACGGCATAACGGAAGTGCATTAAGAAGAATTCCGTAATCTTACATTTAGGTATAGAGTCGATTTTCTTGTATATATACATTTCGCAATCGATATGGAAATGCTACAGAAAACTGGTTTAACATATTTAAGTTAATAAACCTCCTTTAGCGAACTGAAGTTGATATAAAGCCATAACGGCATAACGGCAGTGCATTTGGAAGGATTCCGTAGTCTTATATCTAGGCATAAAGTCGATTTTCTTGTATTTACACATTTAGCAATCGATATCGAAATGCTTCAAATCATTAGTTTAACATATTTAAGTTGATGAACCCTAATTATCTTACTGTAGTCTACAAAAGCCTTAACGGCATAACGGCAGTGCATTTAGAAGAATTCCGTAATCTTATATTTAGGTATAAAGTCGATTTTCTTGTATATACACATTTAGCAAGCGATATTGAAATGCTTCAAATCATTAGTTTAACATATTTAAGTTAATTAACCTTCTATAACATAATAAAGGTGATATAAAGCCATGGCGGCATAACGACAGTGCATTTAGAAGAATTCCATAATCTTTTATTTAGGTATAAAACCGATTTTCCTGTACATACACATTAAGCAATCGATATTGAAATGCTTCAAATCATTAGTTTGGCATATTTAAGTAAATTAACCTTCTTTAACGTACTGAAATTTATATAAAGCCATGGCGGCATAACGGCAGTGTATTTCGATGAATTCCGTAATCTTATATTTAGATATAAAGTCGAATTTGTTGTATATACGCATTTAGCAATCGATATCGAAATGCTTCAAATCATTAGTTTAACACATTTAAGTTAATTAAACCTCTTAATCGTACTGAAGTCTACAAAAGCCTTAAGAACATAACGGCAGTGCATTTAGAAGAATTCCGTAATCTTATATTTAGATATAAAGTCGATTTTCTTATACATACTCATTTAGCTATCGATATCGAAATACTTCAAATCATTAGTTTAACATATTTAAGATAATTAACCCTCTTTATCTTACTGAAGTCCAAAAAAGTCTTAACGGCATAACGGAAGTGCATTTAGAAGAATTCCGTAATCTCACATTTAGGTATAGAGTCAATTTTCTTGTATATACTCATTTAGCAATCTATATCGAAAAGCTTCAAATCATTAGTTTAACATATTTAAGCTAATTAACACTCTTTATCTTACTGAAGTCTACAAAAGCCTCAACGGCATAACGGCAGTGCATTTAGAAAAGTTACTTAATCTTATATTTAGGTGTAAAGTCGATTTTCTGGTATATATGCATTAAGCAATCGATTTCGAAATGCTTCAAATAACTGGTGTTACACGTCTAAGTTAATAAAACTTCTTTAACGAACTGAAGTTAGCATAAAGCCATAACGGCATAACGGCAGTGCATTTAGAAGAATTCCGTAATCTTATGTTTAGGTATAAAGTCGATTTTCTTATATATACTCATTTAGCAATCGATACCGAAATGCTTCAAATCATTAGTTTAACATATTTAAGCTAATTTACCTTATTTATCTTACTGAAGTTTACATAAAGCCGTAACGGTATAACGGCCGTGCATTTGGAAGAGTTTCGTAATCTTATATTTAGGTATAAAGTCGATTTTGTTGTATATACACATGTAGCAATCGATATCGAAATACTTCAAATCATTAGTTTAGCATAATTAAGTTAAGTAACCTTCTTAAACATATTGAAGTTGTTATAAAGCCATGGCAGCATAACGACAGTTTATTTGGAAGAATTACGTAATCTTATATTTAGGTATAAAGTCGATTTTCGTGTATATATGCTTTAAGCAATCGATTTCGAAATGCTTCAAATAACTGGTGTAAAATATCTAAGTTAATAAAAGTTCTTTAACGAACTGAAGTTAACATAAAGCCATAACGGCATAACGGCAGTGCATTTAGAAGAATTTCGTATTCTCATATTTAGGTATAAAGTCGATTTTGTTGTATATACGCATTTAGCAATCGATATCGAAATGCTTCAAGTAACTGGTTAAACATATTTAAGTTAATTAACCTTCTTTAACGAACAGTAGTTAACATAAAGCCATAACGGCATAACGGCTGTGCATTTAGAAGAATTCCCTAATCTTATGTTTAGGTATAAAGTCGATTTTCCTATATATATACATTTAGCAATCGATATCGAAATGCTTCAAATCATTAGTTTAACATATTTAAGTTAATTAACCTTCTTTAACGTATTGATGTTGATATAAAGGCATGGCGGCATAACCATAGTACATGTGGAAGAATTCCGTAATATTATATTTAGGTATAAAGTCGATTTTCTTGTATATATGCATTAAGCAATCGATATCGACATGCTTCAAATAACTGGTTTAACATATTTAAGTTAATTAACCCTCTCTATCTTAATGAATTCTACAAAAGCCTTAGCGGCATAATGGCAGTGCATTTAGAAGATTAATTTAATATTATATATAGGTATAAAGTCGATTTTTCTTGTATATACTCATATAGCAATCGATATCGAAATGCTTCAAATCATTAGTTTAGCATAGTTAGGTAAATAAGCCTTCTTTAACGCACTGAAGTTAACATAAAGCCTTGGCGGCATAACGGCAGTGCATGTAGAAGAATTCCGAAATCTTATATTTAGGTATAAAATCGCTTTTCTCGTATATACACATTTAGCAATCGATATCGAAATGCTTCAAATCATTAGTTTAACATATTTAAGTTAATAAACTTTTCTTAGCTTACTGATGTCTACACAAAGACTTAGCGGTATAACAGCAGTGCCTGTAGGAGAATTCCGTAATCTTATATTTAGGTGTAAAGTCGATTTTCTTGTATATACATATTTAGCAATCGATATCGAAATTCTCCAAATAACTGGTTTAACATATTCAAGTTAATTTACCCTCTTTATCTTACTAAAGTCTACAAAAGCCTTAACTTCATAACGGCAGTGCATTTGGAAGAACTCCTTAATCTTATATTTA
The DNA here is from genome assembly GCA_027475135.1 of Bactrocera correcta. Lineage (NCBI taxonomy): Eukaryota > Metazoa > Arthropoda > Insecta > Diptera > Tephritidae > Bactrocera > Bactrocera correcta. Next base: position 84,275,746 of record CM050326.1, read on the forward strand.
GGTATAAAGTCGATTTTCTTGTATGTACACATTTAGCAAGCGATATCGAAATGCTTCAAATCATTAATTTAACATACTTAAGTTAATTAACCTTCTTTATCTTACTGAAGTTTACAAAAAGCCATAACGGTATAACGGCAGTGCATTTGGAAGAATTCCGTTATTTTATATTTAGGTATGAAGTCGATTTTGTTGTATATACATATTTAGCAATCGATACCGAAATGCTTCAAATCATTAGTTTAACATATTTAAGTTAATTAACCTTCTTTAACGTATTGATGTTGATATAAAGCCATGGCGGCATAACCACAGTATATCTGTAAGAATTCCGTAATCTTATGTTTAGGTATAAAGTCCATTTTCTTGTATATATGCATTTAGCAATCGATATCGAAATGCTTCAAATCATTAGATTAACATATTTAAGTTAATAAACTTTTTTTAGCTTACTGAAGTCTATACAAAAGTATAACGGTAGTGCATTTAGGAGAATTCCGTAATCTTATATTTAGGTGTAAAGTCGATTTTCTTGTATTTTCCTATTTAGCATTCGATATCGAAATGCTTCAAACCATGAGTTTAACATATTTAAGTTAATTAATCTTCTTTAGCGTGTTGAAGGTGATATAAAGCCATGGCGCCATAACGACAGTACATTTGGAAAAATGCCGCACTCCTATATTTAGGTATAAAGTCGATTTTCTTGTATATACACATTTGGCAATTGATATCGAAATGCTTCAAATCCTTAGTTTAACATATTTAAGCTAATTAACACTCTTTATCTTACTGAAGTCCACAAAAGCCTTAACGGCATAACGACAGTACATTTAGAAGAATTACTTAATCTTATATTTAGGTATAAAGTGGATTTTCTTGTATACACTCATTTAGCAATCGATACCGAAATGCTTCAAATCATTAGTTTAACATATTTAAGTTAATAAAGCTTCTTTAACGAACTGAAGTTGGCATAAATCCATGGCGTCATAACGGCAGTGCATTTAGAAGAATTCCGTAATCTTATATTAAGTATAAAGGCGATTTCTTGTGCATACACATTTAGCAATCTATATCGAAATGCTTCAAATCATTAGTTTAACATATTTAAGCTAATCAACCTTCTTTATCTTACTGAGGTTTACATAAAGCCATAACGGTATAACGGCAGTGCATTTGGAAGATCTCCGTAATCTTATATTTAGGTATAAAGTCGATTTCGTTGTATATACACATTAAGCAATCGATACCGAAATGCTTCAAATCATTAGTTTAACATATTTAAGTTAATAACGCTTCTTTAACGAACTGAAGTTGGCATAAATCCATGGAGGCATAACGGCAGTGCATTTAGAAGAATTCCGTAATCTTATATTTAGGTATAAAGTCGATTTTCTTGTATATACACCTTTAGCAATCGATATCGAAATGCTCCAAATAACTGGTTTAACATATTTAAGTTAATTTACCTTCTTTATCATACTAAAGTCTACAAAAGCCTTAACTTCATAACGGCAGTGCATTTGGAAGAATTCCTTTATCTTATATTATATTATATTTAGGTATAAAGTCGATTTTCTTGTATATACTCATTTAGCAATCGATACCGAAATGCTTCTAATCATTAGTTTAACATATTTAAGTTAATAAAGCTTCTTTAACGAACTGAAGTTGGCATAAATCCATGGCGGCATAACGGCAGTGCTTTTAGAAGAATTCCGTAATCTTATATTTAGGTATAAAGTCGATTTTCTTTTATATACACCTTTAGCAATAGATATCGAAATGCTCCAAATAACTGGTTTAACATATTTAAGTTAATTTACCTTCTTTATCTTACTAAAGTCTACAAAAGCCTTAACTTCATAACGGCAGTGCACTTTGAAGAATTCCTTTATCTTATATTTAGGTATGAAGTTGATTTTGTTGTATATACACATTTAGCAATCGATATCGAAATGCTTCAAATCATTAGTTTAACATATTTAAGCTAATTAACCTCCTTTATCTTACTGAAGTCTACAAAAGCCTTAACGGCATAACAGCAGTGCATTTAGAAGAGTTACTTAATCTTACATTTAGGTATAAAGTCGATTTTTCTTGTATATACTCATATAGTAATCGATATCGAAATGCTTCAAATCATTAGTTTAACATATTTAAGTTAATAAACTTTTTTTAGCTTACTGATGTCTACACAAAGACTTAGCGGTATAACGGCAGTGCATTTAGGAGAATTCCGTAATCTTATATTTAGGTGTAAAGTCGATTTTCTTGTAAACACTCATTAAGCAATCGATACCGAAATGCTTCAAATCATTAGTTTAACATATTTAAAATAATAAAGGTTCTTTAACGAACTGAAGTTTGCAAAAATCCATGGCGTCATAACGCCAGTGCATTTAGAAGAATTCCGTTATCTTATGTTTAGGTATAAAGTCGATTTTCTTGTATATACACATTTAGCAATCGATATCGAAATGCTCCAAATAACTGGTTTAACATATTTAAGTTAATTTACCCTCTTCATCTTACTAAAGTTTACAAAAGCCTTAACTTCATAACGGCAGTGCATTTGGAAGAATTCCTTAATCTTATATTTAGGTATGAAGTCGATTTTGTTGTATATACACATTTAGCAATCGATATCTAAATGCTTCAAATCATTACTTTAAAATATTTAAGCTAATTAACACTCTTTATCTTACTGAAGTCTACAAAAGCCTTAACGGCATAACGGCAGTGCATTTAAAAGAGTTACTTAATCTTATATTTAGGTTTAAAGTCGATTTTCTTGTATATACTCATATAACAATCGATATCGAAAGGCTTCAAATCATTAGTTTAGCATATTTAGGTAAATAAGCCTTCTTTAACGCACTGAAGTTAACATAAAGCCTTGGCGGCATAACGGCAGTGCATGTAGAAGAACTTCGTAATCTTATATTTAGGTATAAAATCGATTTTCTCGTAAATACACATTTAGCAATCGACATCGAAATGCTTCAAATCATTAGTTTCACATATTTAAGCTAATTAACCTTCTTTAACGAACTAAAGTTGGCATAAAGCCATGGCGGCAAAACGGCAGTGCATTTAGAAGAATTCCGTAATCTTATATTTAGGTATAAAGCCGGATTTCTTGTATATACACTTTTAGAAATCGATATCGAAATGCGTCAGATCATTAGTTTAACATATTTAAGTTAATTAACCTTCTTTATCTTACTGAAGTTTACATAAAGCCATAACGGTATAACGGCAGTGCGTTTGGAAGAATTCCGTAATCTTATATTTATGTATAAATTCGATTTTGTTGTTTATACACATTTAGCAATCGATTTCGAAATGCTTCAAATCATCAGTTTAACATATTTAAGTTAATAAACTTTTTTTAGCTTACTGATGTCTAAACAAAGACTTAGCGGTATAACGGCAGTGCATTTAGGAGAATTCCGTAATCTTATATTTAGGTGTAAAGTCGAATTTCCTGTATATACACATTTAGCAATTGATATCGAAATGCTTCTAATCATTAGTTTAACTTATTTAAGCTAATTAACACTCTTTATCTTACTGAAGTCCACAAAAGCCTTAACGGCATAACGGCAGTGCATTTAGAAGAATTACTTAATCTTATATTTAGGTATAAAGTCGATTTTCTTGTATATACTTATTTAGCAATCGATACCGAAATGCTTCAAATCATTAGTTTAACATATTTAAGTTAATAAAGGTTCGTTAACGAACTGAAGTTGGCAAAAAACCATGGCGTCATAACGCCCGTGCATTTAGAAGAATTCCGTTATCTTATGTTTAGGTATAAAGTCGATTTTCTTGTATATACACATTTAGCAATCGATATCGAAATGCTCCAAATAATTGGTTTAACATTTGGAAGAATTCCCTAATCTTATATTTAGGTATAAAGTCGACTTTCTTGTATATACACATTTAGCAATCGATATCGAAATGCTTCAAATCATTAGTTTAACATATTTAAGTTAATTAACCTTTTTTAACGTATTGAAGTTGATATAAAGCCATGGCGGCATAACGACAGTAGATTTGGAAGAATTCCGTAATATTATATTTAGGTATAAAGTCGATTTTCTTGTATATATGCATTAAGCAATCGATATCGAAATGCTTCAAATAACTGGCTTAACATATTTAAGTTAATAAACCTTCTTTAACGAACAGAAGTTAACATAAAGCCATAACGGCAGTGCATTCAGAAGAATTCCGTAATCTTATATTTAGGTATAAAGTCGATTTTCTTGTATATACACATTTAGCAATCGATATCGAAATGCTTCAAACCATTAGTTTAAGATATTTAAGTTAATTAACCTTCTTTAACGTATTGAAGTTGGTATAAAGCCATGGCGGCATAATGACAGTACATTTGCAATAATTCCGTAATATTATATTTAGGTATAAAGTCGATTTTCTTGTATATATGCATTAAGCAATCGATATCGAAATGCTTCAAATCATTAGTTTAACATATTTAAATTAATAAACCTTCTTTAACGAACAGAAGTTAACATAAAGCCATACCGGCATAACAGAAGTGCATTCTGTAGAATTCCGTAATCTTATATTTAGGTATAAAGTCGATTTTCTTGTATATACACATTTAGCAATCGATATCGAAATGCTTCAAATCATTAGTTTCACATATTTAAGTTTATAAACCTTCTTTAACGAACTGAAGTTTGCATAAAGCCATGGCGGCAAAACGGCAGTGCATTTAGAAGAAATCCGTAATCTTATATTTAGGTATAAAGCCGGTTTTTTTTGTATATACACATTTAGCAATCGATATCGAAATGCTTCAGATAATTAGTTTAATATATTTAAGTTAATTAACCTTCCTTATCTTACTGAAGTTTACATAAAGCCATAACGGTATAACGGCAGTTCGTTTGGAAGAATTCCGTAATCTTATATTTAGGTATAAAGTCGATTTTCTTGTATATATGCATTTAGCAATAGATATCGAAATGCTTCAAATCATTAGTTTAACATATTTAAGTTAATAAACCTTCTTTAACGAACTGAAGTTAACATAAAGCCATAACGGCATAACGGCAGTGCATTTAGAAGAATTTCGTAATCTTATATTTAGGTATAAAGTCGATTTTCTTGTATATACACATTTAGCAAGCGATATCGAAATGCTTCATATCATTAGTTTAACATATTTAAGTTAATAAAGTTTCTTTAACGCACTGAACTTAACATAAAGCCATGGCGGCATAACGGCAGTGCATGTAGAAGAATTCCGTAATCTTATATTTAGGTATAAAATCGATTTTCTTGTATATTCACATTTAGAAATCGATATCGAAATGCTTCAAATCATTAGTTTAACATATTTAAGTTAATAAACCTTCTTTATCTTATTGAAGTTTACATAAAGCCATAACGGTATAACGGCAGTGCATTTAGAAGAACTACGTAATCTTGTATTTAGATATAAAGTCGATTTTGTTGTACATACACATTTAGCAATCGATATCGAAATGCTTCAAATCATTAGTTTAACATATTTAAGTTACTTAACCTTTTTTATCTTACTGGAGTTTACATAAAGCCATAACGGTATAACGGCAGTGCATTTAGAAGAACTACGTAATCTTGTATTTAGGTATGAAGTCGATTTTGTTGTACATACACATTTAGCGATCGATATCGAAATGCTTCAAATCATTAGTTTAACATATTTAAGTTATTAAACCTTCTTTAACGTATTGAAGGTGATATACAGCCATGGCGGCATAACGGCAGTGCATGTAGAAGAATTCCGTAATCTTATATTTACGTATAAAGTCGATTTTGTTGTATATACGCATTTAGCAATCGATATCGAGTTTCTTGTATTTACACATTAAGCAATCGATATCGAAATGCTTCAAATAACTTGTTTAGCATATTTAGGTTATTTAACCTTCTTTAACGAACTGAAGTTAACATAAACCCTTAACGGTATAACGGCAGTGTATGTAGAAGAATTTCGTAATCTTATATTTAGGTATAAATAAATCTTTAACGAACTGAAGTTAGCACAAGGCTATGGCGGCATAACGGCAGTGCATTTAGAAGAATTCCGAAATCTTATATTTAGGTATAAAGTCGATTTTCTTGTATATACTCATTAAGCAATCGATATCGAAATTCTTCAAATCATTAGATTAACATATTTAAGTTAATTAACCTTCTTTAGCGTACTGAAGTTGATACAAAGTCAAGGCGGCATAACGACAGTACATTTGGAAGAATTCCGTAATCTTATATGTAGGTATAAATAAATCTTTAACGAACTGAAGTTGGCATAAAGCCATGGCGGCATAACGGCAGTGCATTTAGAAGAATTCCGTAATCTTATATTTAGGTATAATGTCGATTTTTTGTATATACAGCTTTAGCAATCCATATCGAAATGCTTCAAATCTTTAGTTTAACGTATTAAGGTTAATTAACCCTCTTTAACGTACTAAAGGTGACATAAAGCCATGGCAGCATAGTGACAGTGCATTTAGAAGAACTCCGTGATCTCATGTTAAGGTATAAAATCGAGTTTCTTGTATTTACACATTAAGCAATCGATATCGAAATGCTTCAAATAACTTGTTTAGCATATTTAGGTTAATTAACCTTCTTTAACGAACTGAAGTTGATATAAAGCCATGGCGGCATAACGACAGTATATTTGGAAGAATTCCGTAATCTTACATTTAGGTATAAAGTCAATTTCCTTGTATATATGCATTAAGCAATCTGGTTAAATGAGCTTCTGCGCCCCCCTCTTAATATAATCTAACTACACCCCACACATTCACACCATACTCAACACATATTCACCCCACACTACACATTCCATACTCAACACATTGGCATCATGCGCATCGTTTTTCATCCCATACTACACACCGCATTCTCAACACCTCGGCATGATGCCCATCTCATCATCAGCATACACACCACACACGAGGATACCAGCACACAACTAACAAAAGGACTGGCGGACGGCGTCGAGCCTCTTTTGTTCTTTATCCGTGCGCATACACGCTCCAAGATCGCGACCGCCAATCAACCTCCTTCCGTTTTATACTCCATATACGAGTCAAAAAAGGTGAGTGCCGGTAGTGTTTGCTATATTTAATACACAATCGATATCGAAATGCTTCAAATAACTGGTTTAACATATTTAAGTTAATAAACCTTCTTTTACGAACTGAAGTTAACACAAAGCCATAACGGCATAACGGCAGTGCATTAAGAAGAATTCCGTTATCTAATATTTAGGTAGAAAGTCGATTTTCTTGTATATACACATTTAGCAATCGATACCAAATGCTTCAAATCATTAGTTTAACATATTTAAGTTAATAAACCTTCTTTATCGAACTTAATTTGGCATAAAGCCATCGCGGCATAACGGCAATGCATTTGGAAGAATTTCGTAATCTTATTTAAGTATAAAGTCGATTTTCTTGTATATACACATTTAGAAATCGATACCGAAATGCTTCAAATCATTAGTTTAACATATCTAAGTTACTTAACCTTCTTTATCTTACTGAAGTTGGCATAAAGCCATAACGGTATAACGGCAGTGCATTTGGAAAAATTCCGTAATCTTATATTTAGGTATAAAGTCGATTTTCTTGTATATATGCATTAAGCAATCGATTTCGAAATGCTTCAAATCATTAGTTTAACATATTTAAGTTAATAAAGCTTCTTTAACGCACTGAAGTTAACATAAAGCCATGGCGGCATAACGGCAGTGCATGTAGAAGAATTCCGTTATCTTATATTTAGGGATAAAGTCGATTTTGTTGTTTATACGCATTTAGCAAACGATATCGAAATGCTTCAAATCATTAGTTTAACACATTTAAGTTATTAACCTTCTTTTACGTATTGAAGGTGATATAAAGCCATGGCGGCATAACGACAGTACATTTGGAAGAACTCCGTAATCTTATGTTTAGGAATATAGTCGATTTTCTTGCATATGTGCATTTAGCAATCGATACCGAAATGCTTCAAATAACTGGTTTAACATATTTAAAATAATAAACCTTTTTTAACGAACAGAAGTTAACATAAAGCCATAACGGCATAACGACAGTAAATTTGCATGTAGAAGAATTTCGTAATCTTATATTTAGGTATAAAGTCGATTTTTTGTATATACGCCTTTAGCAATCGATATCGAAATGCTTCAAATCATTAGTTTAACATATGTAAGTTAATTAACCTTCTTTATCTTATTGAAGTTTACATAAAGCCATAACGGTATAACGGCAGTGCAATTGGAAGATTTCCGTATTCTTATATTTAGGTATAAAGTCGATTTTCTTGTATACACACATTTTGCAGTCCATATCGAAATGCCCTAAATCATTAGTTTAACATTATCAAGTTAATTAACCTTTTTTAACGTAATGACGGTGGTATAAAGCCATGGCGGCATAACGGCAGTGTATGTAGAAGAATTTCGTAATCTTATATTTAGGTATAAATAAATCTTTAACGAACTGAAGTTAACATAAAGCCATAACGGCATAACGGCAGTGCATTTGGAAGAATTCCGTTATCATATATTTAGGTATAAAATCGATATTCTTGTATATACTCATTTAGCAATCGATATCGAAATGCTTCAAATCATTAGTTTAAGATATGTAAGTTAATTAACCTTCTTTATCTTATTGAAGTTTACATAAAGCCTTAACGGTATAACGGCGGTGCATTTGGAAGAAGTCCGAAATTTTATATTTAGGTAAATAGTCGATTTTGTTGTATATACACATTTTACAATCGATATCGAAATGCTTCAAATAACAGGTTTAACATATTTAAGTTTATAAACCTTCTTTAACGTATTGAAGTTGATATAAAGCTATAACGGCATAACGGCAGTGCATTTAGAAGAATTCCGTAATCTTATAATTAGGTATAAATTCGCTTTTCTTGTATATACACATTTAGCAATCGATATCAAAATGCTTCAAATCATTAAATTAACATATTTGG
>CM050326.1:84285302-84306302 GCA_027475135.1 Bactrocera correcta
ATCATAAGTTTAACATGTTTAAGTTTATAAACCTTCTTTAACGTATTGAAGTTGATATACAGCCTTAACGGTATAACGACAGTACATTTGGAAGAATTCCGTAATCTAACATCTAGGTATAAAGTCAAATTTCTTAAATATATGCATTAAGCAATTGATTTCGAAATGGTTCAAATAACTTTTTTAACATATTTAAGTTAATAAACCTTCTTTAACGAACTGAAGTTAACATAAAGCCATAACGGCATAACGGCAGTGCAATTAGAAGAACTCCGTTATCCTATATTTAGGTATAAAGTGGATTTTCTTGTATATACACATTTTGCAATCGATAATGAAATGTTTCAAATCATTAGTTTAATATATTTAAGTTAATTAACCCTTTTAATCTTACTGAAGTCTAAAAAAGCCTTAACGGCATAACGGCAGTGTATTTAGAAGAATTCCGTAATCTTATATTTAGGCATAAAGTCGATTTTCTTGTATATACTCATTAAGCAATCGATATCGAAGTGCTTCAAATCATTAGTTTAACATATTTAAGTTTATAAAGCTTCTTTAACGAAATGAAGTTGGAATAAATCCATGGCGGCATAACGGCAGCCCATTTAGAAGAATTCCGTTATCTTATATTTAGGTATAAAGTCGATTTTCCTGTATATACACATTTAGAAATCGATATCCAAATGCTTCAAATCATTAGTTTAACATATTTAGGTTAATTAACCTTCTTTATCTTACTGAAGTTTACATAAAGCCATGATGGCATAACGGCAGAGCATTTGGAAGAATTCCGTAATCTTATATTTAGGTATAAAGTCGATTTTCTTGTATATGCAAATTTGGCAATCGATATCGAAATACTTCAAATCATTAGTTTAACAAATTTAAGTTAATTAACCCTGTTAATCTTCCTGAAGTCTACAAAAGCCTTAACGGCATTAAGGCATTGCATTTAGAAGAACTACGTAAACTTACATTTAGGTATAAAATCGATTTTCTTGTATATATTCATTTAGCAATCGATATCGAAATGCTTCAAATCATTAGTTTAACATATTTTAGTAAATAAAGCTTCTTTAACGCACTGAAGTTAACATAAAGCCATGGCGGCATAACGGCAGTGCATTTAGAAGAATTCCGCAATCTTATATTTAGGTATAAATTCGATTGTCATGTATATATGCATTAAGCAATCGATTTCGAAATGCTTCAAATCATTAGTTTAACATATTTTAGTTAATTAATCCTCTTTATCTTACTAAAGTCTACAAAAGGCTTAACGGCATAACGGCATTGCATTTAGAAGAATTCCGTAATCTTATATTAAGGTATAAAGTCGATTTTGTTGTATATACACATTTAGCAATCGATATCGAAATGCTTCAAATCATTAGTTTAACATATTTAAGTTAATTAACCCTCCTAATCTTACTGAAGTCTACAAAAGCCTTAACGGCATAACGGCATTGCATTTAGAAGAATTACGTAATCTTACATTTGGGTATAAAATCGAGTTTCTTGTATATACTCATTTAGCAGTCGATATCGAATTGCTTCAAACCATTAGTTTAACATATTTAAGTTAATAAACCTTCTTTAACGCACTGAAGTCTACATAAAGCCTTAACGGTATATCTGCAGTGCATTTAGAAGATTTCCGTAATCTTATATTTAGGTATAAAGTCGATTTTCTTGTATATACATATTTAGCAATCGATATCGAAATGCTTCAAATCATTAGTTTAACATATTTAAGTTAATTAACCCTCCTAATCATACTGAAGTCTACAAAAGCCTTAACGGCATAACGGCATTGCATTTAGAAGAATTACGTAATCTTACATTTGAGTATAAAATCGATTTTCTTGTATATACTCATTTAGCAGTCGATATCGAATTGATTCAAACCATTAGTTTAACATATTTAAGTTAATAAACCTTCTTTAATGCACTGAAGTCTACATAAAGCCTTAACGGTATAACTGCATTGCATTTAGAAGAATTCCGTAATCTTATATTTAGGTATAAAGTCGATTTTCTTGTATATACACATTTAGCAACCTATATCGAAATGCTTCAAATCATTAGTTTAACATATTTAAGTTAATAAACTTTTTTTTAGCTTACTGAATTCTACACAAAGCCTTAACGGTATAACGGCAGTGCATTTAGGGGAATTCGGTAACCTTATATTTAAGTATAAATACGATTTTCTTAAATTTACATATTTAGCTATCGATATCGAAATGCTTCAAACCATTAGTTTAACATATTTAAGTTCATTAATCTTCTTTAGTGTATTGAAGTAATATAAACCATGGCGGCATAACGACAGTACATTTAGAAGAATTCCGCAATCTTTTATTTAGGTATAAAGTCGATTTTCTTGTATATACTCATTTAGCAATCGATATCGAAATGCTTCAAATCATTAGTTTAACATATTTAAGTTAATTAACCCTCTTTATCTACTAAAGTCCACAAAAGCCTTAACGGCATAACGGCAGTGCATTTGGAAGAATTCTGTAATCTTATATTTAGGTATAAAGTCGATTTTCTTGTATTTATTCATTTAGCAATCGATATCGAAATGCTTCAAATCATTAGTTTAACATATTTATGTTAATAAAGCTTCTTTAGCACTGAATTTGCATAAATCCATGGCGGCATAACGGCAGTGCATCTAGAAGAATTCCGTAATTTTATATTTTGGTATAAAGCGATTTCTTGTATATACACAAATTTTGCAATCGATATCGAAATGCTTCAAATCATTAATTTAACATATTTAAGTTAATTAACCTTCTTTATTTACTGAAGTTTACATAAAGCCATAATGGTATAACGGCAGTGCATTTGGAAGAATTCCGTAATCTTATGTTAAGTATAAATTCGAATTTCTTGTATATACACATTTAGCAAGCGATATCGAAATGCTTCAAATCATTAGTTTAACATATTTAAGCTAATTAACCCTTTTTATCTTACTGAAGTCTACAAAAGCCTTAACGGCATAACGGCAGTGCATTTAGAAGAATTACGGAATCTTATATTTAGGTATAAAGTCGATTTTCTTGTATATACTCATTTAGCAATCGATACCGAAATGCTTCAAATCATTAGTTTAACATATTTTAGTTAATTAATCCTCTTTATCTTACTAAAGTCTACAAAAGCGTTAACGGCATAACGGCAGTGCATTTAGAAGAATTCCGTAATCTAATATTAAGGTATAAAGTCGATTTTCTTGTATAAACACATTTAGCAATCGATATCGACATGCTTCAAATCATTAGTTTAACTTATTTAAGTTAATTAACCCTTCTTATCATACTGAAGTCTACAAAAGCCTTAACGGCATAACGGCATTGCATTTAGAAGAATTTCGTAATCTTACATTTGGGTATAAAATCGATTTTCTTGTATATACTCATTTAGCAGTCGATATCGAATTGATTCAAACCATTAGTTTAACATATTTAAGTTAATAAACCTTCTTAAACGCACTGAAGTCTACATAAAGCCTTAACGGTATAACTGCATTGCCTTTAGAAGAATTCCGTAATCTTATATTTAGGTATAAAGTCGATTTTCTTGTATATACACATTTAGCAACCGATATCGAAATGCTTCAAATCATTAGTTTAACATATTTAAGTTAATAAACTTTTTGTTAGCTTACTGAAGTCTACACAAAGCCTTAACGGTATAACGGCAGTGCATTTAGGAGAATTCCGTAACCTTATATTTAAGTATAAATTCGATTTTCTTAAATTTACATATTTAGCTATCGATATCGAAATGCTTCAAACCATTAGTTTAACATATTTAAGTTCATTAATCTTCTTTAGCGTATTGAAGGTAATATAAACCATGGCGGCATAACGACAGTACATTTGGAAGAATTCCGCAATCTTTTATTTAGGTATAAAGTCGATTTTCTTGTATATACTCATTTAGCAATCGATATCGAAATGCTTCAAATTACTAGTTTAACATATTTAAGTTAATAAAGCTTCTTTAGCGAACTGAAGTTTGCATAAATCCATGGCGGCATAACGGCTGTGCATTTAGAAGAATTCCGTAATTTTATATTTAGGTATAAAGTCGATTTTCTTGTATATACACATTTAGCAATCAATATCGAAATGCTTCAAATCATTAATTTAACATATTTAAGTTAATTAACCTTCTTTATCTTACTGAAGTTTACATAAAGCCATAATGGTATAACGGCAGTGCATTTGGAAGAATTCCGTAATCTTATGTTAAGTATAAATTCGATTTTCTTGTATATGCACATTAAGCAAGCGATATCGAAATGCTTCAAATCATTATTTTAACATATTTAAGTTAATAAAGCTTCCTTAACGCACTGAAGTTAACATAAAGCCATGGCGGCATACCGGCAGTGCATGTAGAAGAATTCCGTAATCTTATGTTTAGGTATAAATTCGAATTTCTTGTATATACACATTTAGCAAGCGATATCGAAATGCTTCAAATCATTAGTTTAACATATTTAAGTTAATAAAATTTTTTTTAGCTTACTGAAGTCTACACAAAGCCTTAACGGTATAACGGCAGTGCATTTAGGAGAATTCCGTAATCTTATTTATAAGTATAAATTCGATTTTCTTAAATTTACATATTTAGCTATCGATATCGAAATGCTTCAAACCATTAGTTTAACATATTTAAGTTCATTAATCTTCTTTAGCGTATTGAAGGTAATATAAACCATGGCGGCATAACGACAGTACATTTGGAAGAATTCCGCAATCTTTTATTTAGGTATAAAGTCGATTTTCTTGTATATACCCATTTAGAAATCGATATCGAAATGCTTCAAATCATTAGTTTAACATATTTAAGTTAATAAACTTTTTTTTAGCTTACTGAAGTCTACACAAAGCCTTAACGGTATAACGGCAGTGCATTTAGGAGAATTCCGTAATCTTATATATAAGTATAAATTCGATTTTCTTAAATTTACATATTTAGCTATCGATATCGAAATGCTTCAAACCATTAGTTTAACATATTTAAGTTCATTAATCTTCTTTAGCGTATTGAAGGTAATATAAACCATGGCGGCATAACGACAGTACATTTGGAAGAATTCCGCAATATTTATTTAGGTATAAAGTCGATTTTCTTGTATATACCCTTTTAGAAATCGATATCGAAATGCTTCAAATCATTAGTTTAACATATTTAAGTTAATTAACCCTCTTTATCTTACTAAAGTCTACAAAAGCCTTAACGGCATAACGGCAGTGCATTTGGAAGAATTCCGTAATCTTTTATTTAGGTATAAAGTCTATTTTGTTGTATATACACATTTAGCAATCGATATCGAAATACTTCAAATCATAAGTTTAACATATTTAAGTTAATTAACCCTCTTTATCTTACTAAAGTCTACAAAAGCCTTAACGGCATAACGGCAGTGCATTTGGAAGAATTCCGTAATCTTTTATTTAGGTATAAAGTCGATTTTCTTGTATATACACATTTAGCAATCGATATCGAAATGCTTCAAATCATTAGTTTAACATATTTAAGTTAATTAACCTTCTTTATCTTACTGAAGTTTACATAAAGTAATAATGGTATAACGGCAGTGCATTTGGAAAAATTCCGTAATCTTATGTTAAGTATAAATTCGATTTTCTTGTATATGCACATTAAGCAAGCGATATCGAAATGCTTTAAATCATTATTTTAACATATTTAAGTTAATAAAGCTTATTTAACGCACTGAAGTTAACATAAAGCCATGGCGGCATACCGGCAGTGCATGTAGAAGAATTCCGTAATCTTATGTTTAGTTATAAATTCGATTTTCTTGTATAAACACATTTACCAAGCGATATCGAATTGCTTCAAATCATTAGTTTAACATATTTAAGTTAATAAACCATCTTCAACGTATTGAAGTTGATATAAAGCTATGGCGGCATAACGATAGTTCATTTGGAAGGACTCCGTAGTCTTATATTTAGGTATAAAGTAAATTTTCTTGTATATATGCATTAAGCAATCGATATTGAAATGCTTCAAATCATTAGTTTAACATATTTAAGTTAATGAGCCTACTTTATCGTACTGAAGTTTCCATAAAGCCTTAGCAGTATGACTGTAGTGCATTTAGAAGAATTTCTTAATCTTAAATTTAGGTATAAAGTCGATTTTCTTGTATATACACATTTAGCAATCATATTCGAAATGCTTCAAATCTTTTGTTTAACATATTTAAACTAATAAACCTTCTTTAACGAACGGAGGTTTACACAAAGCCTTGGCGGCATAACGGCAGTGCGTTTGGAAGAATTCCGTTATCTTATACTTAGGTATAAAGTCTATTTTGTTGTATATACACACTTAGCAATCGATATCGAAATGCTTCAAATCATTAGTTTAATATATTTAAGTTAATTAACCATCTTTAACGAACTGAAGTTTACTTAAAGCCTTAACGGCATAACGGAAGTGCACTTAGAAGAATTCCGTTATTTTATATTTAGGTAAAAAGTCGATTTTGTTGTATATACACATTTAGCAATCGATATCGAAATGCTTCAAATTATTAATTTAACATGTTTAAGTTTATAAACCTTCTTAAGCGTATTGAAGTTGATATAAAGCCATGGCGACATAACGACAGTACATTTGGAAGAATTCCGTAATCTTACATTTAGGTATAAAGTAAAATTTCTTGTATATATGCATTAAGCAATCGATTTCGAAATGCTTCAAATAACTGGTTTAACATATTTGAGTTAATAAACCTTCTTTAACGAACTGAAGTTAACATAAAGCTATAACGGCATAAAGGCAGTGCATTTAGAAGAACTCCGTAGTCTTATATTTAGGTATTAAGTCGATTTTCTTGTATATATGCATTAAGCAATCGATATTGAAATGCTTCAAATCATTAGTTTAACATATTTAAGTTAATGAGCCTACTTTATCGTACTGAAGTTTCCAAAAAGCCTTAACGGTATGACGGTAGTGCATTTAGAAGAATTTCTTAATCTTAAATTTAGGTATAAAGTCGATTTTCTTGTATATACACATTTAGCAATCATATTTGAAATGCTTCAAATCTTTTGTTTAACATATTTAAACTAATAAACCTTCTTTAACGAACGGAGGTTTACACAAAGCCTTGGCGGCATAACGGCAGTGCGTTTGGAAGAATTCCGCAATCTTATATTTAGGTATAAAGTCGATTGTCATGTACATATGCATTAAGCAATCGATTTCGAAATGCTTCAAATCATTAATTTAACATATTTAAGTTAATAAACCATCTTCAACGCATTGAAGTTGATATAAAGCTATGGCGGCATAACGATAGTTCATTTGGAAGGACTCCGTTATCTTATATTTAGGTATAAAGCCTATTTTGTTGTATATACACACTTAGCAATCGATATCGAAATGCTTCAAATCATTAGTTTAATATATTTAAGTTAATTAACCATCTTTAACGAACTGAAGTTTACATAAAGCCTTAACGGCATAACGGAAGTGCATTTAGAAGAATTCCGTTATTTTATATTTAGGTAAAAAGTCGATTTTGTTGTATATACACATTTAGCAATCGATATCGAAATGCTTCAAATTATTAATTAAACATGTTTAAGTTAATAAACCTTCTTTAGCGTATTGAAGTTGATATAAAGCCATGGCGACATAACGACAGTACATTTGGAAGAATTCCATTATCTTATATTTAGGTATAAAATCGATTTTCTTGTATATACACATTTAGCAATCGATATTGAAATGCTTCAAATCATTAGTTTAACATATTTTAGTTTATAAAGCTTCTTTAACGAACTGAAGTTAACATAAAGCCTTAACGGCATAACGGCAGTGAAATTAGAAAATTCCGTTATCTTATATTTAGGCATAAAGTCGAGTTTCCTGTATATACACATTTAGCAATCGATATCCAAATGCTTCATATCATTAGTTTAACATATTTAAGTTAATTAACCTTCTTTATCTTACTGAAGTTTACATAAAGCCATAATGGTATAACGGCAGAGCATTTGGAAGAACTCCGTAATCTTATATTTAGGTATAAAGTCTATTTTGTTGTATATACACATTTAGCAATCGATATCGAAATACTTCAAATCATAAGTTTAACATATTTAAGTTAATTTTCCCTCTTAATCTTACTGAAGTCTACAAAAGCCTTTACGGCATAACGGCATTGCATTTAGAAGAATTACGTAATCTTACATTTAGGTATAAAATCGATTTTCTTGTATATATACATTTAGCAATCGATATCGAAATGCTTCAAATCATTAGTTTAACATATTTAAGTAAATAAAGCTTCTTTAACGCACTGATGTTAACATAAAGCGATGGCGGCATAACGGCAGTGCATTTAGAAGAATTCCGCAATCTTATAATTAGGTATAAATTCGATTTTTCTATATATGCATTAAGCAATCGATACCGAAATGCTTCAAATCATTAGTTTAACATATTTAAGTTAATAAAGCCTTTTTTTCTTACTAAAGTCTACAAAAGGCTTAACGGCATAACGACAGTGCATTTCGAGGAATTCCGTAATCTTATTATTAGGTATAAAGTCGATTTTGTTGTATATACACATTTCGCAATCGATATCGAAATGCTTCAAATCATTAGTTTAACATATTTAAGCTAATTAACCCTTTTTATCTTACCGAAGTCTACAAAAGCCTTAACGGCATAACGGCAGTGAATTTAGAAGAATTACGTAATCTTATATTTAGGTATAAAGTCGATTTTGTTGTATATACACATTTAGCAATCGATATCGAAATGCTACAAATCATTAGTTTAACATATTTAAGCTAATTAACCCTTTTTATCTTACTAAAGTCTACAGAAGCCTTAACGGCATAATGTCAGTGCATTTAAAATAATTCCGTAATCTTATATTTAGGTAAAAAGTCGATTTTGTTGTATATACACATTTAGCAATCGATATCGGAATGCTTCAAATCATTAGTTTAACATGTTTAAGTTAATGAATCTTCTTTAACGTATTGAAGTTGGCATAAATCCATGGCGGCATAACGACAGTGAATTTAGAAGAATTCCGTTATCTTATATTTAGGTATAAAGTCGATTTTCCTGTATATACACATTTAGCAATCGATATCCAAATGCTTCAAATCATTAGTTTAGCATATTTAAATTAATTAACCTTCTTTATCTTACTGAAGTTTACATAAAGCCATAATGGTATAACGGCAGAGCATTTGGAAGAATTCCGTAATCCTACATTTATGTATAAAGTCTTTTTTGTTGTATATGCACATTTAGCAATCGATATCGAAATACTTCAAATCATTAGTTTAACATATTTGAGTTAATTAACCCTCTTAATCCCACTGAAATCTACAAAACCTTAACGGCATAACGGCATTGCATTTAGAAGAATTACGTAATCTTACATTTAGGTATAAAATCGATTTGCTTGTATATACTTATTTAGCAATCGATATCGAAATGCTTCAAATAATTAGTTTAACATATTTAAGTAAATAAAGCTTCTTTAACGCACTGAAGTTAACATAAAGCCATGGCGGCATAACGGCAGTGCATTTAGAAGAATTCCGCAATCTTATATTTAGGTATAAAGTCGATTGTCATGTATATATGCATTAAGCAATCGATTTCGAAATGCTTCAAATCATTACTTTAACATATTTAAGCTAATTAACCCTTTTTATCTTACTGAAGTCTACAAAAGCCTTAACGGCATAACGGCAGTGCATTTAGAAGAATTACGGAATCTTATATTTAGGTATAAAGTCGTTTTTCTTGTATATACTCATTTAGCAATCGATACCGAAATGCTTCAAATCATTAGTTTAACATATTTTAGTTAATTAATCCTCTTTATCAGTCATCGACTGACACTCAAAGCGAACGGTTGTGTTTTTGTGCTATTGGTGGTTTTTTGCTATTCTCCCACACCTTTTTCGTAAGTGCATTCTAACTTCAATAGCTTTCATTTAAAGCACCTGTTAAAGAGTGTATATATTATAGTATAGTGAACAACAAGAACCATGCCCCCAGGGGGACACTCTCTTGGTGATAACAGGTTCTCTCTGTTATCAACAAGTCCTAAATCAGAAAGAAAAAAAATTCAAGCATTTCCCAATAACGATTTCCCAAGCCTTCCTCCAACAACAAAAGATAACCCAAGATATTTAGTGCTAAGTGCAACGAACTCTCAAAAACCCATAAACAAATATTCGTGTTTTGCTGTGCACAAAGCGTTAAAAAATATAAGCACCGAAATAATAAGCATATCAGAACTTAGAGACGGAAAACTTTTATTATTAGTTAAAAATAACAACATAGCTCAAAAATTCATATCAACGAAAACTTTATATGGCATATGTGATGTAGAAATAAAACTTCACAACAACCTTGACTACACAAAAGTAACAATTTACGCACCATGCCTCAACGAAATCTCAGACGATGAAATCATTGAACACTTAAAACCACAAGGAGTTGTATCAATTTTCAAATTCCCTAAATACATTAATCAAAAGCCAGTACCTAGTGGAGTCGTTCTCCTGACCTTTGATAAATATCACCTACCTGAAAAAATTTAAGTGTCATGGTACACAACTAAGGTAAGGCCATTTTATCCAAACCCTATGAGGTGCAAAAACTGCCAACTTTTAGGTCATACAACAAAACGATGTACTAAAGTCGCTGTTTGCGACAAGTGCGCTCTACCCCCTCACCAACCATCCCCTTGCACTCGCTCCTTTTGCATAAACTGTTCAGGTAATCACGCATCTTCTGACAAAATATGTCCCAAATTTATACAAATGAAACAAATAATAACAATAAAAACTGACAAAAAGTGCTCCATGCGAGAAGCAATAAAAATACAAAAAACCCAGTTCACTCCTGCACTCAGTGAAAACTCTGCTACATTCGCTAGTATACCTATAAATACTACCAACAACTTAAAAGAAAATAACAAACTCTCAAAAATCTCTTCTACAGAAAATATTCCTTCTATTACAAACAACAAACCTACCAACAATATGTATCAAAAAACACAAGAAAAAGAAATAACCAAAAACAATTTCACCACAGCAAATATAGCAAACACAACAACAACAGTATCAGTCGATGACTCTCAAACCCACGCAATGATCTCATCATTGCTTTCTCACCTTACAGCTCCTATACTAACAACACCTACAATATACTCACTTCAACCTACAATACTCCCCGCTATGACAACAGATAATGAAATGATAGAGTAAATAATGCGAATTTTACAATGGAATATAAATGGCTTACTTAATAACTACCCTGATTTAAATATCCTTATTAATGAATTTTGTCCGGAAATTATTTCACTCCAAGAAACCCACACCCCTTACAAAAAAAAGGTATACCCACCTAATAAATACCATAGCTATTTCCACAATAGCCCACAAAACTTATACGCCAAACAAGGAATTGCAGTTTTCGTCAAGAAATCTGTAAATCATAAGCAAATTCCAATCGTCAGCAACATTTCTTGTTTAGCTATTGAAATAGAAATTGGATTCAAATTTACAATTATTAATTGCTACATACCACCTCATCAAAATTTTACTTATAGAGAACTCGTAAATATCATAAATCAGTTTACTACTCCAATTATCATAATGGGAGACTTCAATGCATGGAGTCCATTGTGGGGATCTTCGACAGTGAATAAAAGGGGCAAAATCATTGAAGATTTAGTCATTTCAAATGATCTTATCGTGCTAAACGATGGTAAAGCAACTCACTTCTCTACACATAACACCTTCACACATCCCGACATTATCCTGGCCTCATCCACAATAGCACCCAAACTCCTTTCTCATACAATCGATGACCTCCACAGTAGCGATCACTTTCCCATAGTCACATCCCTCTCCATCCCTAAAACGTACAATGTTAAGCCAAGATCCAAATTTCTAACCGAAAAGGCAGACTGGGAAAAATTCATCAATATTTCTACAAGTTTATCCAATACTAAGAGCTCTAGAGAAAACGTAAATGCTGAAGCATCTGCTATTAAGACTATTATTCGTTCCGCAGCTCATTTAACCATTCCTCAAAATAACACCCAAAGGTTTTCAGCAAAATTACCGTATTGGTCTAATCTATTATCTATTCTCCGAAATAGGAAAAAGCCTTTGTGGGCAACATTCAAACACAATAGAACTGACGATAATTTAATTGAATATAAAAAGGCTAATGCTAACTTTAGAAAGCAGTTAAGGTTGGCTAAAAGGCAATCATTAGAAAATATAACAGCTAATATAAACCCAAATACGAAGCCGAAACAAATATGGTCCGATATAAAAATGCTAACAGGATCCACACACAGATTCAGTATATCCCACATTAACACGCCTTCAGGACCTATTTACACATCCCAAGAAATCGCGGAAAAATTTGCAGAAACATGGTCATCATATTCCTCTGAAACAAACTTTCCTCCTACATTTAACGCAATTAAAAAACGAATAGAAAATGAAACCTACTCTAACTCGTCACCGTCTCCAAATGCACTTTATATTGAAGCTGATATTACACTTAACGAATTCGATACGACACTTTCGACCTTAAAAGGAAAAACACCCGGTGCAGACAAAATATCCTATCCCATCTTAAAAAATCTCCCATCCTCGCTTAAACAAAAACTAGTGAACCTCTACAATAAAATACTAAACTCTGGTATATATCCTTAACAATGGAAAGTTTCCTTAGTCATTCCCATCCTTAAACCTAATAAACCTTCTTCCTGCATCGAGAACTACAGACCCATTTCCCTTTTACCCTGTATGTCCAAGACATTAGAAAAAATAATTTCCTCGAGACTGATGTGGTATGCAAAAGTAAATCGACTCATAAGTCCGCACCAATTCGGGTTACAAAAAGGATTAGGAGTAATAGACCCCCTGTTACACTTTGAACACTTCGCTTCCACTAACTTGACATCCCGTAATCACGTTTCAGTTCTAAGCCTGGATTTAGAAAAAGCTTTCGACAGGGTTGGAGCTCACATGGTACTCAGTGAACTTAAGCAATGGAAAATTGGAAACAAAATGTTTAACACTATAAAATCTTTCTTATATCAACGAAAATTTATCGTATGTGCCAATAAATGCCAATCACAGGTTTTCAAGTTGAACAATGGTATACCCCAGGGTTCACCGCTCTCGGCAACTCTCTTCATCATTGCGTTTAATAAAGTCAGTTCCATAATTAGCACTAACCCACAAATAAAACACTTTATCTACGCAGATGACATCGTGATCTTTACAAAAATTAAAGACTTAAGACAAGTTAATCATGCATTTATAAAAATTTTAAATGATGTCAACAAATGGTCCGAAATTTCAGGTGTAAAAATTTCATTAAACAAAAGCTCCACATTTCATATTTGTAGAAAACATAAATGCTCATTTCCTACCTTAACCTTTTTAAATACACAAATTCCCCACACTCATACCTTAAAAATTCTAGGCTTAATATTTGATAAGACTCTTTCTTATAAAGAACATTGTAAATATATTCGATCAAACTTATTTTTAAGACTAAACATTATAAAGTACTTATCATCAAAAAATTGTTTGTGTCACCCAAACACTCTCATTAATGTGACAAGAGCATTATTGTTATCAAAAATTGACTATGGACTTGCAATATACGGACACTGTGCCAAAACTCACATCAAACTCTTAAATGCACCTTACCATGCGGCAGCGAGAAGGAGCATTCGTGCCTTCCCAACCATTTCCAAGGAACTCGGGATAATTACGTACCCTACAGTGGTTGAACCTTCAATAATTCCGCCTTCCATGACATTATCTTCAAGTTGCATCAGTGTTACACAACAATATCGCAAGCAATTTACCAGTAACATGGAATATGCTCAGCTATATAAAGAAACTATTCAACCTTATAGAAATGATTGGAAGTTTATATTTACAGACGGATCTAAAAGTGATACCTGCACCTCATTTGTTTTGACAAACAAGAACGGTGTCACCCTAGCTGCTTTTGTTTTGCCTTCGTACTGCTCGGTATTTACAGCCGAAACAGCTGCAATATTGGAAGCGGTTCGTTTTGCCGCTAGTAATGGAAAGAAAGCTATTATTTGCAGCGACAGTAAATCCGCCATAGATGCCATTTTTAACCAATCAAATGATTCCTACCTGATTACAAAAATAAAAAACCTTATTTTTCAACACAAAAATATTATCAAAATTATGTGGATACCTGGACACACAGGAATTCAAGGAAACGAAATGGCTGACAAACGAGCGAAAGAAGCAAACAAAGAACCTTTGCATAGTCAGGATACTTCACCACAAAGGATATTAAGAAATACGTTAAACAACATATATCGGTCTGTTGTCTAAACGATTGGAGACACTATAACCACTATTATAAACTTGCTAATCCATTAGGCCAAAAACCACATTATTCCAATACAACCACATGTAAAAATATAAAAACATACACACGCATAAGGATTGGACATACACTTGCGACACATGGACATCTGTTGAATGGTACAAGCAAACCCATATGCTCTTTATGTGGTTCGGAAGATTTCACAATACTTCATATCCTCGATCACTGCGCACACGTACAACAACAAAGAGTCTTGATTTTTGGTAACAACAAACCATCTAACTTACTCGATCGGACAGATGACAATAACATTAATCTCTTTGTAAAATATATGCACATATGTAAATTAATTATTTAATATATAAGAAACTGAAGTACAAACTAATATTTAAGTTGCTTTAGTCGTAAGTAAAAAAAAGGTAATAACTTAATCTGTAAATATTAATCAAGCCGAAGGCCCCAGCAGCCAGTGCTTTACATATATATAAGTGGAATAACTATTTATATTTATTTCTCTTCTAAATAAATAAATAAATAAAATAAATCCTCTTTATCTTACTAAAGTCTACAAAAGCGTTAACGGCATAACGGCAGTGCATTTAGAAGAATTCCGTAATCTTATAGTTAGGTAAAAAGTCGATTTTGTTGTATATACACATTTAGCAATCGATATCGAAATGCTTCAAATCATTAATTTAACATGTTTAAGTTAATAAACCTTCTTTAGCGTATTGAAGTTGATATAAAGCCATGGCGACATAACGACAGTACATTTGGAAGAATTCCGTAATCTTACATTTAGGTATAAAGTAAAATTTCTTGTATATATGCATTAAGCAAAAGATTTCGAAATGCTTCAAATAACTGGTTTAACATATTTAAGTTAATAAACCTTCTTTAACGAACTGAAGTTAACATAAAGCCATAACGGCATAACGGCAGTGCATTTAGAAGAACTCCGTTATCTTATATTTAGGTATAAAGTCGAGTTTCCTGTATATACACATTTAGCAATCGATATCCAAATGCTTCATATCATTAGATTAACATATTTAAGTTAATTAACCTTCTTTATTTTACTGAAGTTTACATAAAGCCATAACGGCATAACGGCAGTGCATTTAGAAGAATTCCGTAATCTTATATTTAGGTATAAAGTCGATTTTCTTGTATATAGCATTAAGCAATCGATTTCGAAATGCTTCAAATCATTAGTTTAACATATTTAAGCTAATTAACCCTTTTTATCTTACTGAAGTCTACAAAAGCCTTAACGGCATAACGGCAGTGCATTTAGAAGAATTACGGAATCTTATATTTAGGTATAAAGTCGATTTTCTTGTATATACTCATTTAGCAATCGATACCGAAATGCTTCAAATCATTAGTTTAACATATTTTAGTTAATTAATCCTCTTTATCTTACTGAAGTCTACAAAAGCGTTAACGGCATAACGGCAGTGCATTTAGAAGAATTCCGTAATCTTATATTTAGGTATAAAGTCGATTTTCTTGTATATATGCATTAAGCAATCGATTTCGAAATGCTTCAAATCATTAGTTTAACATATTTAAGCTAATTAACCCTTTTTATCTTACTGAAGTCTACAAAAGCCTTAACGGCATAACGGCAGTGCATTTAGAAGAATTACGGAATCTTATATTTAGGTATAAAGTCGATTTTCTTGTATATACTCATTTAGCAATCGATACCGAAATGCTTCAAATCATTAGTTTAACATATTTTAGTTAATTATTCCTCTTTATCTTACTAAAGTCTACATAAAGCCTCAACGGTATGACTGCACTGCATTTAGAAGAATTTCGTAATCTTATATTTAGGTATAAAGTCGATTTTCCTGTATATACACATTTAGCAATCGATATCCAAATGCTTCAAATCATTAGTTTAGCATATTTAAGTAAATTAACCTTCTTTAACGTACTGAAATTTATATAAAGCCATAACGGCATAACAGGAGTGTACTTCGATGAATTCCGTAATCTTATATTTAGATATAAAGTCTAATTCGTTACGCATTTAGCATTCGATATCGAAATGCTTCAAATCATTAGTTTAACATATTTAAGTTAATTAACCCTCTTTATCTTTCTGAAGTTTATAAAAGCCTTAACGGCATAACGGCAGTGCATTTAGAAGAATTCCGTAATCGTATATTTAGTTATAAAGTCTATTTTCTTGTATATACTCATTTAGCAATCGGTATCGAAATGCCTCAAATCATTAGTTTAATATATTTAAGTTAATTAACCCTCCTTATCTTACTGAAGTCTACCAAAGCCTTAACGGCATAACGGCAGTGCATTTAGAAAAATTACGTAATCTTATATTTAGGTATAAAGTCGATTTTCTTGTATATACACATAAAGCAATCGATATCGAAATGATTCAAATCATTAGTTTAATAAATTTAAGTAAATAAAGCTTCTTTAACGCACTGTTAACATAAAGCCATGGCGGCATAAAGGCAGTGCATTTAGAAGAATTCCGTAATCTTATATTTAGGTACAGTCACCGACTAACATTCGTGCTGAGCAGTTGTGTCGTTGTTATTTCCGAGTTTTCGCTAACATTTAGCAACCCGCGTGTGCTTCTACTTTGCTTAAGCTATTCTTGCAAACATATTTGGTTTGCCGTATATAAGTGAGTAAGAAAAACTTAATCACATAATTGTGAGTCTTCTTTGATCAAAAATGCCTTAAGGGGCCACCCATTTCGGGGACAATAGATTTGCTCTGCTTGCCCAGAGTCCCCAACCTAAGCGTAAAAAAGCGAATCAAAAACTGTCGGAAATTTTTCCTACTCTTCCATCTACAAAAAAAGGCGATCCAAAATTTATTGTGCTAAAATCTGATGTTACTTCCAAGCCTCTTTCAAAAATCTCGTGTTTTCGTATTCACAATGCTATTTTAACCATAAGCAAAAACATAAACAAAATCGGTGAATTGCGTGATGGGAGCCTATTTATTCTGGTAAATAACAAACTCATTGCTGAGAAATTTATAAAAACCAAATATCTACCCTCAATTGAATCAGTCACAGCGACCTATCATGAACACCTTAACTCCAATAAAGGTACGATCTATGCACCATTCCTCATAGACGTCCCGGAAGATGAAATAATTGAAGGCCTAAAGTCATATGAAGTGTCCTCTGTCTACAAATTCAAACGAGTAGTTGATGGTGTAGAAATATACACTGGAGTAATGCTTATGTCTTTTAACTCCTACTCTCTTCCTACAAAAATTGACATCGCATGGAGAATGACCTCTGTTCGCTCTTATATTCCAAATCCAATGCGATGCAAATCGTGCCAGAAATTGGGACACACGGCTAAACACTGCCGAAATTCTCCAATGTGCGTTATTTGCAGTCTTCCAATACACTTCTCTGAAAACTGCCAACGTACGATGTGTATGAATTGCTCCGGGGATCACCCGTCTTCCGCCAACTCTTGTCCTAAGTTTCAGCAAGCAAAAGAAATATTGAAAATAAAAACCTTGGAAAAATGTAGCGTGCGAGATGCTGTTAAAAAGTACAAAGACACTCTTCCAACCAACACCTTAACTGAAACATTTGCTAATGCACTAAAAACAACAACTCACATTACACCGCACTCAACCTCAAATAATACAAACATCAACCACACAAATAAAGAAAATAATCAGTACACAGAAAACTACTCAGCATTTCTCTCCACTCCTTCCATAAGTGAACACAACTCTCCACCGACAATAAATAACAACGATATTCCCATAAACAATAACTTCGCAATTGGTCTTACCTCTCTCAGTCCAATAACATCTTCCCTAATTTTCAGCACTCTAAATTCCATCAATAAATATTCAACCGCCAACAATAATCCACCTAACTCAATGGCATTCCACAATAGCTATATTCATGATTCTGATACACCCACAATACACCAACATTCCAAACAAAAAGAACAAAATAACACAGAAAATAACGAAGTTGAATACAGCAAAGATTCTCAATAATCACTTGAGTGAGCTTTCAACAGTTGACACTCAGCCAAGCTGACAACTCATTCTAGTTGATTTCTCATTCTCTCTTAAGCTTTCTCATCTTCTCCATTCTTCAATCTTTCTAGTTACCTTTAATCTAAGCGCTTAATAAAGTACTCTCTTAACATGTGTACGATAATGCAATGGAACCTAAATGGCTACATTAACAATAACAACGAACTCCAGCTCTTAATTAAAGATCACGCACCGTCACAAAGAATTCACGTAATATGCTTATATATTCCACCTGACCAACACTTCACCACAAACGATATCATGCAAATAACCAGTCAATTTCCTTCCCCAATGATCTTGGCCGGTGACTTGAATGCATGGAGCCCGATATGGGGTTCAACGACAGTAAACTCCAAAGGAAAACATATAGAAAATGTAATCCTCTCCTCAAACTTAATCTCCTTAAACAATGGCTTAGCCACCCATTTTTCAACTTTCTCCACTTTTTCTCATGTTGACGTCACTTTGTGTACAGACACGCTCGCCGCCAAATGTGAATGGAACATACTAGACCACTTACATGGAAGTGACCACTTCCCCATAATACTAAAAGTACACTTGGGACCAATAAACAAATGCTATAAACCAAAAAATATTTTCAAAACCGATCACGCTGACTGGGTGAAATTCCAAACTCTCTGCAGAGCTAAATGTGATAAAAGCCCAACAGCAGTAAATCCCAACCAGGAAACCGCTCGAATAACGAAAATTATTCGCTCAGCAGCAAACGATTCCATTCCACAAACTAATCATTCAAAAATTTTAAAAAATATCCCTTGGTGGAATAAACAATTAGCTTTTTTAAGAACAAGAAAACAAACTGCGTGGTATGACTACAAACGATGCCGCACACTAGAAAAACTCATTTGCTTCAAAAAAGCCAACGCCTACTTTCGTCGATCCGTCAAACAAGCCAAGCGCAAATGTCTTGAAGATTTTACGCTCAAAATCAATCCTTCTTCCAATCCGAGACAAATCTGGGCTGACCTCAAAAAGTTAGTTGGTTCGCCCACCACGTCAGCACTCAGGTGCTTAAATTTGCCTTCAGGTCACTTAAACAACCCAACAGATATCGCAGAAGAATTGGTCAACCATTTTTCCAACAACAGTTCTGACAACAATTTCAGCACTCAGTTTCAAGCCCTCAAATCATCCACACTTTCAGAAAACGACTCTATGTCTCCATTTATGTCACCCTCAGCAAAACAAATCGATTCCAGTGTTCAATTGGATGAGTTTGAGTATGCTCTATCCGGAGTAAGCGGCAAAACTCCCGGTTTAGATAAAATATCTTACCCCATGATCAAAAACATGCCAATTGAGCTCAAGCAACGAATCGTCAAACTTTACAATAAAATACTGGACACCGGTATTTATCCACAATTTTGGAAGACATCGGGCGTAATCCCTATTCTTAAACCCAATAAACATTCAACAGATATCGACAGTTACAGACCAATCTCTCTCCTACCATGCTTAGGCAAACTTTTTGAAAAAATAATTGCGAACCGGCTATCGTGGTACGCCCAGCGGAATGAATTGATGACACCTAATCAAGTCGGTTATAAAAGAAGCCAAGGCACGTTAGATGTATTACTCCACCTCGACCACTCCATCTGCAACGCTCTGTCCAGTAGGAATCATTTATGTATATTATCCTTAGATTTCAACAAAGCCTTTGATAAACCGATTTTATCACATTGTGTTGCGGCAATTAAAAAAATGGAAGATCGGTCCGAAAATTTTGAATTTCGTTAAAAGCTTTCTCACTAACCGTAAGTTGAAAGTAAATGTTAATGGATTCTTCTCCTCCACACTTCCACTCTCAAACGGCACGCCGCAAGGTTCGCCCCTTTCAACATTCCTCTTCATCACTGCCTTTGATGAGATAAGTCGAATAATAACCACGCACAAACGTAATTTACACCAATCGTTCCGACCTCAACGCATCCGAACATACATTTTCCAATATCCTTAATGAAATCTCTGAATGGTCGCTAGTTTCCGGTGCACAGCTATCACTAGAAAAAACGCATATCCTCCACATATGCAGAAAAACAAATTGCAGCGGAATAAAACTTTGCTTTAACAACACTAACATAGAATGTACAAAAGAATTAAAAATCCTAGGATTAGTTTTTGACTCTAAGTACAATTTTAATTCGCATTGTAAATACATTAGAAAGTCTTTGCAATCAAGATTAAACATTGTAAAATATCTTTCGTCAAAATACTCGTTAATACATATAAATACGCTCATCAGTGTTGTCAGATCACTTCTTCTTTCAAAGATCGACTATGCGCTTCCGCTTTACGGACGAAGTTCGAAGAACAACATCAAGCAAATATGTGCTCCATACCACTGCGCGATACGCCGTAGCCTCAGAGCTTTTCCAACATCACCAATTGAAACCATTCTTGCGGAGTCAGGTCTACCAAGTGTACAAAATAGGATTGAAGACGCAACCCACCGACTGC
>CM050326.1:84306802-84318802 GCA_027475135.1 Bactrocera correcta
ATCTTATATTTAGGTATAAAGTCGATTTTCTTGTATATATGCATTAAGCAATCGATATCAAAATGCTTCAAATCATTAGTTTAACATATTTAAGTTAAGTAACCTTCTTTAACGTATTGAAGGGGATATAAAGCCATGGCGGCATAACGATAGTGCATTTAGAAAAATTCCCTAATCTTATATTTAGGTATAAAGTCGATTTTCTTGTATATATGCATTAAGCAATCGATTTCGAAATGCTTTAAATAACTAGTGTGACATATTTAATTTAGTAAACCTTCTTTAACGAACTGAAGTTAACATTAGGCCATAGCGGCATAACGGCAGTGCATTTAGAAGAATTCCGTAAGCTTATATTTAGGTACAAAATCGACTTTCTTGTATATATGCATTAATCAATCGATATCAAAATGCTTCAAATCATTAGTTTAACATATTTAAGTTAATAAAGCTTATTTAACGCACTGAAGTTAACATAAAGCCATGGCGGCATAGCGGCAGTGCATGTGGAAAAATTCCGTTATTTGATATTTAGGTATAAAGTCGATTTTCTTGTATATACGCATTTAGCAATCGATATCGAAATGCCTCAAATCATAAGTTTATCATATTTAAGTAAATTAACTTTCTTTAACATATTGAAGGTGATAAAAAGCCATGGCGGTATAATGACAGTACATGTGGAAGACTTCCGTAATCTTATATTTAGGTATAAAGTCGATTTTTTTGTATATATGCATTTGGCAATCGATATCGAAATGCTTCAAATCATTAGTTTGACATATTTAAGTTAATAAAGCTTCTTTAACGAACTGAAGTTGGCATAAATCCATGGCGGCATAACGGCAGTGCGTTTGGAAGAATTCCGTTTTCTTATATTTAGGTATAAAGTCGATTTTCTTGTATATACACATTAAGCAATCGATATCGAAATGCTGCCAATCATTAGTTTAACATATTTAAGATAACTAACCTTCTTTATCTTACTGAAGTTTACATAAAGCCATAACGGTATAACGGCAGTGCATTTGGAAGAATTCCGTAATCTTATATTTAGGTGTAAAGTCGATTTTGTTGTATATGCACATTTAGCAATCGATATCGAAATGCTTCGGATCATTAGTTTAACATATTTGAGTTAATTAATATTCTTTAACATACTGAAGTTGATATAAAGCCATGGCAGCATAACGACAGTACATTTTGAAGAATTCCGTAATCTTATATTTAGGTATAAAGTCGATTTTCTTATATATACACATTTAGAAATCGAAATCGAAATGCTTCAAAAAACTGGTGTAACATATCTAAGTTAATAAGACTTCTTTTACGAACTGCAGTTAACATAAAGCCATAACGGCATAACGGCAGTGCATTTAGAAGAATTCTGTAATCTTATATTTAGGTATAAAGTCGATTTTCTTCTATATATGCATTTAGCAATCGATATCGAAATGCCTCAAATCATTAGTTTAACATATTTAAGTAAATTAACTTTCTTTAACATATTGAAGTTGGCATAAAGCCATGGCGGCATAACGGCAGTGCATGTAGAAGAATTCCGTAATATTATATTTAGGTATAAAGTCGATTTTGTTGTATATAAGCATTAAGCAATCGATATCGAAATGCTTCAAATAACTGGTTTAACATATTTAAGTTAATAAAACTTCTTTAACGGACAGAAGTTAACATAAAGCCATAACGGCATAACGGCAGTGCATGTAGAAGAATTACGTAATCTTATATTTATTTATAAAGTCGATTTTCTTGTATATACGCATTAAGCAATCGATATCGAAATGCCTCAAATCATTAGTTTAACATATTTAAGTTAATTAACCTTCTTTAACATATTGAAGTTGATATAAAGCCATGGCAGCATAACGACAGTACATTTGGAAGAATTCCGTAATCTTATATTTAGGTATAAAGTCGATTTTCTTGCATATATGCATTAAGCATACGATTTCGAAATGCTTCAAATAACTGGTGTTACATATCTAAGTTAATAAAACTTCTTTAACGAACTGAAGTTAACATAAAGCCATAACGGCATAACTTCAGTGCATTTAGAAGAATTCCCTAATCTTTTATTTAGGTAAAAAGTCGCTTTTCTTATATATACACATTTAGCAATCGATATCGAAATGCTTCAACTCATTTGTTTAATATATTTAAGTTAATTAACCCTCTTTATCTTACTGAAGTCTACAAAAGCCTTAGCGGCATAACGGCAGTGCATTTAGAAGAATTACATAATCTTATATTTAGGTATAAAGTCGTTTTTATTGTATATACTCATTTAGCAATCGATATCGAAATGCTTCAAATCATTAGTTTAACATATTTAAGTCAATTAACCTTCTTTAACATAATGCAGTTGATATAAAGCCATAGTTTTTATCTTACTAAAGTCTACAAAAGCCATGGCGGCATAACGGCAGTGCATTTGGAAGAATTCCGTTATCTTATATTTAGGTATAAAACGATTTTCTTGTATATACACATTTAGCAATCGATATCGAAATGCTTCAAATCATTAGTTTAACATATTTAAGTTAATTAACCTTCTTTAACGAACTGAAGTTAACATAAAGCCATAACGGCATAACGGCAGTGCATTTACAAGAATCCCGTTATCTTATATATAGGTATAAAGTCGATTTTCTTATATATACACATTTAGAAATTGAAATCGAAATGCTTCAAATCATTAGTTTAACATATTTAAGTTAAGAAAGCTTCTTTAACGCACCGAACTTAACATAAAGCCATGGCGGCATAACGGCGGTGCATGTAGAAGAATTCCGTAATCTTATATTTAGGTATAAAACCATTTTCTTGTATATACACATTTAGCAATCGATATCGAAATGCTTCAAATAACTGGTGTAACATATCTAAGTTAATAAGACTTCTTTAACCAACTGGAGTTAACATAAAGCCATAACGGCATAACGGCAGTGCATTTAGAAGAATTCTGTAATCTTATATTTAGGTATAAAGTCGATTTTCTTGTATATACACAGTTAGCAATCGATATCGAAATGCCTCAAATCATTAGTTTAACATATTTAAGCTAACTAACCTTCTTAAACTTATTTAAGGTGATATAAAGCCATGGCGGCATAACGACAATACATGTGGAAGACTTCCGTAATCTTATATTTAAGTATAAAGTCGATATTCTTGTATATATGCATTAAGCAATCGATTTCGAAATGCTTCAAAAAACTGGTGTAACATATCTAAGTTAATAAGACTTCTTTTACGAACTGCAGTTAACATAAAGCCATAACGGCATAACGGCAGTGCATTTAGAAGAATTCTGTATTCTTATATTTAGGTATAAAGTCGATTTTCTTCTATATATGCATTTAGCAATCGATATCGAAATGCCTCAAATCATTAGTTTAACATATTTAAGTAAATTAACTTTCTTTAACATATTGAAGTTGGCATAAAGCCATGGCGGCATAACGGCAGTGCATGTAGAAGAATTCCGTAATATTATATTTAGGTATAAAGTCGATTTTGTTGTATATAAGCATTAAGCAATCGATATCGAAATGCTTCAAATAACTGGTTTAACATATTTAAGTTAATAAAACTTCTTTAACGGACAGAAGTTAACATAAAGCCATAACGGCATAACGGCAGTGCATGTAGAAGAATTACGTAATCTTATATTTATTTATAAAGTCGATTTTCTTGTATATACGCATTAAGCAATCGATATCGAAATGCCTCAAATCATTAGTTTAACATATTTAAGTTAATTAACCTTCTTTAACATATTGAAGTTGATATAAAGCCATGGCAGCATAACGACAGTACATTTGGAAGAATTCCGTAATCTTATATTTAGGTATAAAGTCGATTTTCTTGCATATATGCATTAAGCATACGATTTCGAAATGCTTCAAATAACTGGTGTTACATATCTAAGTTAATAAAACTTCTTTAACGAACTGAAGTTAACATAAAGCCATAACGGCATAACTTCAGTGCATTTAGAAGAATTCCCTAATCTTTTATTTAGGTAAAAAGTCGCTTTTCTTATATATACACATTTAGCAATCGATATCGAAATGCTTCAACTCATTTGTTTAATATATTTAAGTTAATTAACCCTCTTTATCTTACTGAAGTCTACAAAAGCCTTAGCGGCATAACGGCAGTGCATTTAGAAGAATTACATAATCTTATATTTAGGTATAAAGTCGTTTTTATTGTATATACTCATTTAGCAATCGATATCGAAATGCTTCAAATCATTAGTTTAACATATTTAAGTAAATTAACCTTTTTTTTAATCATTATTGAAGTTTTGACTATAAAGCCATGGCGGCATAACGGCAGTGCATGTGGAAGAATTCCGTAATCTTATATTTAGGTATAAAGTCGATTTTCTTGTATATAAGCATTAGCAATCGATATCGAAATGCTTCAAATCACTAGTTTAACATATTTAAGTTAATAAACCTTCTTTAACGAACTGAATTAACATAAAGCCATAACGGCATAACGGCAGTGCATTTAGAAGAATTCCGTAATCTTATATTTAGGTATAAAGTCGATTTTCTTGTATATACACATTTAGCAATCGATATCGAAATGCTTCAAATCATTAAATTTAACATATTTAAGTTAATTAACCTTCTTTAACTATTGAAGGTTATATAAAGCCATGGCGGCATAACGACAGTACATGTGGAAGAATTCCGTAATCTTATATTTAGGTATAAAGTCGATTTTCTTGTATATATACATTTAGCAATCGATATCGAAATGCTTCAAATAACTGGTTTAACATATCTTTAAGTTAATAAAGCTTCTTTAACGAACTGAAGTTAACATAAAGCCATAACGGCATAACGGCAGTGCATTTAGAAGAATTCCGTATCTTATATTTAGGTATAAAGTCGATTTTCTTGTATATACACATTAAGCAATCGATATCGAAATGCTCCAATCATTAGTTTAACATATTTAAGATAACTAACCTTCTTTATCTTACTGAAGTTTACATAAAGCCATAACGGTATAACGGCAGTGCATTTGGAAGAATTCCGTAATCTTATATTTAGGTATAAAGTCGATTTTGTTGTATATGCACATTTAGCAATCGATATCGAAATGCTTCGGATCATTAGTTTAACATATTTGAGTTAATTAATATTCTTTAACATACTGAAGTTGATATAAAGCCATGGCAGCATAACGACAGTACATTTTGAAGAATTCCGTAATCTTATATTTAGGTATAAAGTCGATTTTCTTATATATACACATTTAGAAATCGAAATCGAAATGCTTCAAATCATTAGTTTAACATATTTAAGTTAAGAAAGCTTCTTTAACGCACCGAACTTAACATAAAGCCATAGCGGCATAACGGCAGTGATTTTCTTGTATATACACATTTAGCAATCGATATCGAAATGCTTTAAATCATTACTCTTTATTTTACTGAAGTCTACAAAAGCCTTAACGGCATAAAGGCAGTGCATTTAGAAGAATTACTTAATCTTATATTTAGCTACAAAGTCTATTTTCTTGTATATACACATTTAGCAATCGATATCGAAATGCTTTAAATCATTAATTTAACATATTTAAGTTGATTAACCGTCCATAACATAATGAAGTTGATATAAAGCCATGGCGGCATAACGACAGTACATTTGGAAGAATTCCGTAATCTTATAATTAGGTATAAAGTCGATTTTCTTGTATATATGCATTAAGCAATCGATTTCGAAATGCTTCAAATAACTGGTGTAACATATCTAAGTTAATAAGACTTCTTTAACGATCTGGAGTTAACATGAAGCCAACGGCATAACGGCAGTGCATTGAGAAGAATTCCGTAATCTTATATTTAGGTATAAAGTCGATTTTCTTATATATGCACATTTAGCAATCGCTACCAAATGCTTCAGATCATTAGCTTAACATATTTAACGTAATAAAGCTTCTTTAACGCACTGAAGTTAACATAAATCCATGGCGGCATAACGGCAGTGCGTTTAGAAGAATTCCGTTATCTTATATTTAGGTATAAAGTCGATTTTCTTGTATACACTCATTTACCAATCGATATCGAAATACTTCAAATCATTAGTTTAACACATTTAAGTTAATTAACCCTCTTTATCTTACGAAAGTCTACAAAAGCCTTAACGGCATAACGGCAGTGCATTTAGAAGAATTCCGTAATCTTAAATTTAGGTATAAAGTCGATTTTGTTGTATATACACATTTAGCAATCGATATCGAAATGCCTCAAATCATTAGCTTAACATATTTAAGCTAACTAACCTTCTTAAACTTATTTAAGGTGATATAAAGCCATGGCGGCATAACGACAATACATGTGGAAGACTTCCGTAATCTTATATTTAAGTATAAAGTCGATATTCTTGTATATATGCATTAAGCAATCGATTTCGAAATGCTTCAAAAAACTGGTGTAACATATCTAAGTTAATAAGACTTCTTTTACGAACTGCAGTTAACATAAAGCCATAACGGCATAACGGCAGTGCATTTAGAAGAATTCTGTAATCTTATATTTAGGTATAAAGTCGATTTTCTTCTATATATGCATTTAGCAATCGATATCGAAATGCCTCAAATCATTAGTTTAACATATTTAAGTAAATTGACTTTCTTTAATATATTGAAGTTGGCATAAAGCCATGGCGGCATAACGGCAGTGCATGTAGAAGAATTCCGTAATATTATATTTAGGTATAAAGTCGATTTTGTTGTATATAAGCATTAAGCAATCGATATCGAAATGCTTCAAATAACTGGTTTAACATATTTAAGTTAATAAAACTTCTTTAACGGACAGAAGTTAACATAAAGCCATAACGGCATAACGGCAGTGCATGTAGAAGAATTACGTAATCTTATATTTATTTATAAAGTCGATTTTCTTGTATATACGCATTAAGCAATCGATATCGAAATGCCTCAAATCATTAGTTTAACATATTTAAGTTAATTAACCTTCTTTAACATATTGAAGTTGATATAAAGCCATGGCAGCATAACGACAGTACATTTGGAAGAATTCCGTAATCTTATATTTAGGTATAAAGTCGATTTTCTTGCATATATGCATTAAGCATACGATTTCGAAATGCTTCAAATAACTGGTGTTACATATCTAAGTTAATAAAACTTCTTTAACGAACTGAAGTTAACATAAAGCCATAACGGCATAACTTCAGTGCATTTAGAAGAATTCCCTAATCTTTTATTTAGGTAAAAAGTCGCTTTTCTTATATATACACATTTAGCAATCGATATCGAAATGCTTCAACTCATTTGTTTAATATATTTAAGTTAATTAACCCTCTTTATCTTACTGAAGTCTACAAAAGCCTTAGCGGCATAACGGCAGTGCATTTAGAAGAATTACATAATCTTATATTTAGGTATAAAGTCGTTTTTATTGTATATACTCATTTAGCAATCGATATCGAAATGCTTCAAATCATTAGTTTAACATATTTAA
The DNA here is from genome assembly GCA_027475135.1 of Bactrocera correcta. Classification (NCBI taxonomy): domain Eukaryota; kingdom Metazoa; phylum Arthropoda; class Insecta; order Diptera; family Tephritidae; genus Bactrocera; species Bactrocera correcta. The sequence continues at coordinate 84,314,337 of CM050326.1, forward strand.
GTCAATTAACCTTCTTTAACATAATGCAGTTGATATAAAGCCATAGTTTTTATCTTACTAAAGTCTACAAAAGCCATGGCGGCATAACGGCAGTGCATTTGGAAGAATTCCGTTATCTTATATTTAGGTATAAAACGATTTTCTTGTATATACACATTTAGCAATCGATATCGAAATGCTTCAAATCATTAGTTTAACATATTTAAGTTAATTAACCTTCTTTAACGAACTGAAGTTAACATAAAGCCATAACGGCATAACGGCAGTGCATTTACAAGAATCCCGTTATCTTATATATAGGTATAAAGTCGATTTTCTTATATATACACATTTAGAAATTGAAATCGAAATGCTTCAAATCATTAGTTTAACATATTTAAGTTAAGAAAGCTTCTTTAACGCACCGAACTTAACATAAAGCCATGGCGGCATAACGGCGGTGCATGTAGAAGAATTCCGTAATCTTATATTTAGGTATAAAACCATTTTCTTGTATATACACATTTAGCAATCGATATCGAAATGCTTCAAATAACTGGTGTAACATATCTAAGTTAATAAGACTTCTTTAACCAACTGGAGTTAACATAAAGCCATAACGGCATAACGGCAGTGCATTTAGAAGAATTCTGTAATCTTATATTTAGGTATAAAGTCGATTTTCTTGTATATACACAGTTAGCAATCGATATCGAAATGCCTCAAATCATTAGTTTAACATATTTAAGTAAATTAACTTTCTTTAACATATTGAAGGTGATATAAAGCCATGGCGGCATAATGACAGTACATGTGGAAGACTTCCGTAATCTTATATTTAGGTATAAAGTCGATTTTCTTGTATATATGCAGTTAGCAATCGATATAGAAATACTTCAAATCACTAGTTTAACATATTTAAGTTATTAAACCTTCTTTAACGAACTGAAAAAGACACAAAGCCATGGCGGCATAACGGCAGTGCATTTAGAAGAATTCCGTAATCTTGTGTTTGGGTATAACATCAATTTTCTTGCATACACACATTTAGCAATCGATACCGAAATGCTTCAAATCATTAATTTAACATATTTAAGTTAATTAACCTTCTTTAAACTATTAAAGGTTATGTAAAGCCATGGCGGCATAACGACAATACATGTGGAAGACTTCCGTAATCTTATATTTAGGTATAAAGTCGATTTTGTTGTATATATATATTTACCAATCGATATCGAAACGCTTCAAATCTTTAGTTTAACATATTTAACGTAATAAAGCTTCTTTAACGCACTGAAGTTAACATAAAGCCATGGCGACATAACGGCAGTGCATTTAGAAGAATTCCGTAATCTTATATTTAGGAATAAAGTCGATTTTTTTGTATATATACATTTACAAATCGATATCGAAATGCTTTAAATCATTAGTTTAACATATTTTAGTTAAGTAACCTTCTTTAACGTATTGAAGTTGATATAAAGCCATGGCAGCATAACGGAGATACATTTGGAAGTATTCCGTAATCTTATATTTAGGTATAAAGTCGATTTTCTTGTATACATGCATTAAGCAATCGATTTTGAAATGCTTCGAATAACTGGTGTAACATATCAAAGTTAATAATACTTCTTTAACGAACTGGAGTTAACATGAAGCCAACAGCATAACGGCAGCGCATTTAGAAGAATTCCGTTATCTTATATTTAGGAATAAAGTCGATTTTCTTATATAAACATATTTAGCAATCGATATCGAAATGCTTCAAATCATTAGTTTAACATATTTAACGTAATAAAGTTTCTTTAACGCACTGCAGCTGGCGTAAAGCCATGGCGGCATAACGGCAGTGCATTTAGAAAAATTCCGTAATCTTATATTTAGGTATAAAGTCGATTTTTTTGTATTTACACATTTAGGAATCGATATCGAAATGCCTCAAATCATTAGCTTAACATATTTAAGCTAACTAACCTTCTTAAACTTATTTAAGGTGATATAAAGCCATGGCGGCATAACGACAATACATGTGGAAGACTTCCGTAATCTTATATTTAGGTATAAAGTCGATTTTTTTGTATATACACATTCAGCAATCGATACCGAAATGCTTCAAATCATTAGTTTAACATATTTAAGTTAATTAACCCTCTTTATCTTACTGAAGTCTACAAACGCCTTAACGGCATAACGGCAGTGCATTTAGAAGAATTACGTAATCTTATATTTAGGTATAAAGTCAATTTTCTTGTACATACTCATTAAGCAATCGATATCGAAATGCTTCAAAACATTAGTTTAATATATTTAAGTTAACTACCCTTCTTTATTATAAGGAAGTTGATATAAGGCCATGGCAGCATAACGACAGTGCATTTAGAAGAATTCCGTAATCTTATAGTTAGGTATAAAATCAATTTTCTTGTATATACACATTTAGCAATCGATATCGAAATGCTTCAAATCATTAGTTTATTATTTTGAAGTTAACTAACCTTCTTTATTATATTGAAGTTGATACAAGGCCATGGCAGCATAACCACGGTACATTTGGAAGAATTCCGTAATCTTATATTAAGGTATAAAGTCGATTTTCTTGTATATATGCATTCAGCAATCGATTTCGAAATGCTTCAAATATTTGGTGTAACATATCTAATTTAATAAGACTTCTTTAACAAACTGGAGTTAACATAAAGCCATAACGGCACAACGGCAGTTCATTTAGAAGAACTCCGTTAACTTATATTTAGGAATAAAGTCGATTTTCTTGTATATACACATATAGCAATCGATATCGAAATGCCTCAAATCATAAGATTTAACATATTTAAGTTAATAAACCTTCCTTAACGAACTGAAGTTGGCATAAAGCCATGGCAGCATCGCGGCAGTGAATTTAGAAGAACTCCGTTATCTTATATTTAGGTATAAAGTCGATTTTCTTGTATATACACATTTAGCAATCGATATCAAATTGCTCAAAATCATAAGTTTAATATATTTAAGTTAATAAACCTTCTTTATACGAACTGAAGATGGCATAAAGCCTTGGCGGCATAACGGCAGTGCATTTAGAAGAATTCCGTAATCTTATATTTAGGTATTGTCTTGTATATACACATTTAGCAATCGATATCGAAATGCTTTAAATCATTAGCTTAACATTTTTAAGTTAATTAACCTTCTTTAGCATATTGAAGTTTACATAGTGCCATAACGACTGTACATTTGGAAGAATCCCGTAATCTTATATTTAGGTATAAACTCGATTTTCTTGTATATATGCATTTACCAATCGATTTCGATATGTTTCAAATAACTAGTGTGACATATTTAAGTTAATAAACTTTCTTTATCGAAATGAAGTTGGCATAACGCCTTAGCGGTATAACGGCAGTGCATTTAGAAGAATTCCGTAATCTTATATTTAGGTATTTTCTTGTATATACACATTTAGCAATCGATATCGAAATGCTTCAAATCATTAGTTTAACATTTTTAAGTTAATAAACCTTCTTTAACGAACTGAAAATGGCACAAAGCCATGGCGGCATAACGGCAGTGCATTTAGAAGAATTCCGTAATCTTGTATTTAGGTATAAAGTCGATTTTCTTGTGTATACTCATTAAGCAATCGATATCGAAATGCTTCAAAACATTAGTTTAATATATTTAAGTTAACTACCCTTCTTTATTATAAGGAAGTTGATATAAGGCCATGGCAGCATAACGACAGTGCATTTAGAAGAATTCCGTAATCTTATAGTTAGGTATAAAATCAATTTTCTTGTATATACACATTTAGCAATCGATATCGAAATGCTTCAAATCATTAGTTTAACATATTTAAGTTAATTAACCTTCTTTAACTATTGAAGTTGATACAAGGCCATGGCAGCATAACCACGGTACATTTGGAAGAATTCCGTAATCTTATATTTAAGTATAAAGTCGATTTTCTTGTATATATGCATTAGCAATCGATTCGAAATGCTTCAAAATTGTTAAATATAATTTAATAATACTTCTTTAACGAACTGGAGTTGACATAAGCCAACAGCATAACGGCAGTGCATTTAGAAGAACTCCGTTATCTTATATTTAGGTAAAAAGTCGGTTTTCTTGTATATACGCAGTTAGCAATCGATATCGAAATGCTTCAAATCATTAGTTTAACATATTTTAGTTAATAAACCTTCTTTAACGAACTGCAGCTGGCGTAAAGCCATGGCGGCATAACGGCAGTGCATTTAGAAGAATTCCGTAATCTTGTATTTAAGTATAAAGTCGATTTTCTTGTGTATACACATTCAGCAATCGATATCGAAATGCTTCAAATCATTAGTTTAACATATTTAAGTTAATAAACCTTCTTTAACGAACTGAAAATGGCACAAAGCCATGGCGGCATAACGGCAGTGTATTTAGAAGAATTCCGTAATCTTATAATAAGGTATAAAGTCGGTTTTCTTGTATATAGACAT
>CM050326.1:84319302-84332302 GCA_027475135.1 Bactrocera correcta
TAGGTATAAAGTCGATTTTCTTGCATATACACATTTAGCAATCGATATCGAAATGCTTCTAATCATTAGTTTAACATATTTACGTTAATAAACATTCTTTATCTTACTGAAGTTTGTATAAAGCCTTAACGGCAAAACGGCAGTGCATTTAGAAGAATTCCGTAATCTTATATTTCGGTATAAAGTTGATTTTCTTGTATATACTCATTTAGCAATCGATATCGAAATGCTTCAAATAATTAGTTTAACATATTTACGCTAATAAACATTCTTTATCTTACTGAAGTTTATATAAAGCCTTAACGGCAAAACGGCAGTGCATTTAGAAGAATTCCGTAATCTTGTATTTCGGTATAAAGTTGATTTTCTTGTATATACTCATTTAGCAATCGATATCGAAATGCTTCAATTAATTAGTTTAACATATTTACGCTAATAAACATTCTTTATCTTACTGAAGTTTATATAAAGCCTTAACGGCAAAACGGCAGTGCATTTAGAAGAATTCCGTAATCTTATATTTCGGTATAAAGTTGATTTTCTTGTATATACTCATTTAGCAATCGATATCGAAATGCTTCAAATAATTAGTTTAACATATTTCAGTTAACAAAGCTTCTTTAACGCACTAAAGTTAACATAGACCCATGGCGGCATAACGGCAGTGCATGTAGAAGAATTCCGTTATCTTATATTTAGGTATAAAGTTGATTTTGTTGTATATACACATTTAGCAATCGATATCGAACTGCTTCAAATCATTAGTTTAACATATTTAAGCTAAATAACCTTCTTTAACTTACTGAAGTTTACATAGTGCCATAACGACAGTACATTTGGAAGAATTCCGTAACCTTATATTTAGGTATAAAGTCGATTTTCTTGCATATATGCATTAAGCAATCGATTTCGAAATGCTTCAAATAACTAGTGTGACATATTTAAGTTAACAAACCTTCTTTGACGAACTGAAGTTAATATAAAGCCATAACGGCATAACGGCAGTTCATTTAGAAGAACTCCGTTAACATATATTTAGGTATAAATCGAATTTCTTGAATATATACACATTTAGTAATCGATATCGAAATGCTTCAAATCATTAGTTTAACATATTTAATTAACCTTCTTTAACGTACTGAAGTTGATATAAAGCCATAGCGGCATAACGACAGCACATTTGGAAGAATTCCGTAATCTTATATTTAGGTATAAAGTCGATTTTCTTGTATATATGCATTAAGCAATCGATTTCGAAATGCTTCAAATATTTAGTGTAATTTATTTAAGTTAATCAACCTCCTTTAACGAACTGAAGTTAACATTAAGCCATAACGTCAAAACGGGGTGCATTTAGAAGAACCCCTTTATCTTATATTTAGATATAAAGTCGATTTGCTTGTATTCACACATTTAGCAATCGTTATCGAAATGCTTTAAATTATTAGTTAAATATATTTAAGTTAATTAATTTTCTTTATCTTACTGAAATTTACAGTAAGCCATAACGGCATAACGGCAGTATATTTGGATGAATTCCGTAATCATTTGTTTAGGTATGAAGTCGATTTTCTTGTATATACACATTTAGCAATCGATATCGAAATGTTTCAAATCATTAGTTTATCATATTTAAGTTAATAAACCCTCTTTAAAAAACTGAAGTTGGCACAAAGCCATGGCGGCATAACGGCAGTGAATTAAGAAGAATTCCGTAATCTTATATTTAGGTATAAAGTCGATATTCTTGTGTATACAAATTTAGCAATCGATATCGAATAGCTTCAAATCATTAGTTTAACATATTTAAGTTAATTAACCTTCTTTAACTTACTAAAATAAACATAGTGCCATAACGGCAGTGCATTTGGAAAAATTCCGTAATCTTATATTTAGGTATAAAGTCGATTTTGTTGTATGTACATATTTAGCAATCGATATCGAGATGTCTCAACCCATTAGTTTAAATATTTAAGTTAATAAACCTTCTTTAGCGTATTGAAGGTGATATAAAGCCATAGCGGCATAACGACAGTCCATTTGGAAGAATTCCGCAATCTTATATTTAGGTATGAAGTTGATTTTCTTGTATATACTCATTTAGCAATCGATATCGAAATGCTTCAAATCATTAGTTTAACATATTTCAGTTAATAAAGCTTCTTTAACGCACTGAGGTTAACATAAACTCATGGCGGCATAACGGCAGTGCATGTAGAAGAATTCCGTTCTCTTATATTTAGGTATAAAGTCGATTTTCTTGTGTATACTCATTTAGCAATCGATATCGAAATGCTTCAAATAATTAATTTAACATATTTCAGTTAATAGAGCTTCTTTAACGCACTGAAGTTAACATAAAGCCATGGCGGCATAGCGGCAGTGCATTTAGAAGAATTCCGTAATCTTATATTTAGGTCTAAAGTCGATTTTGTTGTATATACGCATTTAGCAATCGATATCGAAATGCTTCAAATCATTAGTTTAACATATTTAAGTTAATAAACCTTCTTTAACGAACTGAAGTTGCCATAAAGCCAGCATAACGGCAGTTCATTTGGAAGAATTCCGTAATCTTATGTTTAATTTATATTCTTTATCTTACTGAAGTTTACATAAAGCCATAACGGCATAACGGCAGTATATTTGGATGATTTCCGTAATCATATATTTAGGTATGAAGTCGATTTTCTTGTATATACACATTTAGCAATCGATATGCTTTAAATTATTAGTTTAACATATTTAGGTTTATTAACCTTTTTTAAAGTATTGAAGGTGAGACAAAGCCATGGCGGCATAACAACAGTACATCTGGAAGAACTCCGTAAACTTATATTTAAGTATAAAGTCGATTTTCTTGTATTTACATATTTAGCAATCGATATCGAAATGCTTCAAATCATTTGTTTAACATATTTAAGTTAATAAACCTTCTTTAAAAAACTGAAGTTAACATAAAGCCATGGCGGCATAACATCAGTGCATGTAGAAGAATTCCGTAGACTTATAATTAGGTATAAAGTCGATTTTCTTGTATATATACATTAAGAAATCGATTTCGAAATGCTTCAAATCATTGGTTTAACATATTTAAGTTAATTAACCTTCTTTAGCGTAACGAAGGTGACACAAAGCCATGGCGGCATAACGACAGTGCATTTAGGAAAATTCCGTAATCTTATATTTAGGGATAAGATCGATTTTCATGTATATACACATTAAGTAATCGATATCGAAATGCTTCAAATCATTAGTTTAACATACTTGAGTTAGTAAGGCTTCTTTAAAGCACTTAAGTCTACAAAAGACTTAACGGCATAACGGCAGTCCATTTAGAAGAATTACGTAATCTTATATTTAGGTATAAAGTCGATTTTCTTGTGTATACACATTTAGCAATCGATATCGAAATGCTTTAAATCATTAGTTTAACATATTTAAGTTCATAAATCTTCTTTCTCTTACTGAAGATTATATAAAGCCGTAACGGCATAACGGCAGAATATTTGGATGATTTCCGTAATCTTATATTTAAGTATAAAGTCGATTTTCTTGTATGTACACATTTAGCAATCGATATCGATATGCTTTAAATCATTAGTTTAACATATTTAAGTTAATAAAACTTCTTTAACGAACTGAAGTTGACATAAAGCACTGGCGGCATAACGGTAGTGCATTTGGAAGAATTACGTAATTATATATTTAAGTATGAAATCGATTTTTTTGTATGTACACATTTAGCAATCGATATCTATATGCTTTAAATCATTAGTTTAACATATTTAAGTTAATAAAACTTCTTTAACGAACTGAAGTTATCATAAAGCCATGGCATAAAAACGGCCGAACATTTAGAAGAATTCCGTAATCCTATATTTTGTTATAAAATCCATTATCGTGAATTTACACATTTAGCAATCGATATCGAAATGCTTCAAATCTTTAGTTTAACATATACAATTTGATTAACCTTCTTTAACGTTCTGAAGTCTACATAAAGCCTTAACGGTATAACGGCAGTGCATTTAGAAGAAATCCGTATTCTTATATTTAGGAATAAAGTCGGTTTTATTGTATATACACATTTAGCAATCGATATCAAAATGCCTCAAATCATTAGTTTAAAATATTTAAGTCAATAAATTTTTTTTAACTTACTGAAGTTTACATAGAGCCTTAACAGTATAACGGCAGTGCATTTGGAAGAATTCCGTAACCTTAGATTTAGCTATAAAGTCGATATTCTTGTATATGCACATTTAGCAATCGATATCGAATTGCTTCAAATCTTTAGTTTAACATATTTAAGCTAATTAACCTTCTTTATCGTACTGAAGTCTACATAGAGCCTTAACGGTATAACGGCAGAGCATTTAGAAGAATTCCGTTATCTTATATTTAGGTATAAAGTCGATTTTCTTGTATATACTCATTTAGCAATCGATATCGAAATGCTTCAAACCATTAGTGTAACATATTTAAGAGAATTAATATTCTTTATCTTACTGAAGTTTACATAAAGCCATAACAGCATAACGACAATATAATTGGATGAATTCCGTAATCTTATATTTAGGTGTAAAGTCAATTTTCTTGTATATACACATTTATCAATCGATATCGCAATGCTTTAGATCATTACTTTAACATATTTAAAAGCCTACTTTAACAAACTGAAGTTAACATAAAGCCATGGCGGCATAACGGCTGTGCATGTAGAAGAATTAAGTAATATTATATTTAGGTATAAAGTCGATTTTCTTGTATATACACATTTAGCAATCGATATCGAAATGCTTCAAACCATTAGTTTAACATATTTAAGTTAATTAATCTTCTTTAGCGTGTTGAAGGTGATATAAAGCCTTGGCGGCCTAACGGCAGTGCATGTAGAAGAATTCCTTATTCTTATATTTAGGTATAAAGTCGATTTTCTTGAGTATATAGATTTAGCAATCAGTATCGCAATGCTTCAAATCTTTATTTTGACATATTTAAGTTAATAAACTTTTTTTAGCTTACTGAAGTCTACATAAAGCCTTAACGGTATATCTGCAGTGCATTTATAAGAATTCCGCAATCTTATATTTAGGTAAAAAGTCGATTTTCTTGTATTTACACATTTAGCAATCGATATCGAAATGCCTCAAATAAATGGTTTAACATATTAGGGTTAACAAACCTTCTTTAGCTAACTGAAGTTAACATAAAGCCATAGCGACATAACGACAGTATATTTGGATGAATTCCGTAGTCTTATATTTAGGTGTAAAGTCGATTTTCTTGTATAAATATATTTAGCAATCGATATCGAAATGCTTTAGATCATTAGTTTAACATATTTAGTTTAATAAACCTTCTTTAACGAACTGAAGTTAACATAAAGCCGTGGCATAATAGCGGCCGTACTTTGAGAAGAATTCCGTATTCTTATATTTTGTTATAAAATCGATTATCTTGTACTTACACATTTAGCAATCGATATCGAAATGCTTCAAATCTTTAGTTCAACATATAAAATTTAATTAACCTTCCTTAACGTACTGAAGTCTACACAAAGCCTTAACGGTATAACGGCAGTACATTTAGAAGAAATACGTATTCTTATATTTAGGAATAAAGTCGGTTTTATTGTATATACACATTTAGCAATCGATATCGAAATGCCTCAAATCATTAGTTTAAAATATTTAAGTTAATAAATTTTTTTAACTTACTGAAGTTTACATAGAGCCTTAACAGTATAACGGCAGTGCATTTGGAAAAATTCCGTAACCTTATATTTAGCTATAAAGTCGATTTTCTCTTATATGCACATTTAGCAATCGATATCGAATTGCTTAAAATCTTTAGTTTAACATATTTAAGCTAATTAACCTTCTTTATCGTACTGAAGTCTACATAAAGCCTTAACGGTTTAACGGCAGAGCATTTAGAAGAATTCCGTAATCTTATATTTAGGTGTAAAGTCGATTTGCTTGTATATACACATTTAGCAATCGATATCGAAATGCTCCAAACCATTAGTGTAACATATTTAAGTGAATTAATATTCTTTATCTTACTGAAGTATACATAAAGCCATAACGGCATAACGGCAGTATATTTGGATGAATTCCGTAATCATATGTTTAGGTAAAAAGTCGATTTTCTTGTATATAAACATTTAGCAATCGATATCGATATGCTTCGAATCATTAGTTTAACATATTTAAGTTAATAAACCTTCTTTAACCAACTGAAGTTGACATAAAGCCATGGCGGCATAACGGCAGTTTATTTGGAAGAATTCCGTAATATTATGTTTAGGTATAAAGTCGATTTTCTTGTATTCACACATTAAGCAATCGATATCGAAATGCTTCAAATCATAGGTTTAACACATTTAAGTTAATTAACGTTCTTTAACGTAACGAAGGTGACATAAAGCCATGGCGGCATAGCGACAGTGCATTTAGGAAAATTCCGTAATCTTATATTTAGGTAAAAAAACGATTTTCATGTATATACGCATTAAGCAGTCGAAATCGAAATACTTCAAATAATTAGTTTAACATATTTGAGTTAGTAAAGCTTCTTTAACGCACTTAAGTCTACATAAAGCCTTAGCGGTATAACGGCAGTATATTTAGATGAATTCCGTAATCATATATTTAGGTATGAAGTCGATTTTCTTGTATGTACACATTTAGCAATCGATATCGATATGCTTTAAATCATTAGTTTAACATATTTAAGTTAATAAAACTTCTTTAACGAACTGAGGTTGACATAAAGCAATGGCGGCATAACGGCAGTGCATTTGGAAGAATTACGTAATTATATATTTAAGTATGAAATCGATTTTCTTGTATGTACACATTTAGCAATCGATATGCTTTAAATTATTAGTTTAACATATTTAAGTTTATTAACCTTTTTTAAAGTATTGAAGGTGAGACAAAGCCATGGCGGCATAACAACAGTACATCTGGAAGAATTCCGTAAACTTATATTTAAGTATAAAGTCAATTTTCTTGTATTTACATATTTAGCAATCGATATCGAAATGCTTCAAATCATTTGTTTAACATATTTAAGTTAATAAACCTTCTTTGAAAAACTGAAGTTAACATAAAGCCATGGCGGCATAGCATCAGTGCATGTAGAAGAATTCCGTAGACTTATAATTAAGTATAAAGTCGATTTTCTTGTATATATACATTAAGCAATCGATTTCGAAATGCTTCAAATCATTGGTTTAACATATTTAAGTTAATTAACCTTCTTTAACGTAACGAAGGTGACACAAAGCAATGGCGGCATAACGACAGTGCATTTAGGAAAATTCCGTAATCTTATATTTAGGGATAAGATCGATTTTTATGTATATACACATTAAGTAATCGATATCGAAATGCTTCAAATCATTAGTTTAACATACTTGAGTTAATAAAGCTTCTTTAAAGCACTTAAGTCTACAAAAGACTTAACGGCATAACGGCAGTCCATTTAGAAGAATTACGTAATCTTATATTTAGGTATAAAGTCGATTTTCTTGTGTATACACATTTAGCAATCGATGTCGAAATGCTTTAAATCTTTAGTTTAACATATTTAAGTTAATAAATCTTCATTATCTTACTGAAGATTATATAAAGCCGTAACGGCATAACGGCAGAATATTTGGATGATTTCCGTAATCTTATATTTAAGTATGAAATCGATTTTCTTGTATGTACACATTTAGCAATCGATATCGATATGCTTTAAATCTTTAGTTTAACATATTTAATTTAATAAAACTTCTTTAACGAACTGAAGTTGACATAAAGCAATGGCGGCATAACGGCAGTGCATTTGGAAGAATTACATATTTATATATTTAAGTATGAAATCGATTTTCTTGTATGTACACATTTAGCAATCGATATCGATATGCTTTAAATCATTAGTTTAACATATTTAAGTTAATAAAACTTCTTTAACGAACTGAAGTTATCATAAAGCCATGGCATAAAAACGGCCGAACATATAGAAGAATTCCGTAATCTTATATTTTGTTATAAAATCCATTATCGTGAATTTACACATTTAGCAATCGATATCGAAATGCTTCAAATCTTTAGTTTAACATATACAATTTAATTAACCTTCTTTAACGTTCTGAAGTCTACATAAAGCCTTAACGGTATAACGGCAGTGCATTTAGAAGAAATCCGTATTCTTATATTTAGGAATAAAGTCGGTTTTATTGTATATACGCATTTAGCAATCGATATCAAAATGCCTCAAATCATTAGTTTAAAATATTTAAGTCAATAAATTTTTTTTAACTTACTGAAGTTTACGTAGAGCCTTAACAGTATAACGGCAGTGCATTTGGAAGAATTCCGTAACCTTATATTTAGCTATAAAGTCGATTTTCTTGTATATGCACATTTAGCAATCGATATCGAATTGCTTCAAATCTTTAGTTTAAAATATTTAACCTAATTAACCTTCTTTATCGTACTGAAGTCTACATAAAGCCTTAACGGTATAACGGCAGAGCATTTAGAAGAATTCCGTTATCTTATATTTAGGTATAAAGTCGATTTTCTTGTATATACTCATTTAGCAATCGATATCGAAATGCTTCAAACCATTAGTGTAACATATTTAAGTGAATTAGTATTCTTTATCTTACTGAAGTTTACATAAAGCCATAACAGCATAACGACAGTATAATTGGATGAATTCCGTAATCTTATATTTAGGTGTAAAGTCAATTTTCTTGTATATACACATTTATCAATCGATATCGAAATGCTTTAGATCATTACTTTAACATATTAAAAAACCTTCTTTAACAAACTGAAGTTAACATAAAGCCATGGCGGCATAACGGCAGTGCATGTAGAAGAATTAAGTAATATTATATTTAGGTATAAAGTCGATTTTCTTGTATATACACATTTATCAATCGATATCGAAATGCTTCAAACCATTAGTTTAACATATTTAAGTTAATTAATCTTCTTTAGCGTATTGAAGATGATATAAAGCCTTGGCGGTCTAACGGCAGTGCATGTAGAAGAATTCCTTATTCTTATATTTAGGTATAAAGTCGATTTTCTTGAGTATATAGATTTAGCAATCAGTATCGCAATGCTTCAAATCTTTATTTTGACATATTTAAGTTAATAAACTTTTTTTAGCTTACTGAAGTCTACATAAAGCCTTAACGGTATATCTGCAGTGCATTTATAAGAATTCCGCAATCTTATATTTAGGTAAAAAGTCGATTTTCTTGTATTTACACATTTAGCAATCGATATCGAAATGCCTCAAATAAATGGTTTAACATATTAGGGTTAACAAACCTTCTTTAGCTAACTGAAGTTAACATAAAGCCATAGCGGCATAACGACAGTATATTTGGATGAATTCCGTAGTCTTATATTTAGGTGTAAAGTCGATTTTCTTGTATATATATATTTAGCAATCGATATCGAAATGCTTTAGATCATTAGTTTAGCATATTTAATTTAATATACCTTCTTTAACATATTTAAGTTAATTAATCTTCTTTAGCGTATTGAAGGTGATATAAAGCCTTGGCGGCCTAACTGCAGTGCATGTAGAAGAATTCCTTATTCTTATATTTAGGTATAAAGTCGATTTTCTTGAATATATAGATTTAGCAATCAGTATCGCAATGCTTCAAATCTTTATTTTGACTTATTTAAGTAAATAAACTTTTTTTAGCTTACTGAAGTCTACATAAAGCCTTAACGGTATATCTGCAGTGCATTTATAAGAATTCCGCAATCTTATATTTAGGTAAAAAGTCGATTTTCTTGTATTTACACATTTAGCAATCGATATCGAAATGCGTCAAATAAATGGTTTAACATATTAGGGTAAACAAACCTTCTTTAGCTAACTGAAGTTAACATAAAGCCATAGCGACATAACGACAGTATATTTGGATGAATTCCGTAGTCTTATATTTAGGTGTAAAGTCGAATTTCTTGTATATATATATTTAGCAATCGATATCGAAATGCTTTAGATCATTAGTTTAGCATATTTAATTTAATATACCTTCTTTAACGAACTAAAGTTAACATAAAGCCATAGCGACATAACGACAGTATATTTGGATGAATTCCGTAGTCTTATATTTAGGTGTAAAGTCGATTTTCTTGTATAAATATATTTAGCAATCGATATCGAAATGCTTTAGATCATTAGTTTAGCATATTTAATTTAATATACCTTCTTTAACGAACTGAAGTTAACATAAAGCCATGACATAATAACGGCTGTACATTTAGAAGAATTCCGTAATCTAATATTTTGTTATATAATCGATTATCTTGTATTTACACATTAAACCATCGATATCGAAATGCTTCAAATCTTTAGTTTAACATATTTAAGCTAATTAACCTTCTTTATCTTACTGAAGTCTACAAAAACCTTAGCGGCATAACGGCAGTGTATTTAGAAGAATTATGTAAAATTATATTTAGGTATAAAGTCGATTTTCTTGTATATACACGTTTAGCAATCGATATAGAAATGCTTCAAATCATAACCTTAATAAATTAAAGTAAATTAACCTTCTTTATCTTACTGGAGTCTACAAAAACCTTAACGGCATAACGGCAGTGCATTTTGAAGAATTCCGTAATCTTATGTTTAGGTATAAAGTCGATTTTCTTGTATTCACACATTTAGCAATCGATGTCGCAATGCTTCAAATCATTAGTTTAACATATTTAAGTTAATGAACCTTCCTTAACGTACTGCAGGTGACATAAAGGCATGGCAGCATAACGACAGTACATTTGGAAGTATTCCGTTAGCTTATATTTAGGTAAAAAATCGCTTTTCTAGTATATACGCATTTAGCAATCGATCTCGAAATACTTTGGATCATTAGTTTAACATATTTAAGTTAATAAACTATTTTTAACTTACTGAAGTCTACATAAAGCCTTAGCGGTATAACGGCAGTGCATTTAGAAGAATACCGTAATCTTATATTTAGGTATGAAGTCGATTTTCTTGTATATACACATTTAGCAATCGATATAGAAATGCTTCAAATCATAAGTTTAATATATTAAAGTAAATTAACCTTCTTTATCTTACTGGAGTCTACAAAAACCTTAACGGCATAACGGCAGTGCATTTGAAAGAATCACGTAATATTATATTTTGTTATAAAGTCGATTTTCTTGTATATACACACTTAGCAATCGATATCGAAATGCTGCAAATCATAAGTTTAACATATTTAAGTTAATTAAACTTCTTTATCTTACTGAAGTCTACAAAAGCCTTAACGGCAAGACGGCAGTGCATTTGGAAGAATTTCGTAATCTTATGTTTAGGTATAAAGTCCATTTTCTTTTATATACACATTTAGCAATCGATATGCTTTAAATTATTAGTTTAACATATATAAGTTAATTAACCTTCTTTAACGTATTGAAGGTGAGATAAAGCCATGGCGGCATAACGACAGTACATTTGGAAGGATTCCGTAATCTTATATTTAAGTATAAATTCGATTTTCTTGTGTATGTGCATTTAGCAAGCGATACCGAAATGCTTCAAATCATTAGTTTAACATATTTAAGTTAATAAAGCTTCTTTAACGCACTTAAGTCTACACAAAGCCTTAACGTTATAACGGCAGTGCATTTAGAAGAATTCCGCAGTCTTATATTTAGGTATAAAATCGATTTTCTTGTATATACATATTCAGCAAGCGATATCGAAATGCTTCAAATCATTAGTTTAACATATTTAAGTTAATAAACCTTCTTTATCTTACTTAAGTCTACAAAAGCCTGAAGTACATAACGGCAGTGCATAACGGCAGTGCATTTGAAAGAATTTCGTAATCTTATGTTTAGGTATAAAGTCGATTTTCTTGTATATACACATTTAGCAATCGATACGCTCTAAATTATTAGTTTAACATATATAAGTTAATTAACCTTCTTTAACGTATTGAATGTGAGATAAAGCCATGGCGGCATAACGACAGTACATTTGGAGGAATTCCGTAATCTTATATTTAAGTTTAAAGTCGATTTTCTTGTAAATATACATTAAGCAATCGATATCGATGTGCTTTAAATCATTAGTTTAACTTATTTCAGTTAATAAAGCTTCTTAAACGCACTTAAGCCTACATAAAGCCTTAACGGTACAACGGCAGTGCATTTAAAAGAATTCCGTAATCTTATGTTTGGGTATAAAGTCGATTTTCTTGTATATACACGTTAAGCAATCGATATCGATGTGCTTTAAATCATTAGTTTAACCTATTTCAGCTAATAAAGTTTCTTTAACGCACTTAAGTCTACATAAAAACTTAACGGTATAACGGCAGTGCATGTAGAAGAATTCCGTAATCTTATGTTTAGGTATAAAGTCGATTTTCTTGTATATACACATTAAGCAATCGATAACGATGTGCTTTAAATCATTAGTTTAACTTATTTCAGTTAATAAACCTTCTTTAGCGAACTGAAGTTTACATAAAGCCTTAGCGGTATAACGGCAGTGCATTTAGAAGAATTCCGTATTCTTATATTTTTGTATGAAGTTGATTTTCTTTCATATAAGCATGTAGCAATCGATATCGAAATGCTTTAAATACTTATTTTAACATATTTAAGTTAAAAAACCTTCTTTATATTACTTAAGTCTACAAAAGCCTTAACGGCATAACGGCAGTGCATTTGAAATAATTTCGTAATCTTGTGTTTAGGTATAAAGTCGATTTTCTTGTATTCATACATTTATCAATCGATATCGGAATTCTTTAAATCATTAGTTTAACATATTTGAAATAATAAAGCTTCTTTAACGCACTGAAGTCTACATAAAACCTTAACGGCATAACGGCAGTGCATTTGAAAGAATTTCGTAATCTTGTGTTTAGGTATAAAGTCGATTTTCTTGTATTAACATATTTAGCAATCGATATCGGAATGCTTCAAATCAT
>CM050326.1:84332802-84363802 GCA_027475135.1 Bactrocera correcta
GAAGCATTTCGAATGCGATTGTTAAATGTGTAAATACAAGAAAATTGACTTTGTACCTAAATATTAGATTACGGAATTCTTCCACATGCATTGCCGTTGTGCCGCCATGGCTTTATGTTAACTTCAGTGCGTTAAAAAGCTTTATTTACTAAAATGTGCTAAACTAAAGATTTCAAGCAATTTGATATCGATTGCTAAATGTGTATATACAAGAAAATCACTGCCGTTATGCCGCCATGGCTTTATGTTAACCTCAGTAAGATAAAGAAGTTCAATTAACATAAATATGTTAAATTAAATATTTAAAGCATTTCAGTATCGATTGCTAAATGTGTATATACAAGAAAATCGACTTTATACCTGAATATAAGATTACGTTCTTCTTCTAAATACACTGCCGTTATACCGTTAAGGCCTTATGTAGACTTCAGTAAGATAAAGTAGTCTAATCAACTTAAATATTTTAAACCAGTTATTCGAAGCATTTCGATATCGAATGCTAAATGTGTATAATCAGAAAATCGACTTTATACCTAAATATAAGACTACGGATTTCTTCTAAATGCATTGCCGTTATTCCGTTAAGGCTTTGTGTAAACTTAAGTAAGGTAAAGTAAGTTTATTAACTTAAATATGTTAAGCTAAAGATTTGAAGCATTTCGATATCGATTGCTTAGTGTGTGAATACTAGAAAATTGACTTTGTACCTAAATATTAGATTACGGAATTCTTCCAAATGCACTGCCGTTCTGCCGCCATGGCTTTATATTAACTTCAGTGCGTTAAAAAGCTTTATTTACTAAAATGTGTTAAACTAAAGATTTCAAGCATTTTGATATCGATTGCTAAATGTGTATATACAAGAAAATCACTGCCGTTATGCCGCCGTGGCTTTATGTTAACCTCAGTAAGATAAAGAAGTTCAATTAACATAAATATATTAAATTAAATATTTAAAGCATTTCAGTATCGATTGCTAAATGTGTATATACAAGAAAATCGACTTTATACCTAAATATAAGATAACGTAATTCTTCTAAATACACTGCCGTTATACCGTTAAGGCCTTATGTAGACTTCAGTAAGATAAAATAGTCTAATTAACTTAAATATTTTAAACCAGTTATTCGAAGCATTTCGATATCGAATGCTAAATGTGTATAATCAGAAAATCGACTTTATACCTAAATATAAGATTACGGAATTCTTCTAAATGCTTTGCCGTTATTCCGTTAAGGCTTTGTGTAAACTTAAGTAAGTTTAAATAAGTTTATTACCTTAAATATGTTAGACTAAAGATTTGAAGCATTTCGATATCGATTTCTAAATGTGTAAATACAACAAAATCGATTTTATACCTAAATATAAGATTACGGAATTCTTCTAAATGCACTGCCTTTATGCCGCCATGGCTTTTTGTAAACTTTAGTTCGTTAAAGAAGGTTTATTAACTTAAATATGCTAACCTTAAGATTTGAAGCATTTCGATATCGACTGCTAAATGTGTAAATGCATGAAAATCGACTTTAAACCTAAATATAAGATTACGGAATTTTTCTAAGTGTACTGCTGTTATACCGTTAAGGCTTTATGTAAACTTCAGTGAGATAAGGAAAGTGTATTAACTTAAATATGTTAAACTAATGAACTGAAGCATTTCGATATCGATTGCTAAATGTGTTAAAAAAGTTAGTTAGCTCAAATATGTTAATCTTATTGTTCGAAGCATTTCTAAATCGATTGCAAAATGTGTATATACAACAAAATCGATTTTATACCTAAATATAAGATTACGAAATTCTTCTACGTGCACTGCCGTTATACCGTTTAGGCTTTATGTAAACTTGAGTAAGTTAAAAAAAAGTTTATTAACTAAATATGTTAAAAGCATTTCGATATCGATTGCTAAATTTGTATACACAAGAAATTCGTCTTAATGCCTAAGTATAAGATAACGGAACTCTCCCAAATGCCGTTATGCCGCCAAGGCTTTATATTAACTTCAGTGGGTTAAAGAAGGTTTCTTAGCTTAAAAATATTAAGTTAATGATTTGAAACATTTCGATATCGATTGCTAAATGTGTAAATACAAGAAAATCGACTTTATACCTAAATATAAGATTACGGCATTCTTCTTAATGCACTGCCGTTACGCCGCCATGGCTTTATGAAAACCTCAGTTCGCTAAAGAAGGTTTATTTACCTAAATATGTTAAACTTAAGATTTAAAGCATTCGATATCGATTGCTAAATGTATACATACAAGAAAATCACTGCCGTTATGCCGTCATGGCTTTATGTTAACCTCAGTAAGATAAAAGAGTTTAATTAACTTAAATATGTTAAACTAACGATTTGAAACAATTCGATATCGATTGCCTAATGTGTAAATACAAGAAAATCGACATTATACCTAGATATAAGATTACGGAATTCTGATACATGTACTGCCGTTATGCCGCCATGGCTTTATGCCAACTTCAGTTCGTTAAAGAAGGTTTATTAACACAAAAATATGTAAAACTATGATTTTAAGCATTTCGATATCGATTGCTAAATGTGTATATACAACAAAATCGACTTTATACCTAAATATAAGATTACGGAATTCTTCCAAATGCACTGCCGTTATCCTGCGAAGGCTTTATGTAAACTTCACTTCGTTAAAGAAGGTTTATTAACTTAAATATGTTACACCAAAAATTTGAAGCATTTCGAATGCGATTGTTAAATGTGTAAATACAAGAAAATAGATTTTATACCTAAATATAAGATTACCGAGTTCTTCTAATTGCACTGCCGTTATACCGTTAAGGCTTTATGTAGACTTCAGTAAGCTAAAAAAAGTTTATTAACTTAAATGTGTTAAACTAATGATTTGAAGCATTTCGATATCGATTGCTTAGTGTGTGAATACAAGAAAATTGACTTTGTACCTAAATATAAGATTACGGAATTCTTCCAAACGCACTGCCGTTGTTCCGCCATGGCTTTATGTTCAGTGCGTTAAAAAGCTTTATTTACTAAAATGTGTTAAACTAAAGATTTAAAGCATTTTGATATCGATTGCTAAATGTTTGTATATACACATCACATCACATACAATCACTGCCGGTATGCCGCCATGGCTTTATGTTAACCTCAGTAAGATAAAGAAGTTCAATTAACATAAATATGTTAAATTAAATATTAAAAACATTTCAGTATCGATTGCTAAATGTGTATATACAAGAAAATTGACTTTATACCTAAATATAAGATTACGTAATTCTTCTAAATACACTGCCGTTATACCGTTAAGGCCTTATGTAGACTTCAGTAAGATAAAGTAGTCTAATTAACTTAAATATTTTAAACCAGTTATTCGAAGCATTTCGATATCGAATGCTAAATGCGTATAATCAGAAAATCGACTTTATACCTAAATATAACATTACGGAATTCTTCTAAATGCATTGCCGTTATTCCGTTAAGGCTTTGTGTAAACTTAAGTAAGTTAAAATAAGTTTATTAACTTAAATATGTTAAACTAAAGATTTGAAGCATTTCGATATAGATTTCTAAATGTGTAAATACAAGAAAATCGATTTTATACCTAAATATAAGATTACGGAATTCTTCTAAATGCCATGGCTTTATGTAAACTTTAGTTCGTTAAAGAGGGTTTATTAACTTAAATATGCTAACCTTAAGATTAGAAGCATTTCGATATCGACTGCTAAATGTGTATTTTTTATTTATTTATTTATTTAAAAGAGAACTAATTATAAATAATTAATCCACTTATAAGAATCAGCACTGGCTGCCAGGGCCTTCGGCTCTTAATACTAATATTATGGTAAAAGGAAAATTTTTAGTAAGGTAATTTAGTTGAATGTGGTGTTATATGTCTTTGATGTTACACAGTTTAAGAAATTTATTAATGGCACTGATGTTATCGCTATTTGTTGCTTTGAGAAGATCGGAGGGTCTCTTATTCCCAAAGGTTGATTCCCTTAATAAATGCAGTGCAGGACATTCATCGATGAGGTGGATGACTGATTGGGTGGGAGCGTTGGAATGGTGACAGCTTGGTTGATCGGTACCGTTAAGAATGTGGCCGTGAGTTCTTGTAGTGTGGCCTATTCTAAGACGAGTGAACGTCTTGATGTTGTGGCATGAGCAGTCAGATGGGTAGATCGGTTTTACACAAGTTGGGTTTTGATTTCTGTAGTGGTGTTGGTAGCTAGTCCAGTCTTGGAGATGCATATGATGGCAGTATTTTTTTATATGTTCTTTGATGTCTTTAGTAGTAAAGTGAGGAAAGAACACCAACGGCTCTCTACTACCATCTTTTGCATGTTTATCTGCTGTCTCATTGCCTTTTATACCAGCATGACCTGGTACCCACATTATTTTTATGCTGTTTTCATGATGGAAGAGTTTGTCGCGTATATTCCTTATTAGCCATGAATTATTTGCTGGGTTTTGAAGTGCGTCAATGGTTGATTTACTATCGCTACATATTATATGTTTTTCTCCTGTTGATGAGGCGTATAGAACCGCTTCGTAAATTGCTGCAGCTTCTGCTGTAAAAACCGAGCAATATGTTGGCAAAGCACCGACAGTAATAGCGACACCCTGATCGTTTGACACTGCAAACGTGGTAGTAGTATCCGTTTTCGACCCGTCGGTATATATGGGTTCCCATTCTGGTTTATAAGACTCAATTGCCTCGTTGAAGAGCAGAGAAAATTCATTGGAGCTGGTTTTTAGTTTCTGGTGCTTTGACAGAGTGTTTATAAAAGAATGTTTGGGAGTCAAACATTGTGGGTGGTCAGGTTCGACGAGCAGTTCGGGTGTGGATATTAAATTGAGGTCATTGATCAGGGCTAAGCATTGCGTGAGGGTGGACTGTTTGTTCGATGCATTCCTCCAAGTTGTAGACTTCTCGAGGATGTTGAAAAAGATTTTGCTCCTATTATGGAGAGTCCTAGGTAGAAGCATCATGGTATTATATTTAGTTCTTTGCTGGATGCTCGGTAGGCCGGCTTCGGCTAAAACGGCTCTGATCGGAGAGGTGGGGAACGCGCGTATGCTTCTTCTTACTGCTGTGTGGTAAGGCGCTTGGATGCATGCGAGGTGAGATTTTGCGCAGTGTCCATATATCGCGGATCCAAAATCAATTTTTGATAACATCAGTGCTTTTACAATATTTACAAGATTTGACATATGTATATGACAGTGCTTAGATGATAAATACTTAATAATGTTAAGTCTAGATATTAAATTTATTCTAACATATTTACAATGTTCCTTATAAGTTAGTTTTTTATCAAAAATTATACCAAGTATTCTGAGTGTATTAGTGTGAGGAATTTGAGTATTAGAAAGGGATAGGATAGGAAAGGTGCATTTATGTTTTCTGCAGATATGGAAGGTTGAGCTTTTGTTAGCTGAGATTTTACATCCAGAAGTTTTTGACCAGTTGGATATGTCATCTAGAATTCTCGTGAAAGTTTCTTTCATTAGTGTAAGGTCTTTGAGAGCGGAAAATATTAGAACGTCATCAGCGTACATTAAATGCTCAACCGTATCGTATTGGGATAATATGGAGCTGAGTTCATTAAAAGCAATAATAAATAAGGTGACTGAAAGAGGTGAGCCTTGTGGCACGCCGTTGTGCAAGGGGTATATGTTAGAGCTTTGATTATTTACGCTGGCAAAAATTTTACGATTCAGGAGGAAGGCTCTAACAAAACTGTAGATTTTGTCTCCTACGCACCAGCGTTCTAATTCTCGTAAAACTATATGAGCACCAATTCTGTCGAAAGCCTTTTCAAAATCTAGACTAAGGACGGACAGGTGGTTTCTTGCGGAGAGCGTTGTCGAAGCACAGTGTTCAAAATACAGAAGTGGGTCGATGACACCGAGACCTTTTTGAAATGCGAACTGGTTAGAGCTTATCAACCCTTTTTTCTTGGCGTACCACATAATTCTCACGGATATAATTTTTTCAAGCACCTTAGATATACAGGGTATTAGGGATATAGGTCTAAAATTGGAGACGGAAGGGCTGTTTTTGTTAGGTTTGGGAATAGGTATAACAGCAGCTTTTTTCCAATCTTGTGGAAGGGTGCCTTTATCAAAAATTCTGTTATACAAGGATAGGAGTCGGAGTTTAAGGGTATAAGGAAGGTTTTTGAGGAGGGAGTAGGGTATTTTATCCGGGCCTGGAGAGCTACCCGACATAGTAGAAATAGTCGAGTCGAATTCGTGAAGTGAGATTTCTGATTCGATTAGGGAAGCTGTAGGGCAAGGTGACGGGTTGTGGTAAGTTTTAGGGGTAATTATATTACTGAGAGAGTTGAAATCCGTGTGGAAATTAGAATTATGCGAAGCATTAGACCATGAACTTGCAAAGTGTTCAGCAATCTCTTTGGGGTCATAGATAGGGCCTTGTGTAGAGTGGATAAAATCGATTTTATGGTGTTTAGATGCGCCCGATAGAGCTTTTATATCCGACCAAACCTTTTTAGGACTAGAGGTAGGTTTTATGTTAGCTGAAAATTTTACAAACGATTGTCTTTTTGCATTTTTTAATTCTTTTCGGAATGTGGCATTGGCTTTTTTGTATTGTATTAAGTTGTTGACTGTTCGGTTGTGTTTGTAGGTAGCCCATAACGTTTGTTTTCTATTTCTTAACACAGATAACATGTTAGACCAATATGGAAGCTTTGTGGAAAACTGTGTAGTGTTAGTTTGGGGAATAGCTAAATGTGCAGCTGAGAGTATAATAGATTTTATTGTGGATGCTTCCGCGTTTATGTTGCTAGATATAGCTTTTTCTAGAATAAAAGAGGAGATAAGTGAACAATACTTAGCCCAATCAGCTTTCTCAGTTAAGAATTTTGCTCTCGGTTTAATGGTATGTAAACTGGGTGTGGACAGGGTGGTTACGATGGGAAAATGGTCACTACTATGTAAATCTTTTAATGTCAGGGACGAAAGTTTAGGAGCAATAGAGGCCGATGAAAGGACAACGTCTACGTGGGTGAACGAATTATGTGTGGAGAAGTGTGTTGGTTGCCCATCATTTAGAACGACAAGGCTTTTGGAAAGTATGGCGTCTTCTAACTCCTGACCTCTGCGGTTTGTAGAACCAGAGCCCCAAAGAGGGCTCCAGGCGTTGAAATCGCCCAAAATTATAGATGGCGTAG
This sequence comes from Bactrocera correcta, assembly GCA_027475135.1. NCBI lineage: Eukaryota > Metazoa > Arthropoda > Insecta > Diptera > Tephritidae > Bactrocera > Bactrocera correcta. Next base: position 84,340,002 of record CM050326.1, read on the forward strand.
AAAAGGAATCGGCGATCTTTATGATTTCTCTGGAGTTAAAGTTTTGGTGCGGTGGTATGTAGCACGTAATTACCGAAAATTTAAAGCCTATGTCGATTTCCACTGCTAGGGTAGCTATGTTGGAGGAAATAGGAATTTGTTTATGTAAAACAGACTTTTTTATAAAAATGGCTATTCCTTGTTTAGCTGTTTTATTGCGGGGGAGATTATAAAAGTAACCTACGTAGTTATTGGGAGTGTAAGCTGATTTATTAGCGGGGAGGTGTGTTTCTTGTAGTCCGATAATGTGTGGTGAAAATTGATTGATAAGGAGATTAAGGTCAGCGTAGTTGTTAAATAGACCTTTCAAATTCCATTGAAGAATACGCATAGTCTATTCTGAACTGAGAGTATCTATTTGTGCGGAGGGTGAGTGGGAGGTTGAATTGTTAAGGTGAGTAATAAAGTTGGAAATGAGTGGGATCGTTGAAGTGTAGTCGAGAGTCGTCGTGGAAGAGTCATCGACTGCCGTTGAGGTTGGTAACGAGTTTAATGAGTAAATGTTCTTTGTTGAGTTTGGTGAATTTGTTTCTTTTGGATTTTGTTCTATGTTATTATTTGAGTTGAGAGAGGGAGTAACTGTGTGAATTTCAGGTTGGGTTGTTGTTTTCTTGTTATTGTCATTGTCTTTGTTGGTTGAGTTGTTTAAAATGTTAGAGAATGCGGGAGATGAAGAAGTAAAAGTTGGTGGAATTTGCAATTTATGTATGTTTACTGCTTCGCGATATGAGCATTTGTTGTTTGTTTGGATAGTGATTATTTTTTTTATTTGTTCAAATTTCGGGCATTCTTTACTGGAAGATGAGTGATTGCCTGAGCAATTTACGCATAAGGAACGGGTGCATGGCGGAGGGTGAGGTGGCAGAGCACATGTGTCACATACAGGGGGCTTATTACAACGCTTTTTGGTGTGACCAAGAACTTGGCAGTTTTTGCACCTCATGGGATTAGCAGAGTAAGGTCTTACTTTTGTTTTGTACCACGAGATGTCAATTTGTTCCGGTAAATAGTACAAGTCGAAGTTAAGAAGAACTACTCCGCTCGGAGCAGATTGACCGTTTACATACTTAGGGAATTTGTAGATGGACGACACACCCTGTTCCTTCAGGTTTTCAACTATTTCTGCGTCAGGTACGTCATTTAAGCAAGGAGCGTAAATGGTTCCTTTGCTAGAGTTCAGATTTTTGTGTAAATCAATTTTGACGTTGCAAACTCCTAATAATTGTTTTGTTGACGTGAACTTTTTGGCGATAATGTTGTTTTTCACAAGAAGAAGTAGGTTTCCGTCCCGTAGCTCGCTGATTTTTATTATTTCAGAACTTATGTTTAATAAAGCTTTATGGATTGCGAAACAGGACTATTTGTTTAGAGGTTTATTCGTGTCAATCGCACTTACCACCAAATATTTGGGATGGTCTTTTGCTTTTGTTGGTAGAGTGGGGAAGAGGTCCAATTTTGTCGCTTTGGTTTTTTTTCTTTTTGGTTCGGGACTAGAATCTAACAGGGCGAACCTATTATTTCCCAGTTGGGTCCCACCAGGGGACATTTTGAAAAAATTTTATCTTTGTAGCTGACTGTATAGAAAAGTTAGAAAAATCACTGTAGAAAGAAGAAAAAGTAAATCGCAAAACACGTGAAGCGAATAAGCTCGTAGGCGCGCTGTACAAAGTAAACACCGAAAACACTGAGAGAACAACCGTATGCGTCGAGTGGCAGTCGATGACTGTGCTAAATGTGTAAATGCATGAAAATCGACTTTATACCTAAATATAAGATTACGGAATTCTTCTAAGTGCACTGCTGTTATATCGTTAAGGCTTTATGTAAACTTCAGTGAGATAAAGAAAGTATATTAACTTAAATATAATAAAAGCATTTCGATATCGATTGCTAAATTTGCATATACAAGAAATTCGACTTAATGCCTGCATATAAGATAACGGAACTCTTCCAAATGCCGTTATGCCGCCATGACTTTATGAAAACTTCAGTTCGTTAAAGAAGGTTTGTTAACTTAAATATGATAAATTAAATATTTAAAGCATTTCAATATCGATTGCTAAATGTGTATATAAAAGAAAATCGACTTTACACCTATATATAAGGACACGGAATTCTTCTTAATGCACTGCCGTTATGCCGCCATAGCTTTATGAAAACTTCAGTTCGTTAAAGAAGGCTTGTTAACTTAAATATGTTAAGTTAAATATTTAAAGCATTTCGATATCGATTGATAAATGAGTATATAGAAGAAAATCGACTTTATACCTGATTATAAGACTACGGAGTTCTTCTAAATGCACTGCCGTTATGCCGTTAAGGCTTTATTAGACTTCAGTAAGATAAAAAAAGTATATTAACTTAAAAATATTAAATTAATGATTTGAAACATTTCGATATCGATTGCTAAATGTGCAAATACAGTATACCTAAATATAAGATTACGGAATTCTTCTTAATGCACTGCCGTTACGCCGCCATGGCTTTATGAAAACTTCAGTTCGTTAAGGAAGGTTTATTTACTTCAATATGCTAAACTTCAGATTGGAAGCATTTCGATATCGATTGCTAAATGTGTATATACAAGAAAATCACAGCCGTTATGCCGCCATGGCTTTATGTTAACATCAGTAAGATAAAGAAGTTCAATTAACTTAAATATTTTAAACTAATGATTTTAAGTATTTCGATATCGATTGCTAAATGTGTAAATACAAGAAAATCGACATTATACCAAAATATAAGATTGCGGAATTCTTCTACATGCACTGCCGTTATGCCGCGAAGGCTTTATATAAACTTCAGTTCGTTAAAGAAAGTTTATTAACTAAAATATGCTAACCTCAGTAAGATAAAGAAGTTCAATTAACTTAAATATGTTAAACTAATGATTTGAAACATTTCGATTTCGATTGCTTAATGTGTAAATACAAGAAAATCGACATTATACCCAAATATAAGATTACGGAATTCTTCTACATGCACTGCCGTTATGCCGCGAAGGCTTTATGTAAACTTCACTTCGTTAAAGAAGATTTATTAACTTAAATATGTTAAACTGATGATTTGAAGCTTTGGATATCGATTGCTAAATGTGTATATACAAGAAAATCGACTTTATACCTAAATATAAGATTACGGAATTCTTCCTAATGCACTGCCGTTAAACCGCCATGGCTTTATGAAAACTTCAGTTCGTTAAAGAAGGTTTATTTACTTAAATATGTTAAACTAAAGATTTAAAGCATTCGATATCGATTGCTAAATATGTATATACAAGAAAACCGACTTTATACCTAAATATAAGATTACGAAATTCTCCTAAATGCACTGTCGCTATACCGTTAAGGCTTTGTGTAGACTTCAGTAAGCTAAAAAAAGTTTATTATCTTAAATATGTTAAACTAATGATTTGAAGCATTTGGATATCGATTGCTAAATGTGTATATACAAGAAAATCGACTTTATACTAAATATAGTATAACGGAATTTTTCTAAATGCACTGCCGTTATGCCGTCATGGCTTTATGTAAACTTCAGTTCGTTAAAGAAAGTTTATTAACTGAAATATGCTGAACTTAAGATTTGAAGCATTTCGATATCGACTGCTAAATGCGTAAATGCATGAAAATCGACTTTATACTTAAATATAGGAATACGGAATTATTCTAAATGCACTGCCGTTATACCGTTAAGGCTTTATATTAACCTCATTAAGAAAAAGAAGTTTAATTAACTTAAATATGTTAAACTAAAGATTTAAAGCATTCGATATCGATTGCTAAATGTGTATATACAAGAAAATCGACTTTACACCTAAATATAAGAATACAAAGTTCTTCTAAATGCACTGCCGTTATACCGTTAAAGATTTATGTAGACTTCCGTAAGTTAAAAAAAGTATATTAACTTAAATATGTTAAACTAATGATTTGAAGCATTTTAATATCGATTGCTAAATGTGTATATACAAGAAAATCGACTTTACACCTAAATGTAAGAATACGTAATTCTTCTAACTGCACTGCCGTTATACCGTTAAGGATTTTATGTACACTTCAGTAAGTTAAAAAAGTATATTAACTTAAATATGTTAAACTAATGATTTGAAACATTTCAATATCGATTGCTAAATGTGTAAATGCAAGAAAGTCGACTTTATGCCTAAATATAAGATTGCGGAATTCTTCTTAATGCACTGCCGTTACGCCGCCATGGCTTTATGAAAACTTCGGTTGGTTAAAGAGGGTTTATTAACTTAAATATGCTACACTAAAGATTTAAAGCATTCGATATCGATTGCTAAATGTGTATATACAAGAAAATCACTGCCGTTATGCCGCCATGGCTTTATGTAAACTTCCGTTCGATAGAGAAGTTTAATTAACTTAAATATGATAAACTAATGATTTGCAGCATTTCGATATCGATTGCTAAATGTGTAAATACAAGAAAATCGACTTTATACCCAAATATAAGATTACGGAATTCTTCTTAATGCACTGCCGTTACGCCGCCATGGCTTTATGAAAACTTCAGTTCGCTAAAGAAGTTTTATTTACTTAAATATGTTAAACTAAAGATTTGCAGCATTTCGATATCGATTGCTAAATGTGTATATATAAGAAAATCGACTTTATACCTAAATATAAGATTACGGAATTCTTCCAAATGCACTGCCGTTATACCGTTATGTCTTTTTGTAAATTTCAGTAAGATAAAGAAGGTTAATTAACTTAAATATGTTAAACTAATGATTTGAAGCATTTCGATATCGATTGCTAAATGTGTATATACAAGAAAATCGACTTTATACCCAAATATAAGATTACGGAATTCTTCTTAATGCAGTGCCGTTACGCCGCCGTGGCTTTATATCAACTTCAATATGTTAAAGAAGGTTAATTAACTTAAATATGTTAAAGTAATGATTTGAGGCATTTCGATATCGATTGCTAAATGTGTATATACAACAAAATCGACTTTATACCTAAATATAAGATTACGAAATTCTCCCAAATGCACTGCCGTTATACCGTTATGGCTTTTTGTAAATTTCAGTAAGATAAAGAAGGTTAATTAACTTAAATATGTTAAACTAATGATTTGAAGCATTTCGATATCGATTGCTAAACGCGTATATACAAGAAAATCGACTTTATACCCAAATATAAGATTACGGAATTCTTCCAAATGCACTGCCGCTATGCCGCCATGGCTTTATGAAAACTTCAGTTCGCTAAAGAAGTTTTATTTACTTAAATATGTTAAACTAATTATTTGCAGCATTTCGATATCGATTGCTAAATGTGTAAATACAAGAAAATCGACTTTATACCTAAATATAAGATTACGGAATTCTTCTAAGTGTACTGCCGTTACGCCTGCATGGCTTTATGAAAACTTCGGTTGGTTAAAGAGGGTTTATTAACTTAAATATGTTACACTAAAGATTTAAAGCATTAGATATCGACTGCTAAATGCGTAAATGCATGAAAATCGACTTTATACCTGAATATAGGATTACGGAATTCTTCTAAATGCACTGCCGTTATACCGTTAAGGCTTTATGTTAACCTCAGTAAGATAAAGAAGTTTAATTAACTTAAATATGTTAAACTAAAAATTTAAAGCATTCGATATCGATTGCCAAATGTGTATATACAAGAAAATCGACTATACACCTACATATAAGAATACGGAATTCTTCTAACTGCACTGCCGTTATACCGCTAAGGCTTTATGTACACTTCAGTAAGTTAAAAAAAGTATATTAACTTAAATATGTTAAACTAATGATTTGAAACATCTCGATATCGATTGCTAAATGTATAAATACAAGAAAGTCGACTTTATACCTAAATATAAGATTACGGAATTCTTCTTAATGCACTGCCATTACGCCGCCATGGCTTTATGAAAACTTCGGTTGGTTAAAGAGGGTGTATTATCTTAAATATGTTACACTCAAGATTTAAAGCATTCGATATCGATTGCTAAATGTGTGTATACAAGAAAATCACTGCCGTTATGCCGCCATGGCTTTATGTTAACCTCAGTAAGATAAAGAAGTTTAATTAACTTAAATATATTAAACTAATGATTTGAAGCATTTCGATATCGAAAGGCGTATATACAAGAAAATCGACTTTATACCTAAATATAAGATTACGGAATTCTTCCAAATGCACTGCCTCTATGCCGCCATGGCTTTATGTTAACCTCAGTAAGATAAAGAAGTTTAATTAACTTAAATATGTTAAACTAATTACTTGGAGCATTTCGATATCGATTGCTAAATGTGTAAATACAAGAAAATCGACTTTATACCTAAATATAAGATTACGGAATTCTTCTTAATGGACTGCCGTTACGCCGCCTTGGCTTTATGAAAACTTCGGTTGGTTAAAGAGGGTTTATTAACTTAAATATGTTACACTAAAGATTTACAGCATTCGATATCGATTTCTAAATGTGTATATACAAGAAAATCTTTGCCGTTATGCCGCCATCGCTTTATGTTAACCTCAGTAAGATAAAAGAGTTTAATTAACTTAAATATGTTAATCTAACGATTTGAAACAATTCGATATCGATTGCTAAATGTGTAAATACAAGAAAATCGACTCTATACCTAAATATAAGATTACGGAATTCTTCTAAGTGCACTGCCGTTATACGGTTAAGGCTTTATGTAAACTTCAGTAAGTTAAAAAAAGTTTATTAACTTAAATATGTTAAACTAATGATTTGAAACAATTCGATATCGATTGCTAAATGTGTAAATACAAGAAAATCGACGTTATACCTAAATATAAGATTACGGAATTCTTCTAAGTGCACTGCCGTTATACGGTTAAGGCTTTATGTAAACCTCAGTGAGATAAAGAAAGTGTATTAACTTAAATATGTTAAACTATTGAACTGAAGCATTTCGATATCGATTGCTAAATGTGTTAAAGAAAGTTAATTAGCTTAAATATGTTAAACTAATTGTTCGAAGCATTTCGAAATCGTATGCAAAATGTGTATATACAACAAAATCGATTTTATACCTAAATATAAGATTACGGAATACTTCTACGTGAACTGCCGTTATATCGTTAAGGCTTTATGTAGACTTAAGTAAGAACAAGAAGGTTAATTAATTTAAATATGTTTAACTAAGGATTTGAAGCATTTCGATATCGATTGGTAAATGTGTAAATACAAGAAAAGTAATATCAGGTTATGGAATTCTTCTAAATGCACTGCCGTTATACCGCTAAGGTTTCATGTAAACTTCAGTAAGTTAAAAAAAGTTAATTAACTTAAATATGTAAAACTAATGATTTGAAGCATTTCGATATCGATTGCTAAATGTGTAAATACAAGAAAAGTAATATAAGTTCACGGAATTCTTCTAAATGCACTGCCGTTATACCGCTAAGGCTTTATGTAGACTTCAGTAAGATAAAGAACTTTAATTAACTTAAATATGTTAAACTAATGAGTTGAAGCATTTCGATATCCATTGCTGAATTTGTATATACAAAAAATCGACTATATACCTAAATATAGATTTATGGAATTCTTCAAAATGCGCTGCCGTTATACCGTTAAGGCTTTATGTAAACTTCAGTAAGTTAAAAAAGTATGTTAACTTAAATATGTTAAACTAAAGATTTAAAGTATTCGATATCGATTGATAAATGAGTATATACAAAAAATCGACCTTATACCTAAATATAAGATTACAGAATTCTTCTTAATGCACTGCCGTTACGCCGCCATTGCTTTATGAAATCTTCGGTTGGTTAAAGAGGGTTTATTAACTTAAATATTATACTCTAAAGATTACAAGCATTCGATATCGATTGCTAAATGTGTATATGCAAGAAAATCACTGCCGTTATGCCGCCAAGGCTTTATGAAAACTTCAGTTCGTTAAAAAGGTTTATTAACTGAAATATGCTAAATGAAATATTTAAAGCATTTCGATATCGACTGCTAAATGCGTATATACAAGAAAATCGACTTTATACCTAAATATAAGATAACGGAATTCTTCCAAATGCACTGCCGCTATGCCGCCATTGCTTTATGTTAACCTCAGTAAGATAAAGAAGTTTAATTAACTTAAATATGTTAAACTAATGATTTGAAGCATTTCGATATCGACTACTAAATGTGTATATACAAGAAAATCGACTTTATACCTAAATATAAGATTACGGAATTCTTCTAAAGGTACTGCCGTCATATCGTTAAGGCTTTATGAAAACTTTAGTAAGATAAAGGAGGCTTATTAACTTAAATATGTTAAACCAGTTATTTGAAGCATTTCAAATGCGATTGCTAAATGTGTATATACAAGAAAATCGACTTTATTCATAAATATAAGATTACGAAACTCTTCCAAATGCACTACCGTTATACCGTTAAGGTTTTGAGTAGACTTCAGTAAGATAAACTAGTTTAATTCACTTAAATACGTTAAACTAAAGATTTGAAGCATTTCGATATCGATTGTTAAATGTGTAAATACAAGAAAAGTAATATTCAATTTCAAATTCTTTATTAGGTAGAAAAATAAACTTAAATAGTGTACAATTCACAGAATATGGTATATATACCTTAATTCTACAACATTCTTCTTTTTGTTATCACAGATTTTATTTATTCTATAAAAGGTATTTCAGAGGAAACTACTACTATATAAAAACCTCTGCTATAAATCTTACAAACTAGTTTGTATTGTTCAACTAAATGGTGAAAATACTAAATTATTATGGATGTAGATTAGGTACTAATATATTGTCAGAGAAAGCACATCACGAATCTGTCAGTCAATAATTGAATTTGTTCTGATATTAGTTTGATGTTAGAATGATTATGAAGTCTTATGGTAGAGAAATCCCAAGGAAGATCAAGCATCATTTTAAGGATTTTATTTTGACTTATTTGCAGTTTTTTTAAATGCGACGCAGCGGCTGTGCCCCATGCAGGGCAAGCATATAAAATCATGGATTGGAAAACTGTTTTATAGATTACTAATTTGTTTTCTTTGCTCATACTAGACTTTCTATTAATCAAAGGGTACAGCATTGTTATAGCTATGTTGACTTTCTCTTGTATGTGTTTTATGTGTTCACTATATGTAATTTTTTTATCAAAAGTAACACCAAGATATTTCACAGAGCTGGCCCAAGGTAATTCGTGATTTTCCAGTTTGAGCCTTGAGCTTGGTAAATAGCAAGGACTCCTTTTTCTAGTGAAAAAGATAGCTTGTGTTTTACTAGCGTTAATTCTAATTTTCCATCTTTTCATGTAGTTTGAAATGTTGTATAGTGCACCCTGTAACTTAGTTACTATGTCATTGCCAAACTCATTCGAATAGAAAATTGCAGTGTCGTCGGTATACATAGCATAGTGACAATTTTCAATTCTTGGGAAATCGGAACAGTATAGTGTATACAACAAGGGGCCAAGTACTGATCCCTGCGGAACTCCAGCCGGTAGTTGGATCATGTCGGAGTATTCAAAAAACTTTGAATTATTTTTACAAGATGCAATGGAAAGTGAAAATTAACTTATTTATGTATAAGACCATTATGCCACACTGTGTCAAATGCTTTTTCAACGTCCAGTAATATTAGACCAGTTGACTTTTTGTTTTCGAAGTTTGACTTTACATGATTAGAGATACGTTTAATCTGGTGCGTTGTACTGTGAAACTGTCTAAATCCAAATTGTTCATTTGGTAATATTTGATTAAGATTTATAAATACAGACATTTTTTGTTGAATAAATTTTTCAAAAATTTTGCTAAGGCTACTTAGAAGACTAATTGGTCGATAACTTTCCGTAATATTAATTGGTTTACCAGGCTTTCGGATTGGTATGATTTTTGCAGTCTTCCAGGTGCGAGGAAAATATTGCAATTTTAGACAAGAGTTTATTATAAACGTGAAATACAGTATGGCTTCTGTAGGCAGATATCTTAACATAATATTTTTAATATCATCATGACCTGCTGATTTTTTTAGTGGGGCTCTACGAATTAAATCTTCAACATATTTTTTGTCTACAAATTCAGACTCAGGAGTGTCTAATGGTGACGAAGTAAGTTGTGTTAATGTTGTGGTAACCAAATTTTCCTGCATTGGTGTGCTAAGTTGAGTTGACACTTTGTGATTTTCAAGGAATTTATAAGCGAAGAGGTTAGCTTTTTCATTATTGTTAACAATGATTTTATCCTGATTATGTAGAGGAGGGATTTGTGTATGTTTTTTGCGTAGTATTTTGCAGATGTTCCAGAAGGGCTTACTTCTACTTTCAAGTGAGCTAAGCTTTCTTTTCCAAGATTCATTTCTGAATTTGAAGATTTCATTACGGATTTTTGTGGAGTATAAACCCGCTAATTCATGATTATAACGTTGTCTGTATCTACACCATTGCCTACGGTGGTAATTTCTAATTTTTATTAGGTTTAATATAAAACCAGGTAGTTTTAAGAAAGTTTTCTGGGCTTTCTTAAAAGGTACAGAACTTTGAATTGCGGTATTTATGCTGTGATAAAAGGTTTCTATATTTTTATCAACTTCCTCAGAGCAATTAACTTGTTGGAGATTTGTAGGTAGACTAAGCAGAGCATTTCTTATGGAGCGACGATAAACTTTCCAATTCGTTTTATTGTAGTCAATTTCAAGATTTTCAAGCTGCGTGAAACTTAAATTAAGAACAAACTTAACAGGCAAATGATCAGAAAAGAATTCATTTAGCGCTGTTGGTTGTGTTAAATGGCTGGAAATGTTTGATAGTACCAAATCTATATTCGATGGTGCACACCTGCTGGACGATGGTACATACGTAGGGTAGTTTGAATATGATACTGCTATTGGAAAGAATGTTGTGAATTCGTGTAGAATATTCCCCCATGCGTTTGCTCTCGAGCATCCCCAATCCCGGTGCTTGCTGTTAAAATCCCCACAATGGATGAAATATCCGTTGACTCCGAAGAGTTTTCTCAAATCTTTGTTATATTTATTTTTAAGTTCCTGGGTATTAGCACCCCCGGGAAAGTAAGAGCTGAAAAGTTTAACTTTTTTATTTTCTGATGAAATAATTTCAATTCCGATACTTTCCACTACTTCGGTATTTATATTAGGTACTACAGTAAAGATAATAGATTTCTTAACTAATATGGCAACACCTCCACCTTCCCTCATTTCTCTGTCCTTACGTACACAAACGTAACTAGGGTGATAAAGTTTGTCTGAGTGCTTTAGCCACGTTTCAGAGAGCATACAAATTTCAATATCGTTTTTAACTAAATAATTAAATAGTTCCATAAATTTATTGCGGATGCTACGGCAGTTCCAAAATATTACTTTCAACTTAGATGTATTCATTACTTAGGAGTAGAATACAGAAACCTAATTGCTAATTGTGCAATTGTATTAAATTGCTCGTGTTTAGTTTTACACTCTCTTAATTTTAGTATAAGCTCAAAAGTTAGCTCAGTGATCTCTTTTTCAGTAAAGAGGCTATTGTTATTTATACCATCTGATGTTGCACTACAGGGTGAACGTCAATTCTGTGGTGTTGTCGTTGTTCCAGCAGCGATCATCGAACGCTCCGCAGAGAGAGGTGGAAATTGTGAAAGAGAAAAGTCTGGCTTTGCTTGCATTCGCGCTTTTTGTAAAGGCCGAGAATGAGATGCTGGAGAATTATTATACTTCTCTTTGATGCGTAAATACATAGCCCGATTTGGACACGTGGTGTCATTTGATTTGTGATTGCTATTGCAGTTTGCGCATCGCACTCTTTCCGTAGAGGTGCAGTCCGAAGTTTTGTGTTTTCCAGCGCAGTTCGCGCAATTTGGTTTCACAAAGCATCCACGTTCGCCGTGCCCGTACATTTGGCAGTTGCGACACTGAATTATTTTGTTTTTTATCTTGCGTTGGTAGTCCCATCTTACAATAACACGAAATAGTGATTTTACTTGAGTTTTCAAATCTTGCAATTTTACCGAACTGCGCTCAAAATGTACTATATAAATAGTGTCTTTATAGTGTTCAAATGATTTAGTAACCATTTTGACCTCTTTGCACTTTAATCCAATGGAGATTAGTTCGTTTTTCACTTCACCTGTCGTTTTATTTTCGAGGCCATGAAGAACAGCAGTAAATGACTTTTCATTTTTAAGGTCATGTGTAAAGAATTGACATGAGTTTTCTTTTAACACTTCTTTGATTTTGACGAATGATTCATTTGACTCACTAAGAATTTTTATGCCTATTGATATTTTCTTCAAGAAAAAATCTGATATGCCTTTGCTAATTAAAAGTTTTTTTATATAGTCAATATCTTGCACTAACACCTTGATAGGCGGAAGAACAGCTTTTGGCGGTGTATTATTTTGGGCACTTTCACTATGCTCTGCATCAATGTCTTCATCTTCTAGAGCTTGTAAAGGCGTCCAATAATTTCGCCTTTTCCCATGTTTCACACTTGGGTTATCAGTGTCCGAAAGTTTTCTTAATTTAGATGAAGACATTTCGTCTTCTACTCGAGTAAACACTGCTCGTTTCACTTTTTCTTTTTTTTTTTCCTTTTGCTATAGTTGATCACCGAATAAATACACGTCTGGTCACTGTACATACACTTATGCGACTGAAGAAAAGTAATAAAAGTTTACGGAATTCTTCTAAATGCACTGCCGTTATACCGCTAAGGCTTTATGTAGACTTCAGTAAGATAAAGAACTTTAATTAACTTAAATATGTTAAACTAATGAGTTGAAGCATTTCGATATCGATTGCTGAATTTGTATATACAAAACATCGACTTTATACCTAAATATAAGATTACGGAATTCTTCAAAATGCACTGCCGTTATACCGTTAAGGCTTTATGTAAACTTCAGTAAGTTAAAAAAAGTTTATTAACATAAATATGTTAAACTAATAATTTGAAGCACTTCGATATCGATTGCTAAATGTGTATAAGTTAACACAATATTTTGTGAACTTCTATATAAATTCCATTCCCACATTATATGCTAGAAACATACAAACCGTTTGCATACTTTGGAGTCCTATTACAACCAAAAGTGCAACTGCGCTAAACGCGCATCCGTTAAATTCTTAAGTGAGCGAAACACGCGCAACCATGTCTTCTCCCCCAAAACCAAATAGCTGCAAGTGAGCGCTACACGCGCAAACTCTTTTAGCTGACCAAGCATCTTTGGTCACGTAGGCCGGCTCAAGCATAGGTTAGATTATAAACTTTAAAGTTAAGTGTAGTCAGTTTTATAATAAAGCTCAAGAGAAGCACATAGTGCTGATTAATAAACGCTTTGTTTTATTTCTTATGTGGCGCCCGAGCAGGGACCGCGAAAGTTAAAAATCGTTCACTGAGTTAGATTCGCGGCTTCTAAAGGAAAAAAAATCTTGTAGTTGGCCCCGTAGTAAGAGCACAACACGTGTTCACGAAAAGGACGGTCCGTACGGACCCGCCAACCGGAAGATTAACATAATCAAAAAAACTTTTATTTTACATTTTTAAAGAAAAAATAAAATAAAATTAAAAAAAAAAAATTTTAAAGAATACTAAAATTAAACGAACTTAAAAGGCTAAAATCATCAAATAACGAAATCAACAAATAAAGTTAAGTGCAAAAGAGACAAAAAAAAAGTGCAACAACATTCATCAATGTCTGATTAACAATCTAACTACAAATAGTAAAATCATCAAATAACGAAATCAACAAATAAAGCTAAGTGCAAAAGAGACAAAAAAAAGTGCAACAACATTCATCAACCCAGGAAGAGAAAAAAAAGGGTGCAACAACATTCATCAACTTACTATTAACCAGCAATCAACCATCTAAGGACATAATGCAGTGGCTGGGATTATTGTAAGTTAGTCTAAATAAAATATTTGTTACTAAATAGATAATATAAGGAAAAGTTATTAAAAATAAATTTTTTATAAAGGAAAGGTTCATATTTTTCATCTTTCAAACGTAAAAGAAAGGTAGTGTATCAAAATGAGTCAGGAAGAACAAATAGCTTCGACATTGTCGAGATTAAATCTGCACTCATCCAGCACTAACGTTTCCCCTCCTTACATCCCTTCCACTTTCACTCCTAATCAAAAAAGAGAACTCGTTTCGTTAATATCGGAAACAGTTTCGACCATATTACACCCACAAATCGAAGAAGAAGTTGAACATCCTGTAGATTTTAGCATTAACGTGGACGCATCCGAAAGAGTTCCGGATGTGGTAAAATGTTTAACAGAATTTTCGGGTAAAAACGGAGAATTCAGTTCATGGCGGAAATCGGTAGATAGAATATTATTAATGTACGGACAGAATAAGAACACCCCAAAATATTTTGCTATCCTGCATACAATAAGACGCAAGATAGTTGGCGAAGCTGACACGGCCCTTGAGTCTTACCGCACCCCATAAAATGGGGGTAAGATAAAAAAATGTCTGATGTTACATTACTCAGACAAGAGAGACGTTAGCACGTTGGAATATCAAATGACAACACTTGCACAACGGGGTAGCACTGTTGAAGAATTTTATCACCAAGTCTATCAATATCTCTCGCTTATCCTAGATAAAATCGATTGCCTGGAGTTAGGTGAAGAAGCTTTGTATGCCATGACAACGACATATAGAGAAAAGGCCCTCGACACATTTATAAGAGGTCTGAACGGTAACTTACCCAGTCTGTTAAGTGTAAAGGAACCAACCAGTTTACCACAGGCTCTCAATATGTGTCTCAAATTAGGCAACATGAATTACAGGACGAACCATACAAATAGTATCAGTCACTTGCCGACCAATACCAAACCTATTAGCCACAATCAACCAAGGTCATTCTCATTCAAACCCCAAGTAAGACCCTTTTACCCAGAACTTACAAATGTTCACAACCAATTCCTTAGACCAAATTCGTATCAACAGTACGGACGAAACCGACACTACGTCACAGTGCAACCAAACTTTAGACCACCTCTTCCTCCAAAACCTCCTACACCAATGGAAGTTGATCGCTCTGTTCAAACGAAGCAAATAAATTATCAGAATAGGCCTCAGTATCAACAAAATCAAACATTTTATAATAGGCAGCAAACATTCAGAAACAAGAAGCATTTAGTAATGGACCAGCGCAGGCTAATAATAATCAAGCTAGTAAGAGACCACCATCACAGATAATACAGACTCCTAATAAAATGCAACGGATCTACAATACTGAAGTTACAGAAACTGACCCAATAGAATACAATAATGAAATATTAGAATACCCTGAAGGGTACTACGAGTCTTCACAGGACTACCAACCCGAATACAACGAAGAACAAGAAGAGATCGAAGCAACCCCTAGTGACAATATCAATTTTTTAGACTAAACTCCTCATTGCCATACTATCGTTTCAAAATGAAAAATGGCAATGAACTAAAATTTTTATTAGATACCGGATCGAACAAAAATTATATTAGTCCAACTTATATTAGGAACCCCATTCCGAACAAACCCTTCATTGCAAATTCTGTTGGTGGACCCGTCAAAATGACTCATCATGCTAATATCACTGTTTTCGGTGATGAAATAGGTAAATTAAAATTTCACATTTTGCCCAAATTAAGAACCTTTGATGCCATAATAGGTAACGATACAATGAAAAGTTTAAACGCAGTAATTTTTACTAAGGAGAACTATTTTACATTACTCAATAAATATGAATACCCCATCCACCAGTTAGCAATTAACTCAATTGCACACACTACATTAAGGCTAAATCATTTGAGGCCCGAAGATAACGAAAGATTAAAACAACTCCTTAACTCTTGCCCAACATTATTTGCTGAACCAGATAAAAAATTAACATATGTCACGAACGTTAAAGCCGAAATTAGGACTAAAAGCGATAGACCAATATATTCCAAAACTTACCCCTATCCAATGCCTTTAAAAAAAGAAATAGACAAACAAATTGAAGAATTACTTAAAGATGGCATTATTCGACCATCGAAATCTCCCTACAATTCTCCGGTATGGGTCGTACCGAAGAAAGAAGACGCCTCAGGATTAAAAAAATTTCGTATGGTTATCGACTATCGTAAATTGTACGAGGATACCATACCAGATAAATATCCCATTCCAGATATTACCACTATTCTAACTAATCTAGGATCAAATAAGTATTTTTCCACAATTGACCATTAGAGTGGATTCCATCAGATTGCTCTCAACGAAGCAGATATTGAGAAGACCGCCTTCTCTATTGCCAATGGGAAATTCGAATTTACTTGACTTCCATTCGGCTGAAGAAATGCGCCTGCCATTTTCCAACGCACTTTGGATGATGTGCTACGGAAACACATCGGCGTTCGGTGCTACGTTTATGTTGACGACATAATTATCTTTAGCAAAAGCAAAGAAGACCATTTTAGAGATCTTGCAATTATATTTGACACTCTCGAAAAAGCGCATTTAAAGGTACAGTTCGATAAATGTGAATTTATCAAAAAGGAAATCGAGATCCTCGGTATAATAGTTGGCCAAAATGGAATTCGCACTACACAAAGAAAGATAGAAACTATAATAAATTTTCCACGGCCCAAAACTGTCCATGATTTACGCTCCTTTTTAGGAATGACCGGACATTATCGCAGATTTATAAAGGCGTACGCACAAATTGCAAAACCCCTGACTGAAACACTAGAGGAGAACTTGGAAGAGTTTCCAAGAATCAGTCTAAAAGGACACTTTTAAATCTAACAGCGCAACAAGTAGAAGCTTTTAAAGACCTGAAAAATTGCTTGACGTCAGACGATGTTTTACTTCACTATCCAGATTTCGAAAAAGCTTTTGAGCTTACCACGGATGCTTCAAATTACGCTCTAGGAGCCGTACTCTCCCAAGACGGTAGGCCAATATCCTTTCTGTCGAGAACTCTAAGCAGAGCAGAGGAAACTTTTGCCGCCAATGAAAAAGAAATGTTGGCAATAATTTGGGCACTACAGTCCCTGAAATGCTTCCTATATGGATCAAAAAAGGTTAAGATTTACACTGATCACCAACCATTGACCTTTGCTCTCAGCAACAAAAATACTAATGCAAAAATGAAGAGATGGAAGGCACAATTGGAAGAATATAACCACGAAATTATTTATAAACCAGGCAACACAAACATCGTCGCAGACCTACTCTCACGACCACCGATCGCTAACTTAAATTCAATGACTGTCCACAGTAGTGACAGCTCTTCCGAAAATTTAATTTCTTCAGTAGAAATACCCATTAACGTTTTCAAAAACCAAATTTTCATATCAGAAGATTCCAAAAATTCACACAAATTCGAAAAAGTTTTCCCTACGTACCATAGGCACTTAATAACTGAGACAACCTACAATGAAGGATCGCTAAAATCGCTTTTAAAGAAATATCTTAATCCATCGGTAATCAATGGTATAAAAACCACAGAGCCCATTATGCTAAAAATCCAATCAATCTACCCTCTACATTTCGCAAATTATAAAATTCGTTTCACACAAATAGTAGTTGAAGATATTACTCAGACCGAGGCCCAAGATAAAATAATAATCGAGGAACATAATCGTGCTAACAGAAACGAAAAAGAAAATAAGCTACAGATTTTGGAAAAATATTATTTCCCCGCTATGTCGAAAAAAATAAAAAAAATAACAAAATTATGCAAAGTTTGTAAAGAAAATAAATATGATCGCCACCCAAACAATGTAAAATTAGGAGCTACACCCTTACCAGAATATTAAGGTCATACTATTCACATAGACATTTTCTCAACAGACAAACATAAAGTACTGACTTCTATTGACAAGTTTTCCAAATTAGCCATTATAAAGAAAATAGACGGGAAAAGTATAGACAGTTTAAAAAAACCCTTAAGAGAGATAATATTTTATTTTGGAATTCCGAAGGCTATAGTTTTCGATACCGAAAGGACATTTAATTCTCAACCAATAAAATTCATGTTAGAAAACGAATTCAATATAAAAATATTCACTGCACCACCCTATAAAAGCGAGGTGAATGGACAAATAGAACGATTCCATTCAACAATATCAGAAATTATGAGATGCTTAAAATAGGAACACCCTGATAAAAATTTCGACGAATTAATGGAATGGTCAGTAAACGAATACAACCATTCTGTTCATTCTGTTACAGGAAAAAAACCCGTTGACATATTCTTCGGTAGACCTACCTCAAATGCCACTAACAGAGAAGAAACTATGAAAAAGGTTCTAGAAAAATTAAAAGAGAAACAGGAAAAGGACCTGCAATATCATAACAAATATAGAAAGGAAACTATTGACTATAGAACAGGAGACAAAATTTTTGTTAAACAGAATAAAAGATTAGGAACAAAACTTTCAAAAAGGTACAAAGAGGAAATAGTTAAGGAAAACAGACATTCCACGGTAAAAACAGAATCAGGCAAAATAGTTCACAAGGACCGCATACGAAACTAACTCAGAACATTTTTATTATTTTTAGATCTCTCTTTTTCCTGAACTTTATTTTAAGCGATGGTTCGGTTGAGGTGTTAGATTACACTCAGTCAGAAATCGTAATGATGGAGGAAGGAATTGGCAAAATTCAAACAGGAACATACCGGATTATCCACATGACAAACATAACAGAATACTCCACAATATTACGGGAACTGAACAGAAACTTCATACGAAACATTCCAGCTAACAACCCTCTTTATCCATTTATAACAGACGAAATCAGTAATATCAACATAACAATTAATAACATTTTACGTAAATACAAAAATAAAAGATCACTATACTATATAGGATCAGCCTGGAAATGGATAGCTGGCAACCCTGACCATGACGATTTAATAGCCATCAACAGCAAATTTAAAGAAGTAATCGAGAATAACAACCAACAATTAATAATCAACAAAAACATTTTAGAAAGAATAAACAATATAACAGAAATTAGCAACTCAATAATAAAGTCTCTATTAAGTAGTAACGAATTTCAAACCGCCCCAATACTTCAATATAAATTTAAAATTGACATAATCAAAGATGAGTTAGCAAATATTAAAAGAGCAATTCATTTAACTAAAGCGAACATTATTAACTCAGTTATTATTAACAATCAAGAAGCTCATAGAATAAATAAAATTTTTGTCGAAGAGAATCTGCCATTTGGTTCGTTAGAAGAATCTCTGAATTTTGCTGATGTTCAAATTGCTGTAAAACAAAACTTACTAATTTATATGATAAAAATACCGGAAACCGGTAAAGAAATTTGCAAATCTATTATAATTAAGCCTTTAAGTAAAAACGAAACTATTTTAAAGATAAATTTTGAAAAAATACTGAAATGTAATGAAGAATATTATGGTATAGAAAAAGATTGTAAAATAATAAATGAAATACAAATTTGCAAACAAACCCAAATTGTTAATTTGGAAAACGAAAATTGTATAAAAAATTTAATAAGGAATAAACCATATAAGTGCACCGTAACAAATACGGAACATGTTAAAAATATTGTAGAAATAAATAATGGATTAATACTTTTAAATAATTTCGAAGGAAATATTACTACAAATAATAATACTAGAAAATTAAGAGGATCATATTTGATAAGAATCTTTAATGAAACTATAAGAATAAATAACATGAATTTTACATCTTTAGAACAACATAGCTTGAGACCACTGCCTGCTTTAATCCAACATTCAAACTCAAGTTCAGAGTTCGAGGAAGTTCTATCCTTAAAACTTATGAAAGAGCTTAATATAAAAAACATTAAAAAAATGAGTTCTCTGAATCTTTTAGTGAAATCCAGTTTATTCACTCATTTTGGACTATTAGCCCTAGTACTTACCATAATTGCAATTTTCAGATGCAGGCGTAAAGCCTGAAATAATTATTAGCAAACCCGAATCATTTCAAATGCCAGTAATTAAAAGGACGCAGCATAGAAGTCTTAACCACATCCCATTTTTTTAATTAATCAAGCGAGGACGCTTGATATTTCGGAAGGAGGAGTTAACACAATATTTTATGAACTTCTACATAAATTCCATTCCAACATTATATGCTAGAAACATACAAACCGTTTGCATACTTTGGAGTCCTATTAAAACCAAACGTGCAACTGCGCTAAGCGCGCATCCGTTAAATTCTTAAGTGAGCGAAACACGCGCAACCATGTCTTCTCCCCCAAAACCAAATAGCTGCAGGTGAGCGCTACACGCGCAAACCCTTTTAGCTGACCAAGCATTTTGGTCACGTAGGCCGGCTCAAGCATAGGTTAGATTATAAACTTTAAAGTTAAGTGTAGTCAGTTTTATAATAAAGCTCAAGAGAAGCACATAGTGCTGATTAATAAACGCTTTGTTTTATTTCTAATGTTATATACAAGAAAATTGACTTTATACCTAAATATAAGATTACGGAATTCTTCTAAATGCACTGCCGTTATACCGTTAAGGCTTTATGTAAACTTCAGTAAGTTAAAAAAAGTTTATTAACTTAAATATGTTAAACTAATGGTTTGAAGCATTTCACATGCGATTGCTAAATGTGTATATACAAGAAAATCGATCTTATACCTAAATACAAGGTTACGGAATTCTTCTAAATGCACTGCCCTTATACCGTTAAGGCTTTATGTAAACTTAAGTAAGAAGAAGAAGGTTAATTAATTTAAATATGTTTAACTTCTGATTTGAAGCATATCGATATCGATTTTTAATTATGAGATTACGGAATTCGCCAAATGCACTTCATTATGCCGTTATGGCTTTATTTAAACTTCAGTTCGTTAAAGAAGATTTATTAACTTAAATATGTTAAACTAAAGATTTAAAGCATGCGATATCGATTGCTAAATGTGTATATACAAGAAATTCGACTTTATACCTAAATATAAGATTACGGAATTCTTCCAAATGCACTGCCGTTATGCCGCCATGGCTTAATGTTAACCTCAGTAAGATAGAGAAGTTTAATTATATTAAATATATTAAACTAATGATTTGAAGCATTTCAAAATCGACTACTAAATGTATATATAAGTTATTTATTTATTTGGTTACATTAAAATACAAAAACTATTTGGCAACGAGCCGCGTGTGTTTTATTGAAAGCCAAACTTAGGATTAAATACAAAAATCTTCTTACGCCTAATTTATGTTAGCAAGTCACGTTGCATTGAAGTCGTTGTTGTTGTTGTTGAAAAGCAGCACTGACGTTCTCAGGTAGCGGCGGTGCTGTATCATCATTTACTCCGGATGCGCGTGTGGTGTCGTTTAGCCGTGGGATAGCGACCGCTGTCCAAGTTGCATGCTTACATAAGCTTTTAGTGGTTGGTTACCTGTAAAAGCTATATAAGCTAATTTCGGCGTATGGTGCGTTAACTTATACAACAAAATCGACATTATATCTAAATATAAGATTACGGAATTCTTCTAAAAGTACTGCCGTTATATCGTTAAGGCTTTATGTAGACTTAAGTAAGAAGAAGAAGATTAATTAATTTAAATATGTTTAACTTCTGATTTGAAGCATTTCGATATCGATTTTTAATTATGAAGTTACGGAATTCGCCAAATGCACTGCATTATGCCGCCATGGCTTTATGTTAACTTCAGTGCGTTAAAAATCTTTATTTACTTAAATGTGTTAAACTAAAGATTCCAAGCATTTCGACATCGATTGCTAAATGTGTATATACAAGAAAAGCGACTTTATACCTAAGTATAAGGTTACGGATTTTTCTAAATTCACTGCCGTTATACCGTTAAGGCTTTGTGTAGACTTCAGTAAGTTAAAAAAATTTTATTAACTTAAATATGTTAAACTAAAGATTTGAAGCATTTCGCCATCGATTTCTAAATGTGTAGATACAAGAAAATCGATTTTATACTTAAATATAATATTACGGAATTCTTCTAAATGCACTGCCGTTATGCCGCCATGGCTTTATGTAAACTTCAGTTCGTTAAAGAAGGTTTATTAACTTAAATATGCTAAACTTAAGATTTGAAGCATTTCGATTTCGACTGCAAAATGTGTATATAACACAAAATCGACTTTATACCTAAATATAAGATTAAGGAATTCTTCTAAATGCACTGCCGTTATAACGTTAAGGCTTTATGTAAACTTCAGCAAGTTAAAAAAAGTTTATTAACTAAATATGTTAAAAGCATTTCGATATCGATTGCTAAATGTATATATACAAGAAATTCGACTTTACACCTAAATATAAGATAACGGAACTCTTCCATATGCACTGCTGTTATGCCGCCAAGGCTTAATGTTAACTTCAGTGGATTAAGGAAGGTTTATTAGCTTAAATATGTTAAACTTATGATTTGAAGCATTTCGATATCGATTGCTAAATGTGTATATACAAGAAAGTCGATTTTATTCCTAAATATAAGATAACGGAACTCTTCTTAAAGCACTGCCGTTATGCTGCCAAGGCTTTATGTTAACTTCAGTTCGTTAAAGAAGTTTAATTAACTTAAATATTTTAAACTAAAGATTTGAAGCATTTCGATATCGACTGCTAAATGTGTAGATATAAGAAGAGTAATATTAGTTTACGCAATTCTTCTAAATGCACTGCCGTTATACCGCTAAGGCTTTATGAAGACTTCAGTAAGTTAAAAAAAGTCAATTAACTTAAATATGTTAAACTAGTGATTTGAGGAATTTTGATATCGATTGCTAAATGTGTATATACAAGAAAATCGACTTTATACCTAAATATAAGACTATGAAATTCTTCTAAATTCACTGCCGTGATACCGTTAAGGCATTAGGTAAACTTAGATAAGATCGACAAGGTTAATTAACTTAAATATGTTTAACTTGTAATTTTAAGCATTTCAATATCTATTTTTAAATGTGTATATACAAGAAAATCGACTTTATACCTAATGATAAGGTTACGGAATTCGCCAAATATTACGGAATTCTTCTAAATGCACTGCCGTTATACCGTTAAGGCTTTATGTAAACTTCAGTAAGATAAAGTAGGCTAATTAACTTAAATATGTTAAACCAGTTATTTGAAGCATTTCGACATCGCTTGCTAAATGTGTATATACAAGAAATCAAACTTTATACCTAAATATAAGATTATGGAATTCTTCAAAATACACTGCCGTTATACCGTTAAGGCTTTATGTAGACTTCAGTAAGTTGAAAAAAGTTTATTAACTTAAATATGTTAAACTAAAGATTTGAAGCATTTCGATATCGATTGCTAAATGTGTAAATACAAGAAAAGTAAAATAAGTTTACGGATTTCTTCTAAATGCACTGCCGTTATACCGGTAAGGCTTTGTGTAGAATTCAGTAAGTTAAAAAAAGTCAATTAACTTAAATATGTTAAACTAGTGATTTGAGGACTTTTGATATCGATTGCTAAATGTGTATATACAAGAAAATCGACTTTATACCTAAATATAAGATTAAGGAATTCTTCTAAATGCACTGCCTTTATACCGTTAAGGCTTTATGTAAACTTCAGTAAGTTAAAAAAATTTTATTAACTTAAATATGTTAAACTAAAGATTTGAAGCATTTCGCCATCGATTTCTAAATGTGTAGATACAAGAAAATTGACTTTATACCTATATATAAGATTAAGAAATTCTTCTAAATGCACTGCCTTTATACCGTTAAGGCTTTATGTAAACTTGATTAAGTAAAAAAAAGTTTATTA
>CM050326.1:84364302-84375116 GCA_027475135.1 Bactrocera correcta
CAGGAAACCCAACGAACTGTATTTGAAGATCTCGTGCATTTGTGGATGATAGATGGGCGTGTGCAGCAGCGTCAACGGCACAATAACCACATTTGAGCGCAGCAGATAGTATGGTGAAGAGCTGGCGCCCGTTTCGGGATCCTCGAGGTGAAAGAAGGAGTCATCCTGTGCAAGTAGCTCATTTAAGCGGTTGTGCTTGGCGCGTGTGTAGTGTTGCAGTAGGCGCAAATGATTGCCGTAAAAGTCATTGGCTTCAATTTGCAAGTCAGCGTAGAATTCCTCGACTAATCGACTAGTGGCCGGACGTGGCAGGTTGCCGACTTTAATGCGCATCGTATCGATTTTGTCCTGTAAGAAACGTAAGATATGTCCATCAAATTGATTGGCGTTGCTGTGCAGTGTTTGTGTAAAATGTTGCAATAACTTTTGAAAAAGCGCTTCAATATGTGACTTTTCATCGATGAGTTCGGGATTGTGGCGTTCGTAGAGCCATGTCATAGCCAACGGCATCATGCTGCGTGTATGCGAGACGCAGTCGCCTTTAAGAAAGTTGCGCGGTCCGTCAATATTCAGATACCAGAGAAAGCGCAGCATCAAATAGCGGCATATGAACTCGGGCTCATGCTCGTCCAATACTGTCAGCAGCAGGCGCATATATGGCAGGTTTTGTATGGTCAATTTCATGTACGGATCCACCGGCTTCTCCAGCAAAATATCCAAGTAGCGCGTTAAAAATGGCATATTCAGCTCTGCCAATGTAGTTTCGCGCTGAGCTGCCGCGCTCTCTTGGCCTTCTTCCGTTGTGTCCTCCACAAAATCCAAACTCTTTAACTTCGTTTCGAACTCATGCAAATCATCCCACAGTTTGCTCTTACGTTCCTCATTCGTCACACCCAAATATTCCATGATCAACAGGAAGCCCTTATGTGGCATTGGCTGAAAGCCACCATTCAGCACAGGTTTGTCCAAATCAATGGCCGAAGCACGCGCATAGTCCCGTCGCTGTATGACCGTCTCCTCGATGAAAACAGAATTCATGCCATATTTGCGCAGCACAGCCAGCATATGCAGCCAATCGTAGCGAAGGACTTTTCCACGTCGCTTCGCGGAACGACTAGGCAAAACTGTCGGCCATGCCAAATGCTCGTGCTCCTGCAACCAATCGAGATACAGCTGCGGTGTATATTCGTACACTGTCAGACAGGACTTGTAGTAGTCGAGCAGCTTGCGCACGAAAGCGTGTTCCTGCCGCAAACGCCGACGCCGACGTATACTATTCAATAACAACGCATATTCCTGATCCACTTTGTAGTCGATGAGACCGATTGTTTCGTAATATTCCGCGTCCGCGTGCACATGCTGCCAATTGCCACACGCATACTGGTAGTAGTCATCGCAGGGGTCCGCGCTCGGATCCATATACCGTTCGATGGTCTTCAACTGCTGGCGATTCATACTACGCGCCGCGTCGGCGTAGCTGAGCAGCGGCAGAATTAGGTGCAACAGCAGGAAGACAATGAGACCGGCGCGCATTTTAACTGGGTTATGCACTTGCTAAATTATCGAATGCGAATAAAAGTTCCATAAGTAGCACAGTATTGTGTAATTGCCGTATCGCGTTGTGGTCGCGCGCGTATTCCGGCTGCCTCTTACAACCTTATAGTTTCTCGTGTCACTGTCAACTGTACGAGCAGTGCGCGTTCCAACTTCGTTCCGACTTCTGCGGCCTTGCTTTGTTTACGATCAGCAATCAAGTCGCTCTGCTGTCGCAGCACGTACGTATTCTCCGATTGTGCTTAACGTTGTGAGCTATCGCAGCGCCCTATCAATTTTATTTTAAATAATTGACAACAACAATAAAAAAACGCCAATAAAAACAACAACAACATGTATATGCTCATTTCTATTTGCATTAGTTGTTTAAGCAACTGAGCCGCGAGATCACTAATGAATTAAGCTTTTATTTTGTGCTGCTCAGGCTGGCGTCGGGCGATGGGCGTTTGGCAATCGTCTTCGCCGTCCACTCGCGCTGCAGTCATGCATAAAAAATGTGAGCGTGAGCGCAATCGCGCAAAATCATCAAGCTTAATTGATAACCGATTTTCATGAGCGAGAACTCCTCAGCACATTTATGATTTAGAATAAGTTCGTTTCTTTCAAGTCGTGCATGAATATTGCGCATCGCTGTTGATGTTTCCGGAGTGCGGAAAGCGTGGGCTGTGGAATAATTATATTTGTATCATAGCGTCATATACGAGCCTATATAAATGCATAATGCAATAAATCACGTTAGGGCGATCCAAAATTTTAAAATGCTAAAATTCTCAGTTTCTCTGTTGTATATTTGAGTTCTTTGTTTTTTTAAATTTCTTTATTATCTTTTGATGTCTTATGCAATTCCAGGCTCAGTGCCATTAGAAACTATTTCGGCGGAAAGAACAACTTAACTTTAACAAAATTCATTCTGAGATATGATTTTTTTTTTTCGAAATTTGGGAACCCTAGTGTTGCAATCTGACAACCTACAACTTTATCGTAAAGTAAGACATTTTTAATATACGAGCGCTATTGAAGTTGCTTACGGTAATTTAAAATATTCACCTTGGCCAAAATGTGAAATATGAAATTAAATCGAAAACATTTTCGAGCGACGATTTTTTAAAACTTTCGACGGGATTAACTCAGCAACAGCGCCTCTATGAACATATTTAAACATTTGGCTCAATAAAAGAGCAGTGTTTATCGGTGGCTTGTTAAATTCAATTGAGGTCGTAGATCACTAAAAGACAAATTTCATGAAGGTCGCACAAAATTAGTTATAGTTCCGGACACTGCACACAAGCTGATATCGCACGATCGTTGTATGAAATATCAATTTGTCGCTCGTTCAAGAAAGAACAGCTTGTGTCGATTTGTAGCGAGAGAAATGCGATAGCGGTGCTTTGAAACACAGCTATGACATCGTGACAGTGGATACTTTGTGGTATGCTCGCGAAAGTAAGGATCAGTCGACTGCATGGGTGTTTCCAAATGAGCCGAATCCAACAAAAGTTGCTCACTCACGAAGCACTTTTAAGCAACTGTTTGCCTGGTTTTGAAACAACTGAACATGTTGTAACAATACTATTACAGCAAGGCTGAAAAATAAATTAAATTCTGAGTGATTTACAGCCATCTGTTTGGCAGTTGTCCTTCGAGGAAATAGGAAAACCACGCAATGTAAGCTCCCACACATCAACTGAAAGAACTGCATTTTTTAGGACAAGACGAAATATTTCCTGTCATCAAATAAACAGTCATCGCACTCGCGTCCAGTCTCCCACCTTAATCATAACTTGGAAGTTGTAGATAATTTCGTCTATCTTGGAACCAGCATTTATAACAACAGCAATGTCAGCCAGGAAATTAAACACAGAATAACTCTTGCCAACAGGTGCTAGGTAGATAGGTAGGAGTGCAGCCCTATCGGGCTCAATTAGCACTGATGTGCCATTTTGATACACTATTCGTAGAACCTCCTGTATCTGCTGTTACGTTCCACCCTCTCTCTCAAACCATTTTGAGGTTTCGATGAAACTACTTATGTCCGATATGCTTTTGGTGGAAATCCATTCAAGGTTTGGTGCTTGGTGGATTCCGAGTGTTTTGTGTCGTATCTGTGCCAGAGCCGGGCATTCGCAGAGAAAGTGGAGGATTGTTTCCTTGTTCCCTGCTACTCCGCAGCTTCGGCAGATGTCGTTGTAGGGCATACCCATTTTGGACGCATGTACCCCAAATGGCCAGTGCCCTGTTGTAGTAGCTGTTATTCTGTAAATACTTTTTCTTGACCTATTTAATAGGTCGTTGGTTCTTTTCCTGTCGTATGTTAGCCATAATTGTTTAGTTATGACGCATTTTGTACTGTTTTTCCACCTATTGTTTGCAATTTGTTGAAATTGTTTATTGATCTCTCTTTTGATCGATCCTAGCGGGCTCGGTATGAGCTCCGCCTCGGATTCATTGAGGAAAGCTCCTGCCTTTGCCAACTCATCTGCTTTTTCGTTACCGAAAATGTTCCTGTGGCCGGGAACCCAGATCAAGTTTAGCTGGAGCTTGTCTTTTATTGTGCTTAGTGCTCTCTTGCAGTTGTGAACTATACTGGAATTTGTCATGGGTGAAGACAATGCCAGGAGGGCCGCCTGGCTATCCGTAAATATAGTTGCATTATGTATATTCCCGTGATTTTCTAATAGAACTTCGCAGGCTTTTTCTATGCCTAGTACTTCTGCTTGGAAGATGCTAGCCGAGTTCGGCAGACGTATAGAGAGAGATATGCCCAGATCAGCGGAGAATACCCCCGTGCCCACTCCGCAGTCCATTTTGGACCCGTCGGTATAGACTGAGGTGGTACCCTCCTCTGCAACTGAGCCTCTTCTCCATTCTCGTCTAGATGGTAGCCAACAGGTGCTACTGTACCTATGAGCTGTATGAGATATACGACGACATTGACATAGTTCAGCGAATTAAAAGACAGCATCTCGGCTGACTAGGCCATGTAGTCCAGATGGACGAAAACATTCCAGCTCTGAAAGTATTCGACGCATTACCCACCGGGGAAGCAGAGAAAGAGGAAGATCCCCACTTCGTGGGAAAGACCAGGTGGAGAAGAATATTGCTTCGCTTGGAATCTCCAGCTGGCACCAGGTAACGAGAAGAAGAAATGACTGGCGCGCTGTTGTTAACTCGGCTTTAACCGCGTAACCGGTTTCTACGCAAGTAAAGAAGAATAAGAATAAAACAGGATATTTTATAGACTCTAAGTCTACATATTTCCATGTTTCGTTTTTTTAAGCCCCGACATACTTCGCTTATTTTGGGTAAGAAGCGTTAGAGTGAGGATGACCTGATGTTTGTGTGCGTGAAAAAGGTAAGCAAAACTCTAATAATGACTGGAAAAAACTCTGTGTAGCGTCAAATTCTTACTGACAGAGAATTTCTTAGGTCAGTGAAGAGAAGCAACGTGACGAAGGAGAAGAGGAAGACCCACCTGCCGTTGCGGCAGCAATTTACAATCTACCACAGTCATCTAGACATTGCCAGAGAAAGAGCTTTTTATTTCTTCAAATAGAGTCTTGTTTTCTGCAATTCGAATCGAATCCGTATAGTAACTCGATATAGTAAAGCCCAGTGGGCAATTTAGCCATCTCTGGATAGTCGATATATAGTGATAAATCCACTTTTTCGACTTCTGCTTTGTTTCAATTGGCCGTCACGAAGCAACGGATAGCGCTCAGATAGCGTCAAACAAACGTTGCAGTCAACACTATGATAGCTTTCCAAAGTTCGAAATTTTATGCAAAATATGGCCCCACAATCTTTGAAGTCAGTAATCTAAGATGTTTCGTGCCCCTTTAAATGCCGAATACCAATACGAAATCATGAACATTTTTCACACTATCACCATCGTATAATTTTCTTGCGCTATCGAGAGGCATGGCTAGGTCATTAACGAACTGCCCTCGTGCATACTAACAACAATTAAGACGTATGTACATAACACTATTTATGTATATTAGCAATAAATAAGCAATTTAGTTGAAAAATATAATTGCATGAATTAAATTTTTCTGATAAAGACGCTATTCTGAAAACTTACTGCCATTTTCTTGTTGACAACATGCAAATGGAATGATTTTAATTGCTCGATTTTAAGAACTGATGAAGATAACCATAAATAATAACTGAAATAACAAAATATGTATGCTGAAACACATACTTATGTGCATATAAACGACGAGAAATTGCTGATGAGATCAGAATCGTGTGACATAAATGCTTCTGAACTTCTATAAAGTGGTCGTAGGGACAACCTTTGATTGATATAATTTACTTATAACAATAAATACCACATGCGTTCCAAAATACACAGCACAAAGAAATAATTTTTTCGGCAAAATCAATTTATTTTATTCATAGTCTTATTCTGCTTCAATACAAATTTTCGCAGGGTCCAAAAGCATGTCGAACGGGTGTTTCAGCTCGTTGGCCGGTATGGCCGCCAGTATGCCGGTGAAAGGCTTTTGAATGGCCTCTACGTCTGCGTGACGCTCTCCTTTCATGTGCAAATGCATTTTTCCGAAAAGGAAGAAGTCGCACGGTGCCCTATCAGGTGAGTACGGAGGGTGGTTAATGGTTAAAATGTGATTTTTGGTCAAATAATCGTCCTTCGAATGTTGGTTTCTGAGCAATTTTTGGTCGTCAGAGAATTTGTGCGGAGAAAACCGTGCACACACTTTTCGTAAGCCCAAACATACTGGCACTTAAAACGCAATCGCTTCGCTTCCAATACATAAAATGCCATGAAATTCTCACTGGACAATCGATAAATATAGCAGATTCTAACGCACTAGTCGACATATAGATGGCGGCGCCAGGGGGCGCTAGATTCAAAAAGTCCTGTTTGCTTTGGAATGCACCTTGTATATATAATAGCTGAAAAAGTTTCTAAAAGTAACTTTGAAAGCTTATAAATAAATGTGGTAAATTATTAGACGTGTGTACTGTTTGTCTAATAATCTACCTATAGATCTGTCTGCATATTTTTACTTGAGATTTATACATATCTCATGAGCAGTTGGCAAGACGACGCCGTAAGCATCTCGGGTCCCCACGGTATGAAAAACTGAAAGCGATATCGATAATAGATTCTGTTGAATTTCGCGTCAAGCGCCGGCATTCTAAATGTAGTAGGATGACTACTCTTCATGGAGATAGTAACTGAACTCCAGCTGGTATCGCAAAGGACCAAAACTGGCGTGTGTCTCATTACGCAACCAGAATAACCTAACCTGACCTAATCTATACCTCATGAAATCGTGACGATCTCCATTGAATTTGAATTAGCAGCAAAATATTTTAAATCGGTTTATAACTGTATCCAACTGTCTTGCACAGAAGGTATTTAATTCTGATTAACTTTACATTCGATGTAGAGAAATATAAGTGAAATATCTCAAACGTAATATTGAATATGAATGTAGCGTATGTTGCAAATAAATAATAGCATATGTACATTAACACATGCATGTACAAAAAGTCTTCTTGCACCAATTCCCTCAAATAAAAGGCTGCCGAATTGTCTGCAAATGCTGATAATGTGTGAAATTATGAGTTTTATTTGCATAACTAATTTTGCGAAGTAATGATTGTACTCATAATAATAATGAAGTCACCAACATTTTTTCCTGATAACCATTCATTTGTATTCACAAGCAAATACACAAAATTATTAAATAGATAATGGATAATAAAATAATTCACTGACCGAGATTCGAGCGCATACAGTACTATAACTCTTCTTCTTCGGATAAATAAAATAATACATTTTGTCTATGAAATGCTTGTTGTCCAACGATTTTTGTTTTTCGTAATTGGTCTTCTACATCCACGACCTTCAGCAATTTACACACAGTGAATCAAAAAAGTTTTGGCACAGGCGTTATTTTTGCTGAAAAGTGTATTCGAAATTGAAATGAAATTTTTTTTTAACTTTTCGACACAGTTACATATGACTCAAGCAGGTCACGACTTCCGGTCTTCGACCAAGTATCCTCTGGGTAGCCTAAGAACATCCAGTTCGTAGTGGGAGAGAGACTCAGTCGCTGAGTACTATCATTCACTCCGGTGAATGAACGTCTAGCCAAAATCCGCATCAAAGCGAGGTTCTTCAACATGTCGCTGATTTGCGCCACCGCCCCGACGGAAAAGAAGGACGATGTTACCAAAGATGCCTTCTATGAGCGCTTGGAGCGCGCCTATGAGCGACGATGTCAAAATCGTACTTGGCGACTTTAACGCGTGGTGGACAAAGAAGGAATCTTTGGCACTATGGTCGGTAAATTCAGCCTCCACGACGAAACATCCCCAACTGGGTGGTGGCTGATCGACTTCGCCATGGCCCGAAATATGATTAGTTGCAAGCTATCAAGCTACTTGGCTGTCTCAGGATCAAAAAACCACCAACCAGATCGTTCATGTTGTGATAGACGGAAGACACGTCTCCAGTATTTTAGGTGTGCGTGCGCTCCGAGATCCTAACATCGACTCGGACCACTACCTTGTTGCAGCCAAGATTCGCACCCGAATCTGTGCAGCAAAAACCGCACGTCAACAAACACAAGAAAGGTTCGACGTCGAGAAACTGCAATCACAACAGACAGCGGAACGATTTTCTACTCGACTTTCATTAATGTTCTCTGAGAGCACTCGTCAACATCTCGGTATAAGGAAACTGTGGGACGGCATTTCAAACTCCTTACGTACAGCTGCAACCGAAACTATTGGTTTCCGGAAAATGCAAGAGAACAGCTGGTATGATGAGGAATGCGGTATCGCAGCGAAAGAAAACATACTGTCTACCTCGGAACGTGACGATCGACCACAACACGTGCGGGATGAGATAGATACCGAGAGTTGAAGAAGGAAGCGAGATGAATTTGCGGACAGAAAATGATAGAGACCGAAATGCGTGAGTACGAAGAGCTTGATAAACTGACCAACAGAGATAATGCTCGAAAATTCTACGAAAAATCACCGATGCCCAGAGCATACTAAAATTATGGAGGGAACACTTCTCCAGCCTGCTGAATGACAGTGAACGTACAACGCCAGGAGAAGGCGAACCCGATTCCCCAATCGATGACGATGGAGCAGACGTTTCCATTGCCCGACCATGAAGAAGTTCGAATAGCAATTACCCGTCTAAAGAATAACAAAGCAGCAGGGGCCGATGGATTGCAGGTAGAGATATTCAAACACGGCGGCGAATAACTGATAAGGAGCATGCATCAGCTTCTTTGCAAAATATGGTTGGACAAAAGCATGCCCGACGATTGGAATTTAAGTGTGCTCTGCATAATCCACAAAAAGGGAGACCCCGAAATCTGCGCCAACTACCACGGGATAAACCTCCTCAACATCACGTATAAGGTTCTATCGAGCGTATTGTGTGAAAGATTAAAGGCCCCCGTCAACAAACTGCTTGGACCTTATCAGTGTGGCTTTAGACCTGGCAAATCAACAACCGACCAGATATTTACTAAGCGCCAAATCGTGGAAAAGATCCGTGAGAGGAGAATCGACACACTCCACCTTTTCGGCGATTTCAAATTCGCTTTTGACAGCACAATGTCAGGTATACCCGCAAAACTAATACGGCTGTGTAAACCGACATTTAGCAACACTAAAAGTTCTGTCAGGATCGGGAAGGACCTCTCCGAGCCGCTCTATATCAAACGAGGTTTCAGACAAGGCGATTTCCTATCGTGCGACTTCTTCAATCTGCTGCTGGAGAAAATAGTTCGAGCTGCAGAACTTAATCGAGCAGGTACAATCTACGTAGGCGTCGGCCTCAACACCCGCGCCGTTAGTTCTGCTTTCTCCAGACTAGACAAGGAAGCAAAGCAAATGGGTCTGGCAGTAAACGAGGGCAAGACGAAATATTTCCTGTCATCAAACAAACAGTCGTCGCACTCGCGACTTGGCTCTCACGTCACTGTTGGCAGTCATAACTTTGAAGTTGTAGATAATTTCGTCTATTTAGGAACCAGTATTAACACCACCAATAATGTCAGTCTGGAAATCCATCGCAGGATTACTCTTGCCAACAGGTGTTACTTCGGACTGAGAGGGCAATTGAAAACTAATGTCCTCTCTCGACGAACGAAAGTCAAACTCTATAAGTCTCTCATAATTCCCGTCCTCCTATATGGTGCAGAGGCTTGGACGATGACAAAAACCGATGAGTCGACGTTGCGAGTTTTCGAGAGAAAGGTTCTGCGAAAGATTTATGGTCCTTTGCGCGTTGGCCACGGCGAATATCGCATTCGATGGAACGATGAGCTGTACGAGATATACGACGACATTGACATAGTTCAGCGAATTAAAAGACAGCGGCTACGCTAGCTAGGTTATGTTGTCCGGATGGATGAAAACACTCCAGCTCTGAAAGTATTCGACGCAGTACCCGCCGCGGGAAGCAGAGGAAGAGGAAGACCTCCACTCCGTTGGAAGGACCAGGTGGAGAAGGACCTGGCTTCGCTTGGAATATCCAATTGGCGCCACGTAGCGAAGAGAAGGAACGACTGGCGCGCTGTTGTTGACTCGGCTATAATCGCGTAAGCGGTATCTATGCCAGTAAAGAAGAAGTGTGTAGTGCTCAGACTAGCAAGAGTTAGCAACTGTGAAATCGCAAGCTTCTTCTGACCTAGGTTAAATCGTAAGAAATCTAATGAGCTCTTCACTCTCACCCCGTTGAATGGTTATATGAGTTCTAACTGGACACCGATAAGTATACATACATGCGATAATTTTAACATTATGAAACTGTTTGAAACTTATAACTTTGCAAATCTCAAGAACTCGAACCAAACCACAGCAATAACCCAAACTGTTATCGATCTTGTTCTAATGCAAATTAAGGAGAGGGCATGTAAAGCAAAATATTATCCTTTATGCACTTACATATGTCAGTTCATTAATTGGACCAAACCTTAGGAAACTTGCACAGACTTCACTTGTACAGACACAGTTTTGTGAAGGAAAACTATCCATGAGTGAAAGTCTAAGCAAAACTTGATTGCCTTCTTATTGAGTCTTCTCTGAACTTGAAATCCACCCATCTCCTTTAAAGGTGAAGAACATACTAAACATAGGCACGATATGCACAAAATTTTTTTTATTTTCTCTTCTAACTAAAACCTATCAAATTAGATGGCAAACACATTTAATACCCGACAAATAATTCACATATGCTTTGTGGCTTTCAGAGAACTGCT
>CM050326.1:84375616-84450616 GCA_027475135.1 Bactrocera correcta
AGCGATCTTTACCTTTGAAAACAATGAACCACGAATTTTCGTGAAATTTTGTGCTTCCAATAGAATCACCGTTGAAAATGATGCAGAAATCTTTTCGTGTCTACTTTATTATGAACACAAGTACAGTGAAATTCCTTATAACCGGACAGCCACCGTGACTGTCCGGATAAAGGAGCTGTCAATACATGGGGCGTGACAAACAGGAGTGTTTAAAATACTTAATCGCAGAACTATATTTCAATTGAACTAGTAAACGGTGATCTATTTCTAGGTTCTCTACTTTTATAAAGAAAAAACAAAAAGAAAATTCAAATTTATTGTCATACGCAATTCTTTGGCATTTATATTTTGAAGAATATCTCTATCGTCTCTTGGCCGCGTTGAGTCCGATGAATGACTCGTTCGAGAATTTCGACTGGTAACTAGCTTGAATCGAAGGGGGATTGGCCGCATAGACTTTAGACTTTACATATCCCCACAGGAAAAAGTCTAACGGTGTGATATCACATGATCTTGGTGGTCAATCGACCACATCATCGAAGTGTTTTCTCAATAAATCGATTTATTGATGCGATGCGTGGGGAGCGACGTCCTCTTGTTGAAACCAAATGTCGTCGACATCACGAGTTTCAACTTTATTCAGTCGGTTATTACGTTCGCAACATCATCAATTTTATGAAAAATGGACCAATAATTCCACTGGCCCAAAAACCATATCAACCCGTTGTTATATCTGCATGAAATGACATCTATTGAATCTTCTCAGGTTGTCCTTCTTTCAAAATTCCAGATATGGGTCCCATAGTTGTACAAAATTTGGCTCGAAAACGTCTGATCTTCTTAATAAAGTTGTACGATTTTTGAACGTTGTTCAGTCGCAAGTCTTTCCAAGTTGAAATACCAAGCTATACAAAACAAAAACAACATGACATTTACCAAAGGTTTCCGCGACGCAGTGTGACTTGAGCACGTTTACTCTAACAGATAATGCGCATCCTCAGAGATGTCGAAGAAGACCCGAATGAGTCCACCCACCAGCGGGCGCAATAAATGAATCTATGCCTATCCACTTTATAAAAGATTTTGCGGAAGGATATTAATTTACCGGACGAAATGACCACCGATTCTGATTTTAACAAGATAACTTGTTGAAGCTATTGTTGAGAATTATTGCTCCATGAGTGGAGAGAAGTATTGCTCCATACTTCTCCAAAAAATTAAACCGACAGCAATGTTATAACGATAATTAGTTATTAGTAATGATTTTTTCGGGCCTGAATTGAAGAATGTTGATATGGACGACCTTCAGTTCCAACGAAACGGCGCTACATGATATACAATTCAGCTAATAAGTTTATAGAAGGAAGGCCTATGGCGTGGCCTCGAAGATCAAACAATTTAACACCGCTGGACTTTCTTATGGAGATATGTGAAGTCCCTAGTTTATGCATATACATATATATCCGAGACAACTGACGTCTGGGAAGAGACAACCTCGGCGCGCTATTGCTGACATACTCGTACGGCCTCTAGTGGTGCAAAAAGCGCTCCAAAATTGGGCTTCTCGGCTGGAATTTATTCAAGCGAGTCGTGCCAATCACTTGCCCGTGTCATTTTCATTTTTAAAATTTTATATCAAACTCTTATCTTACATAATTACAAAGCGAAATTCTTGGCAATATCATTAAATTATATGTCTTTCATTTTTCGTTGAAAACCACACTAAAAACAACACCCTTTACTTATAGAAATAAACTCAAAGCAAAAGCACGTCTACCATCAGAAATGTCCGCTTGTCAGTCGGCCTTAATTAATACACAATTAATATCGATTGCGAATTTCTGCTGTCTCTGCTACTTTTACCGCTTACTCGGTGTACACACACACATGCAATTTATTTATCCTTTTAATTTTTCTTACGCCGCGGCTTTGCTCTATTACAAAAGGATTTTTTCCCACTTGGTATTATGAAATTATTTCGCTTTTTGGCTGCGCATATAATTTCATTATCTCATTGGCTACTCTTTGACACAAAGTTATGACAGTTCGCCGCCAGCTATGGAAGCATTTAAGCCTACGAATTCTACGCCGTCCAGCAAAGGACTTAATATTGCTAAAGCACATACTTTACGACGTGCAACACATAGGCACGTAGACTTTATTATGGCGACTCAATTGTCCTTACAATGCAACGCGTGGGATTCCTTAATACATCTTTGCTTCCCATTTGCTGAATCATTTGTTGGGCTTTTTACGACACGACAATGAATGTCTAAGGAACATAACTTGGACATGCTTGTTGCGTGCGAATCGGGATTTGTTATGCTGCGACAGTAAGCATTTAATATTAAATATTAATATATTGTCCGTCAACCCCCCAAAAATGTCTTTGCATGACTTTGGAAGAATTTAAGAGCAGCTCTTTTTAACTAAACATACAATTTATTGTACACTTTTGGATGAAATGGAGAACGAAATATAGTTGAAACTATTACATATTACATAAAACGAAAGCTCTATAAATTCCCTAAAAATGTGCATAGTGAAAAAGTAGAAAAAAAAAACTATAGAGAGTATAGATAACAAAATCTGTTATATATTATTATATATTGTTATTACTGAAAGGTAAAAATTCATAGCTCACAAACCACTCGATCGGGTTTCACTACGTTTATGGCATCTAAAAACAATTTTCGCGTCATATCTGTGGTAAGATATCGAGAGTTGAAGAGGGAAGCGAGACGCATTTGCCGACAAAAAAGAAGCCGAAGTGCGTAAGTACGAAAAACCTAACATGCTGGTCGATAGGGGTAATACTCGAAAATTCAACACTTCTCCAAACTGCTGAATGCCAGCGAAATACCAGGAGATGGTGAAGCTGATTTCCTAATCAATGACGACGGAACGGACGTTTAGAAAAAACCGTGAAAATACGATCGACATAAGTACGCCACCTTTTCGTCGATTTCAAAGTCACTTTTGACAGCAAGAAAAGGAGATGCCTTTATGCCGCGATGTCTGAATTTGGTATCCTCGCAAAACTAATACGGCGGTGTAAACTGACGTTGAACATTACCAAAAGCTCCGTCAAGATCGGGAAGGACCTCACCGAGCTGTTCGATACCAAACGAGGTTTCAGATGACCAATCTACTCTTCGAAAAAATAATTCGATTTGCAGAACTAAACGGAGAAGGTACAATCTTCTATAAGAGTGTACTTTGATTTCTCCAGATCTGATAAGGAGGCGAAGAAAGTAGGTTTGTTAGTGAGATAGGACAAAACGACATATCTCCTGTCATAAAAGAAACAGTCATCACTTTCACGACTAGGCTCCCAAGTCACGTTGACAGCCATAACTTAGAAGTCGTGCATAATTTTCTCTACCTTAAAACCGGTATTAATACCAACAACGATGTTAGCCTCGAAATCCCTCGAGAAATAAAGTCGTTTCCCGACGATCAAAGACCAAACTCTATAAAGCACTCATTATTCCTATCGTGCTAAATGGTACAGAGGTGTGGACGACGACAACATCTGATGATTCGACATTACGAGTTTTCGAGAGAAAGGTTCTGCGGAAGATTTATGGTCCTTTGCGTATTGGCAACTTCGAACGTAAGGAGCCTTCCCACAGTTCCCTTATACCGAGTTGTTGACGAGTGCTCTCAGAGACCAGGAATGCAAGTCGAGTAGAAAATCGCTTTTCTGTCTGTTGTGATTGCAGTTTCTCGACGTCGAACCTTCCTTGTGTTTGTTGGCGTGCGTTTTTTGCTGCACAGAGGAGGCTGCACTATCTTGGCTTGGCGAGTCGATGTTGGGACCTCGGAGCGTACGAACGTGTACAACACTGGAGACGTGTCTTCCGTCCATCACAACATCATCGATTCGGTTGGTGGTATTTCGATCCGGAGACAGCCAGGTAGTTTGATAAATTTTTCTATGCTGGAGTCTAGCACGATTTTAACATCGTGACGAAAGCATCTTTAGTCTCATCGTCCTTATCTTCCGTCGAGGCGTGGGCGCAAATCAGGGATATTTTGAAGTACCTCGCTTTGATGCGGATTGTGACTAGACGTTCATTCACCGGAGTGAATGATAATACTCGGCAACGAAGTCTCTCTCTCACCACGAATCCCCCACCAAACTTGCGCTCCTTTACATGGCCGCTGTAGTAAATGCCACAAGGACCTACTCGCCTCAGTCCTTGTAAAATCCATCGCATTTCGTGGACGGTCAAATCGTAGTCTTATATCGTTTGCCATGGTCGTCATCAAAGGGGTGTCCCTCATCCGAGGCAGTTGGTAATCTTTCATTGGGGACGCTTCTTACGTGGTGGGTTCCAAACACAGCGCACATCCCTGTGAAGGGGGTGTTTCGCCTTCTCACTTTAGCTCGAGCCATTTGATGCTTGTTCATGACAATGTTTATAATTTTGTGCACTACTGAAAGAGATTTGCTGAAAGTTTTTACTATTGAGCGTATAGTTTCGCCTTTTTTATGCAAATGCAGTGCTTTCCGTTGTACTCAGACATTGTAATTTTCCCATATTTATTAACTGAAATCATATATTTACGAAAACATTGTTATTTAACCGAATAACTAATAAAATTTATTTTACTTACGAGAAATACATTTTATATCTTCAGTAAATACTATTTTGTTCAACATTTCGAATAAATGAAAAAAGCTGTACTACGAATAATTTTACAGTTTGATTTGATGAAACGTTGTTTATTTACTAGATGACCTCGCAGCCGTTGCCTTGCGTGAAATTATGAAATTATGTATTTTGAAATGAAAAGAAAGTTAAATACATAATTTAATTTTTGGTGTTTTTTTTTTTTTGTTTTCAATGTAAG
The DNA here is from genome assembly GCA_027475135.1 of Bactrocera correcta. NCBI lineage: Eukaryota > Metazoa > Arthropoda > Insecta > Diptera > Tephritidae > Bactrocera > Bactrocera correcta. The sequence goes on from CM050326.1 coordinate 84,380,477, forward strand.
GCAGCTTTATAAAGAACATTTTTCGTTTTCTATTCCGGTGTACAGGAAAGATGGTTTTCCATCTCGTGAGCACGCCACGGCCGTTAGAAAAACATAGCATTTCCAAATTTATGCCACACACTGTGAGACTATCCTTGTGTCCTGTTGATTGTCATCTCAAATGCAATTTTCACTGGAAACGGAATACGTTAGAACTGAAATGGCAAATCGTTAGAACTCAAAGAAATTCGTAGAATCAAAGATTCTGCCTCCTTGTATTCGATAGCTGTGTCACAATCAGTCGGGTTGTAACGGGTGATTTTTTTGAGGTTAGGATTTTCATGCAGTAGTATTTGACAGATCACGTGGGATGTCAGACATGGTGTCAAAGAGAAAGATGCTCAGTATGCTTTGACATTTCATCATGAATAGACTTACTAACGAGCAACGCTTGCAAATCATTGAATTTTATTACCAAAATCAGTGTTCGGTTCGAAATGTGTTTCGCGTCCGTGTCCGATGAGCGATGAGGCTCATTTCTGGTTGAATGGCTACGTAAATAAGCAAAATTGCCGCATTTGGGGTGAAGAGCAACCAGAAGCCGTTCAAGAACTGCCCATGCATCCCGAAAAATGCACTGTTTGGTGTGGTTTGTACGCTGGTGGAATCATTGGACCGTATTTTTTCAAAGATGCTGTTGGACGCAACGTTACGGTGAATGGCGATCGCTATCGTTCGATGCTAACAAACTTTTTGTTGCCAAAAATGGAAGAACTGAACTTGGTTGACATGTGGTTTCAACAAGATGGCGCTACATGCCACACAGCTCGCGATTCTATGGCCATTTTGAGGGAAAACTTCGGACAACAATTCATCTCAAGAAATGGACCCGTAAGTTGGCCACCAAGATCATGCGATTTAACGCCTTTAGACTATTTTTTGTGGGGCTACGTCAAGTCTAAAGTCTACAGAAATAAGCCAGCAACTATTCCAGCTTTGGAAGACAACATTTCCGAAGAAATTCGGGCTATTCCGGCCGAAATGCTCGAAAAAGTTGCCCAAAATTGGACTTTCCGAATGGACCACCTAAGACGCAGCCGCGGTCAACATTTAAATGAAATTATCTTCAAAAAGTAAATGTCATGAACCAATCTAACGTTTCAAATAAAGAACCGATGAGATTTTGCAAATTTTATGCGTTTTTTTTTTTTTAAAAGTTATCAAGCTCTTAAAAAATCACCCTTTATTACACAGTTCCGGCGCATGAAGATTGCGAAACATAATAAAGACGTATCCTACTTTGAGACGCAAATGATGCGGTGGCATACCAAGCCTGTCCAAGGGTTTAGAAATACCACTGGATAATTCACGGCGTCGTCTTCTTTGTCAAGACGATCGATCGATTTGTATGAGCGCAAGTCTCCCGGAATTTGACTTTGAAACTTCCAGTTTAAGTCAACAACAGCGGTATTTTTGGCGGCTAACATTGCGCGTACACTTAAGGAATCGTAGTTACGATAATAATGTCCGAACATTTGTGATGAGTTCATCTTTCGTGAATTGATAAAGGGAAGATGGAATTGATATCGAACCACCGGAAGTATCAACCGAAATTGTACCATTTCCAATTTTTAGCGACGACGATGTAAACTGTCTTCGGCAATTTTATTTTTGTTCGTATCGCATAATAGACGCGGATTTGAAGGCTGATATGTCGAAATGATTATCGCGAAAAGTGTGCGAACTTCATTTTCATTCCAGTGATTAACGTGTTGCAGGAATTTTAATTGCTGGCTTACTTCTCCAAAACTTGCACACATCGAACCATTCACAGTACGCAACTACACAAATAAAGTTGAACCGCGTACATTAATCAATGGCAACTGGAGGTAGAAACAATCGTCGTTTTTCGGGTGGGTTGTATAAATTCGTCCTAATCCATTAGTTTATAAGACACCTGGATGTCAATCTTTTTGCGTAACTATTTCTTCGACGATGCATTCCATGCATAATATCAAGGTATTTTCGAAGAGAGCAATGTTCTCACAAACAGATGACTGACGAAAGTTGAGAAAAAACTCGTCAATGTTAATTTTGTTGCTGGCGATGTTTCCACTGGCTATACTGTATTCTCTGGGTTGAAAAACACTCTTTGCCCATTCTCCAAATTAACTGCGAGACGCACAACAGTCGGAAAACGTTCATGAATTGCAAAAGTAAATATCCTACAAAGCGCTTTATTGCAGTTCACGTACCGGCCGTATCGTTCAAGACCAATAATCGCCATGTTGCTTCTTTTGGTGACGTACTTACAAACGTATTTTTTCGATTTCACCAAACTGCAATACTAAACACTGATATGAGTTTTGAATATGAATTAGACAATAATGGTGAATATAGTACGATCCATGTGTTGTCAACTTCGATATTCACTCTTCTAAGTTGAATGCTGAATGTTCTAACATTGTCGTCTGGTGAGTGACGCCGATAGAGTTGATATCCATCATTTCCACTTTGTGTTTCCGAAAGAAAAGCACGTGGATAGTGTTTCGTGTATTTATTGTCAGACATACAAACCGAAGTGGAATTCTGGTATCCGCAAGGTCCATGAACCATATTGGTTTCCACCACTTCATATAATACTGGATCTTTCTCTACATCAGGAATTTCTGGAGAAATGATTTCATCAATTTGATCTGGTGTAACCATCATCCAAAGAAGAATGTGTGCGTGCGGAAAACCTCTATTTTGCCACTCAACAGAGTACATCTAGCATCCAACAGCACCACATATACGTTGCTTCAAGATAAAATCAATCAAACATCGTAACTGTTGTTTGAAAACATCGTGACGATCGATAATTCCGCACGTACATATGTTGCCGCATCTTGGGAGAACTTCTTGCCTTGCCTTGCCTTGGGCTGCCATACTTTGATGGCAAAAAGAACACCGACCGATATTAGAGCGACCTTTTGGTGGCTTCGTAACAAATTTCAATCTGCAATTGACCTCTTTGTGTGAAACACACGTAAAGTTTTCACTGAATAATTTTCAATAATTTTTCTTTTGAATAGCCGGAATAAAAAAGCAAGCGACCGAAATTGAACTACTCAAATAATTTACAAATCAAAATATTGAAAAACAAAACAAACAAAAATTGAAAAAAAAAATGTTTATGGAAAAAAGTTACTTTTTGGAATTATCCAATTTGCTGACTTTTCATGAAAAGTATAAGATATTTTTATTTCTAAACCCTCCTTGATCCACAACGAACAACCTCTTAAAATTTCATCAATATTGGTTCAGCCGTTCTCTTGGCGTTACTAACGAACAAACATTCATTCGTTTGTATGAGAAAAAGAAAAGGGCTGTTTTTAGGGGTTTTCCGGCAATTATTCGAAATTTTTTTTTCCGCAGAAACCATCTCTGAATCTCAACGAACATTTTAAAAAAAGAATTATCGAATTTGGTTCAGTCGTATGAAAGTTATGAGCGTACATACATACATTTTGACGATCCATTTTTATTTATATACATATGTACATAGATGATTCACAAATTTTTCTATTTGCTTACTTATGCGTCAAGAACTCGCACTCAAATGAATCTACGTGACAAATTGCCTTAGTTAGCTGGAATTTATAGTAACTGTAAATTCAATAATTTCCGTTATTATAACGCCCTTGTACATTGCTATACTTATTAGAATACTCCAAGCGTGCATATTCACTTAATTTTGATTGCAGATGTATGTATATATGCATGTGGATTCGAAAAAATAATGGGTTGTCAAAAAAGTCTTGCGGTATTTTTTATTGAATTTATTGAAATGGTTTATAACGGTTTTTATGACTCATGCCCAGCTCTTGACCGATGCTACGGCTGCTCCTATGTCGGTCGCTTTCAACTAATTCAGCGATTTTATCGCAATTTTCGACGACAGGCCTTCCGGAACGTGGCGCATCTTCGACCACCTCTACACCAGAACGAAAACGTTGAAACCATCGTTGTGCGGTGAAAATGGAAACTGTATCGGGTCCATAAACTGCACAAATTTTATTGGCGGCTTAAGATGCATTTTATCGTAGTAGTAGTACTGTAAAATATGCCGTATTTTCTCTTTATTTTGCTCCATGTTTGTGACGCTATATTTCACGAACGACTTAAAAGAAACGACAATCAATCAAATACATGTTAGCGCGTGGAATGAGCTTTCCAAAAAGGTATAGCATGGCCCGATGCGACGGGTAAAACTAGAACTACGCGCTTTCAGCGCGACAACCTATTATATGTATTTTTTTAAAACTATATCAACTGGTACTTCATTATTTTTATATGTTTACGAATTCGTGGAGAGTATAAAGATCGGTCGCTCTTTAGAATGCTGCCATCCAAAAACTATTCAAGATACGATTTTCCCGATTTCACAGGATATTTATGAAAATATAAGACATCGAAAAAGCAAAAAAAAAAAATTTATTTTTTTGAAAGTGTCACATTGGTATAGCCCTTAAGATCTTTAGCTATGTGTTATTGTTTCAGTGGAAAAACATTAAACAAATATTTTCTTCTTTATAAAATTATTTTACATGTACATATATTTAACGGGTTATATACAATTAGAGTTTTCAAGAAAATTATTATTTTTTTCTTAATGTACATGTATTTCATATCGTTCCGATGAATATTTTCGAAGTTACACGCAAATTTGAAAAGACGTTTCAGAGTGCTTGGAAGTCCAAGGCCAAACTTTAAACGCGCTTTTCTCAAAAAGGTGTTTTCAAAATCGGTGACCAAATTTAACTGAAAACGGCTAAAAGTTTAGTCTTAAATTTTAATACCTGCTACTAAATATATTTTTTAGTACTTAATCGAAGATTTTTTCTCACCGGTAAATATGTTTTTATAAACAATTTAAGTTCGAAATTTTGGTCAAAAATCTATTTTCTAGAAAACGCCATTTTGTTTTGCTTATTCCTTTGACTATTTACTAGATTTAACAATACTTCAACGAAATATAATATGTGACCTGGTCTACGAAAAGTGGGCTTAGGTGACAAAAAATTATTTTTTTTTTTATTTTTTTTTTTTTTTTTTTGTTTTTTTTTTTTTTTTACACCTAAACCCTTTTTTCGTAGACCATACTAAGTCTTAAAATACAGTTAAAAGACATCATTGTATGCGTACACCTTTTTGGATCAATAAATTTAAAAATTTTCTCAGAAAAACTCTGAAAAATTCGCTTTTTTGCGCCTTCTATCTAAGTATAATTCCATAAGCAAGGAATATTATTATGATTTGCCAAACTATGTATACTATATAGAGTGTACTTATGTATATACATATGTAGTTAAAATAATATTACATTTGACAAAGCATATTGAACCGCATCCACATAAGTTAACTTGTGATCATGACAGGAATCCAAGTTAATCCACATTTACGAACATTATTGAGGGTGACGTTTGCACGTTTCATTGCCAACGTTTGTGCTTGTTTCGAACAGCTGATTCAAAATCCTATTAACATGGAAAGGAAAGCTACGTTAACGACTAATGAGCTTAGTTCGTGGGCCCTACGGTCTACAATCAAATGAGAATTGTATTTTCCACTCCGCTGCATGCAATTTTCGCTTCCAAATGCGCCAAAATGAAATATGGAAACGAAGTTCAAATGCATAAAAGTTTCATTTATTTAAAAGAATACTATAGCGTCACCTAAATGTGAGTGATTTTATTATATCGTTTTTTCTTCGCCTGTAAAATTATGGAAAGTATTGTTTTCGAGCTAACTTCGTCGGCCAATCATATAAACTTGGAAAATGTGCCTTGATCGGTTATTATCGATTAATTTGTCTTGAAACGCGTAAAACATTGAAGGCATGACAAAGGTGGCGGCGGTTTTAAATTAACAGCTTCAATTCTCTCTGCATGCAATGTTTTGATTAGCAAGCAGGAAGGAGCATAAATAAATATGTTGCTTGTTCTTAACTTAACCTTTAATCAGCTGTGTAATATTACAATAAATATGTAATATATTAATAGGTATGTAAGTGACAAAAAGTTGTTTAAATCTAGTTATATTAACACTATGGTTAAAACATCTCAATTCAACCTGAAACGCTCAACGATTGCAGAACATTTGAGGATAAAAAGGAGGAGTCTCTTGAAGCTGTAAAAAATAGTAGTACTTGACCAACAGATATATATTAATATTTAAAACAGAGAATTTTATAGTTTTAAAAGGTTTTTCTAATTCCAAAGCATTTTAATACAAATTGAAAAACTTCAACTATATTTCCTTGGATATAATTTTCAACGAGCTCAAGTCACTTCAAAGGCATGCTTAGTATATTTACTCATATGGGCAGCATATAGTCAATTTATAATTTTTTTTTGCACATACTACAATATATATGTATGTATGTATGCACATAAATTTTTTTTATAGATAAATATATGAATATATGTATATAAGTACTTGGAATCCAAGTTTAAATGCTTTAAAGTCATCTGACTGTACAAGAGTATTTTTGTTGGTGTTTGAAGACCGATAGAAAGTTCGACTTCTAAGTCAAAGTTGTACAAGTCATTACGGCTTAAGTGCAACTTAGAACACTAAAAATATATTAAAGTTACTTATACTAATATTACATACTGTTTACTAAACATTATTTTAAAACACTGTGCGATGGCAGTAGGCACTTCATTAGAGGCAGGCAAGTGATATCGACATGGGTAGTATCCACAAACATTTATGAAATATTTCCTAAACAGCGAAAATACTGTTATCTGCAACAACCTTCACATGCGCACTACTACGTCTGCGTGCTCATATCACGCTGGCGGTATCGCCTATAGTTGCACCAGGCCTCCAAGGCGTACAAGCAGAACGCAACATAGCCGAAAAACTGTGGGGCAAAAGCATGCTTAATTATTAGTCAATATATATATGTATGTGTTTGTGTATACGCACCGCTGCAATGGAGTAGGTCACCAGCGCCAATGTCAGCGCAGCGGATGAGGCAAGAAAGCACAGAACGGCGAGTGTGGCATGAATGTACAGCTCAAACCTGGTGGCATTGCAAAAGTGTCGCCTACAAAGCCGCATTTCGCAAAAATTATTCAAAAACACCAGCGCACTGCCGAGGCAGGCGCACGCCATCACACACATGTAGACGAGGCCGCGCAGATTCGTCACTGGCGCTGAGCTAACAGCAATGCATGTGATGCCAGCCACGGCAAATAGCTAAGAGATGAAAAGCGGGGAAAAATGTGTAGCAAAATATAATAAAAATTTATTGAATCATAGCTGCGTTGCGCGCGCTTACCATACAGAGCAATTTGGCTAAGCCGGAAGAGCTGCGGACATAGAGTCGATCGTAACCGGATGTAGAGAACATTTTCTGTGTATGAATGTTGCATAAACTGCAGCGTTATTACTGCGTCCGGAAACGTTCGTGTTGCAAGCGAACACTTTGCTTATTTCAGCTTACTTTTTGACTGGTTGAATATATGGATGCCTACACTAATAATACGAACTTTGTTTACACAAAATATTTGGAAAATATTTATACAACTTTTATTTCGTGCTTAAGCAAATACAAAAACAACTTCATATACAGCTTGATTTCCGTTTGGCGTAAACATTTGTTGGTATATTTCGTTTATCTGCAATATTTTTGTTGAAATATTTTTTATATGGTAACGCGAGTATCGTTCAGCAGTCTTATCAAATTTCGGAACACTTGTATCTTTCGCACTTCGCAGCGAACAACAAATTGAATGGCACAGCCGGACACACTCGGCCGCACTTATGAAACGCTCGACGGCAACTGCCCGGCGAAGTGGCATTACTCACTCGTCTCTGTTGATGATTCTCTGTTTTTTCCAAATTTGTATATAATGCATGTATGTACATAAGTATAATAGAAGTGTGTATAAATTGTAGAATGTACCATTTCACATTGTTCTTTTCATTGAAAAGAAATGCGCTCACTTAATCGCATACAAATGAGTTGAAATCGAAATGCTATTTTAAATTATTGTGCGTACTTAATGAGCGTGGAATAACACACACACACACACAAATAAAAGTAAGTGAACAATCGCTTAACTCGTATGTGCCATAAATGCCAACTTTCACGCGGCTTTCAAAGCAAACCGACCGCTATTGTCGCTTATCAAATTTGGCTCAGCTGTAATACAATCAAATTCAAACAAGCAAGAGCGTAGAGCGGCACTCACTCCACTCGCAAATTCTCCCAACAGCTCTGGTGCGCTCCACACCGTTTGTGCACTTGATTAAACGTCGATTAAAAGTATTGAATACAGCTGCTATTTAGAGTGACCAGTTAAAAGGTTTTTCTTATCACTACGACACTTGGCACACATGGCAGTCCGGTTATGGACTTTTCACACTCACCACACGATATGCAGAGCAGAGTCTCAGTGCATGATCACTTTGTGTATACACAAGTATATATGTACATATATGGGGAATTGTACTATATATATATATATATATATATTAGGGAGTTTTTTTATTGAACTATTAATTTTTTTCAGTCCCGTCGCGAAATTTCCTTAGAAATATCCTAAGAGAAATTCCCTGAAAATTTTAGCTCTTAATAGTTAGTAACATTAAGAACTGGACCAAAACCTGTAAAAATTTTCCGTAGAAAATAACTACAATCGTGGGTTTTTATCTTAAAATTCCTACAGATCAGAGGTATTTTATGGCATCGCTTTGACTTTGGATGCATATTTCTCAGAATTGTCTACTCTACAAAAGTGCCTAGTGCAACAAAGTCTAACTCACACCGGCGAGGTAGTAGGGGGCTTTAAACCCGATTTTTCCAATAATTTTCGCATTTTTTTGTATATATCTCGTAAATGACAGGAGCTATAGAAAACATGTACATGACAAATTTGTAGGAAATTTTATTTTCGATAAAAAAAAGAGGTCAAAATCGCTATCATTGATACTTCTCGAGTTATTCAGCGTTTTAAGTAAGGCTGTATGCAATTTTCATCGATTTTTTAATACATACCGTCATATATAATATGTACGAGCAGAGTATGTGAGTGCCAGCATACTGAAAGAATATTTTCGAGAAATTTGAAGCGCCTCAGATATGGAAATAAAAAAAAAAAAAATGTAGACACTTTAAAAAGCGATTTTCTAAGTAGGTAGTAATAATAAAATGATTAAATATTTCACTTGAATAAATATTTATATCAGTTTCTATGAAGTTTGGGAGCACTTTCAAGAAAAACTAATTTTAAGTTTTCAGCAATTAATTACAGAAAAAGTAAGAGAAAATATTTCGACAGCAAAAGCATTTCAAATAGTGTTGAATACACAGGGCAGTGTGCGGGCTTGAATCACCTTGAGGTCCGGGTTCGGTCCGGGGAAATCGAAATTCGATGTTTATTTACATTTATGTCTGAAATGCTTATATTAAGTACAATATTTATTGTATTTGCAGAAACATAATGGTTTTCGAAAATCATCGTAATTTTACGCAATAACTTTATTCAAACTATTTGCTCATATTATTCAAACTTAGAGAAGAAAATATGCATATAGATCCATTACAGTGTATTTCATATGTTATGATACATTTCACTTCACTTTTAAAACTTTATATGCAACACTTATTTTTATTAACTAACATAAATTAAGCTAAAATGAAAGCTCACCAAAAATCACGACAAAGAGAGTCATCTGGTCACCTTGCAGTAAGTCCTCTCCAAAGTATTTAATACGCGCACAAATACTCTAAGAAAATATTTACGTTCATGTTTTATACTTAACACATGCTCCTGTTGTTTACTTAAATTTTATAAATAAATAATAAAATTCTACTTGTTCGCAATACCTTGAAAAGTATTCTACTTATGGCAGCTATTTTAGGTTAGTTTTCATAAAGTGGGGAACATGCACATACTATACATCCGTACTAATATATTTAAAGCTCATAAAAATGTTTTTTTTTTTTTTATATTTTTTAATTTATTATTCTTCGAGTTTTACCATGTAGTGTTGCACTTGCTATTTAGCAAATAGCAGAGAGTATTCAATGTAGCAAGATGATGTAGTTGATGATCTTTCGATATTTATACCCTGAACAGGGTATATTAAGTTTGTCACGATGTTTGTAACACCCAGAAGGAAGCGTCGAAGACCCTATAAAGTATATACTTATATAAATGATCAGTATGTTGAGCTGAGTCGATTTAGCCATGTCCATCTGTCCGTCTGTCTGTATATATACGAACTAGTCCCTCAGTTTTTAAGATATCCTTTTGAAATTTCGCAAACGTCATTTTCTCTTCAAGAAGCTGCTCATTTGTCGGAACGGCCGATATCGGACCACTATATCATATAGCTGCCACATAAACTGAACGATCGGAATCAAGTTCTTGTACGGAAAACTTTCGCATTTGTCAAGATATATTCACGAAATTTGGTATATATTATTTTCTAAAGCAACAATGTAATCTCCGAAGAAATTGTCCAGATCGGTTAACCATAGCATATAGCTGCCATACAAACTGAACGATCGGAATCGAGTTCTTGTATGGAAAACTTTCACATTTGACAAGATATACTCACGAAATTTGGTATATATTATTTTCTAAGGCAACAATGTAATCTCCGAAGAAATTGTCCAGATCGGTTGACTATAGCATATAGCTTCCATACAAACTGGACACATAGTTACTAACAGAAATGCACCTGTGAAGGGTATTTAGCTTCGGTGCAACCGAAGTTAACGTTTTTTCTTCTTTTCATTGTTCCCAATGAAGACAAACGGACGAAAAGAACTATTAATATTCTATAAAAAATGCAGACGCTAATACTTAATGGCCCGATTTTGACAGTTTATACAAACACAAAATTTCATTTATAGTTATCATCTGCTTAATTTATTGCTTGAACGTAAGATCCGAGTTTGATTGTTTCATAAAAATATAATCTCATGAGAAAGCGACAAACTATGTTAATATCCAAGCATTCTGGCTTTGCGTACATACATATGTTCTCACATATAAATAAACAAATGTGTTCGAAATAATATCAGTGGCTTATGAAAATTAAAACTATGTTATTTTTACACTCAAAAAATTCTGCTCATTCAATTTTTTCTATGGGCTTAAATTGATTCTTGAAACTGCTATCAAATTCTTCGAGTCCCGTTATGTTTTATCCTACATAGTTGCTGTTTTGGCTGTGGTTTGGTTTAGAATAGTCATACTGTTTCAAAGAATATAGTACTTCGCTCTTTAAATTTTAAAACATATTTCATTTGCAAAATTGGACCGGGCCAAACACTGTTCTAAAGAAAAACGGAATCTCATCAAAAAAATGTTGACGGAAGAAAAATCTAAAAAAAAATTTCAAAGATTTGCTCGGATGTTCTGCCAAAATGAGTGCGAATACAAAAAAACGGAAATCAAATTCCGAAACGAGGGAACGAAAAGAAGCTCTTTCGTGGACGCAGTTGGGGAAAGTTGTAGCTTTGGTCCGAGAAAAGCCATTTTATATCTCAAAAAATTAAAGATGAGTTAAGTCTATGGCAGGAGTCCAAGAAAGTTGCCATTACTTAAGCCCCGGAATGTGCAGGCAAGAGTTCAATTTGTTGAAGAGCACCTTCACTGGCCAGTGGAAAAATGGCACAGCTATTGTTTTATTTAGTTCCCGAAGACGCAGACAGTGTGTACAAAGGCGAGTAAAAGTTTCATTTGATCTGTTTTACGGACGGTAAAACATAAAGGTATAACCAATCGCTACAGTTCTTTAAAAACTTTCAGAATAGGCTCTTTCTGCGTCGATGCAGCGCTGCCTGCGCTATTTCCAAGCATTGAAGGCGTCACGGAAGGCATTCCATTACCATTTTATTCCCGAAATCCAGGGACGGTATATTAAAGTTTTCCCGCTCATTCTTCCGGTCTTCATCAGCCACCGCTTCCCTGCCCTCCAAAAAGGCCTCGTGCCACCGAAATACACCACATCTTGCTAAAGCAGCATCTGGGTAAGCCTGCTTGATTATATTAATCGTCTCTGTCGCAGATTTACCGAGTTTTGCATAGAATTTACTCGCGTACCACTGCTCTAATGAACGCTGCATTTTCGGCTTGCACCACTCGCAGAAACACTTCCCGCGAAAATGTTTGTTTTGAGTCTCCAGGTGCTCGGACCAGACGCTCATTCGTTAGCTAGGAACGCCCTCTACCGAATCCAGTCTGTGTGCGCACATTCTGAAGTACAGTCGCGGCGGAAGAAAATCAGACCTTCCGGACGAACCCTGTGTACATCGAGTTTAGTAAACTCAATCACGGCTTTTAAAGCTAAAAGAGCTCTTAGTTTTGTTAAACATTAAAGTATTTATAGATCCGCTTGATACGAAAATATTTTTACATCTTTGGTGAGGCCAATACTGGAGTATGCTTTTGTAATTTGGAAGTCTAGTTATCGATAGTTATCGAGTACATTCGGAGAGGTTAGAGTCCGTTCAAAAACATTTTTTACTTTTTGCCTTGAATCATTTGCTCAACCTTTACTTTTAAAATCTTCTGGAACAAATTTTGAGTTAAACAAACCAGTTCGAAACAAAAATAGACGGATGTCACGATTTCAGTTCTCATTCCAGCACAATTGAACTAACAAACTCACACTTTATTCTTTTATGACTCAACTAATTCCGCTCCGGAGGGTACATACAGACTAATATTGTATATGCAAAAATTCATAAATCTTTTTTTTTTTTAACTTAACATTCATAGAGTCTTATCATGCTATACCATATTAAAACCCAACTTCCACCGCATGCAAAGTAGCGTCTGCTTGATTTCCGGTTCCTTTTAGAATGTCAACCTTAATGATTTGGTAGGTGATAAGCGGTCTTTCGATATCTGTTATTGTTCTTATTGAAGTCAAATTGATACAAAGTACTTTTAATATTCTACAAATATGTAGACACTGTTTAATCCAAACAAATACTCCTCTGCATTACTCCCACAAATTACATGAAGTAATAGAGGCGTAATGCAGAGGAATATCAACCGGCCCAACTTCACTCACAACGCGAAAGAAAGAGAAACAGAAGACGACGATTTTCCCGCGCTTTTTACCAAAAGGCTTATTTTTATCCCGCCAACACCACAAGCAATCAACAAGTGAAAACGGAAAGCAAAGTGCGCCAACCCACGATACAATAAAACATATTTACATACTTTCTTCCACAATAACAAGTGAACACAATAAGTGAGACATACATATAATAAGTGAACATAGTAAAACGTTTTCAAACAAGTAATACGGATACAACATAAGGATCCACGCTAATTCATCAACAATACTCCCCAGCGAGGGAATAAACCTAACACACAAAATGGATTAAAATATTTGTAATTACAAGAACATTATTAAACTCGTACATTATAACGTTTGAACTGAAGCTAATCATCTTTTAATTATTCGCAATCGGCCCCATACGACGACATACTCTGACAGACACAAATACTTTAAGATCCAATTTTGACAGCTTGTAACACAAAGTTTCATTTAACGGGTTTGAATTATCTATATTTCGACATTGGAAACGTCAAATACCATCCGGAAAGTGACAGATATTCAGTAAAAAGTCTAAAATTTATGAAATGGGTCGCTATTTACTAGAAGAAAACTGAGAAATATTGAAAAAAAACCGAGGATAGTCAATTTTACCGAAAAATCATCTTTTCGGACGAGGCTTATTTCCACCTCGATGGTTATGTTAACAAGCAGAATTGTCGCATTTTGGTCACAGGACGGCGCTACGTGCCATACAACAAACGCTACACTCAATCTTTTACGCCCTATCTTCGAAACCGCATATTCAGCAAAAGCGGTGATGTGAATTGGCCTCCCAGAAGCTGCGATTTAACTCCGTTGGACTATTTTCTGTAGGGAGCTGATAAAGATAAATGTTACGCCAACCATCCAGAAACAATTCAAGATCTAAAGTACGAGATTCAAGCTGCTGCAGCTGCCATAAGGCCTGAAACCATCGAGAAAGTACTTCGAAATTGGGTGGATCGGATAAGCTACTGTAAACTCAGCTGTGGTGGTCATTTGTGAAAAATTCTTTTCCAAAAAGAAATTTCATAAAACAACCTTTTAAATAAGTGTTAAACCTTTGAAAAATATCAAGCCGTTTTTTTTTATTGACTTTTTAAATTTAAAATTTTATTTGGCCCACCCTTTATGTATATCTTCGGCCTCATTCAATGGTTGAACCTGAGAACCGAGTTTGGGTTTTGTAAATAAATAAGCATCATAAGAAGAAAGCTAAGCGTCACACTGTGTTAATAATATATGTAGTATGTATTTTGGCTGCGCATACATACATATGTTCTTATATACAAATATATATGTGTTTTTACACTTCCCGTAGACTATAATTATTAAGCGTGTCAGAAACAGTTGAATAATCAGTAATGTTTGGATATTGGCTTAGAGATGTAAATGATGATTTACAGAGGGAATAATTTTGTAGAATATTTTTAAGTTCCAGTTGTCATCTTTCAAAAAAGTAGAGATCAATGATTAAAGCATTTAATTCACATCAAATACACTATTAAAGACAGCTTGTACGACTTTCGTTGAATAAGTTTTTTTTATCCAAATTGCCAAATTGAAAACTAATATTGCTAGATTTGTAAGAAAAATATTTAAAAATAATAATTTAAAAATAATTTTTTTTTTTTTTTTTTTTTTTTTTTGTTCATACATTGCAACTTGTTCAAATAAAATACAGGACTAACAAGCAACTTGAATATGACTTAGACATTTAATTACAAAATCACAAAACTACTATAAGAGTATTGGCTAATTTAAAAGATCGCTGGGTTTGAGGCGTTTGAGTCGTCTTGGTGGACCATCTCCAGAAGTTAACATAGCTACTTCTTCGTTACAGTGCTGTAGCAATCTTGCACTATGTGCTGTTGCAATTTTAGATATTTCTGCATTAACCGAGTTTACGCCTAGATCACGCTCTATATCAGCACATCTACAATACCAAGGCGCTTTGACAATTAGTCTTAGTACTTTGTTTTGGAATTGTTGGATGACTTTCTTATTGTTTGCGTTAGTACATCCCCAGAGTTGTGCACCATAGCTCCATATCGGTCGGATTATTTGTTTATAGATAAGTAACTTATTTTCGATGGATAACACTGATTTGTTACCGATTAACCAATTGTAATTTTTGAGTCGCATGTCCAGCTCCTTACGTTTGTTTTTTACATGAACTTTCCACCGTAGCTTAGTGTCAAGCGTCATTCCTAAGTATTTAGCGGAATTAAAGTACGGTATTCGAGCACCGTCTATGAAAATTGGTAAGTACTGTATCTTGTTGTATGTGAAAACAATGTGTACAGACTTAGCTTCATTCAGCTTTATCTGCCATTTCTTTGCCCATTGTACGACTTTATTTACAGCTTTTAAAAATAATGATATCAAACGCTTTACCGTTAAAATTCTAGCAGTTTCAGTTTACTTTCGGTATTTACAAACAATCACAATCGAAAAAATTCTCGAATTTCTCAATCGAAAGTTCTGAAAATAACATCACTCAAATGGCCTTCACGAATTCTTTTGCAGAAACGAATTCGATGAATCCAATGTTCGCACTAAATCAAATCATGACATGAAAAGCACGTTCAATATTGACTTCTATTACTTGGAAGCCCTTTAATGTCACAATATATAGGTATACTATCATGTTTGCTTTAATAATGTTTAAATTTTTTTTATAGAATTGTTATAAAGGCTAAAAAAAACTACAGTAGTTTCTAAGTTATTTTCCATTAATACTAAATACATCTATACAAGGTGAGTCTTAAATACCCGAAATTTATGGAATTGCAACAAATATTTAGTCAAAATATGTTCCATTAGACTCAATACAGAGTTTGGAATAATCAAGCAGCGCATACATAGATTTTTTTAAGTCAGAGAATTGTCAGGGATGATAGTGCAGATGAATACAGACAGTCTTTGATAAGAGAAACCCATTTTTTCATCAAGAAGATCGTTCAATTTTTATTACATTACATTAATATATATAAATTTATATATTATATATATGGTGTACTCCTCCAATTCTTGAGAGTCAGTTATTTGATATGATTTCCATAGAGGTATTACTGGGTATTATTAAAATGGTCATCGGGTGGCCCCCTTTATCAAATATAAATTATAGCCAAATTGAAGTTAACCTACTTTTTTAAAGGAAAAATACTGAAAATGTATTATTGTTTATTATCATTGAAACAGCATTCTTTTGGTGTGTATGGTCCATCCGTTTAGTCCATTTTTCGATTTCTCGTTCGAGCATTTCGACTTGTGAATGACACTCGCGATGTTTTGCTCCAAGATCTGAAGCGAAATTGTCCAGATAGACTTTAGACCTTACATATCCCCACAGGCAAATTTCTAACGATGTCATATCACACGATCTTGGTGACCAATCGACCGGCCCAAAACATGAAATTATCTGCTCAACAAAACGTTTTCTCATTAAATCCATTGATTGATGTGATGCGTGGGAAGTGGCGCCGTCATGCTGAAACCAAATGTCGCCGAGATCACAAGCTTCAATGTGAGGCATCAAATAGTCGGTTACAATGACCATCGGCAGTAATCAGATCGAAACCAGGTTTTTTTTTTTCAGAACTTTGATTTTTCTACTTAGCTCACTGCTTGTGCAATTTGAGATTTCTTCGCTTTATTAACTGAATACAGTAAGATAATCTAGATGTATTTCAATTAGGGGTGAATATTTTAGTTAAATAATCCGAAAATACTTCCGCTTTTTTCAATCTTCTCTGGCCCAACAATCAGCTTAATTTAATGGGAATATCTTTGGTTTCAGGTGTTTTTAATCTTTTACAGCTTTTTCAAAGAGAGTAGTTGGAATTTCTCCCATTGGTTAGAGACCGAAGATATTTTGCGAAACTTTCATTTTTAATATCTTAATTTTCCATTTAAGTTCTTTCGAAACTTTTTTTAAAATAGATTCATTAGCTGGGTAATGAGTTTGCTGTTACTTACGTTGTATCTTTCTCTTTATTTTGAGAGCTTACAGCAGTTTTTCTTACATCCGGTGTACTTTTCCAAGCATTCCATGTTGCATACTTGCTGTAAAATGTAAAATTTCAGTTTCTAGTCACTCTGTATTTAATAAAGAGTCATATTTCCTTTCATATAATAGTAGCATTCCATGATCTTTCTAAAGTATTCCCAAAAGATACGTTTATTGCACAATCAGATGGATGTTGGTGTTGTGAATAGTACACTGAGTAGGCCGATTATTTAGAACATATGTTAAAGAATACGAGTATATTCTTTACAGGCAGTGAATTTTCGTAATGAAGTGAAAGGTTTGAAAACATTGTTCAGGTGTAAGTCTGTCCATGATGAAATGCCAAGCAATATTGAACAAAAATAACATGACAGCTTAACACGGCTCATGCTTGATCTGTCAAGGAAAGACTATTGAAAAAACTACGTCTACTTGGTTATACGCGTTATATTGCATATTTCTATATAAGAAGTTTTAGTGTAGTTTCGAAAAAAAAAAATTGATTGTAAATAAGTTTCAAATACTACAATTCTGACATTTTAATAATAGTCACGCCTTTAACTCAATTCCATAAAATATTTGAAAAGCTATTTCCATTTATTTGTCCCACAATCCAGAAAAAAAAATGTTTTATTGTTTAGTCGTATTCGAATTACTTTATTAAAAATAAAGATATTTATTTGTTGTTGGGAAAATTTTTTGTTTTGATTTTACCTCGTTTCATACTCGCTCTCTTATGGCTTTGCTGTAAATAATAAAAGTCATTTAACAATGTGATGAATTGGTAAATGTCAAAGTAACCCACGGATATTTTATTTCTTTGTCTTTTTTCATAAGCCAATTTCAATAAATGAATATCCAGAATTTCAATCCTCTTAATTTGTATAAATGCTGCCACCGAAGCCACGAAGACTAGGCAATAGCTAGTAATAGCGCAAATACTACAAAGAGTGATGTGCTTGTTTTTCCAGAATTGTTTATTGAAATAAATTGTCCATATTCCAAAGAATCCTGTGACCTGTAAAAAACACTTTTCGTATTATGAAATACATTCATGAAAATGTTCAATTAATAATTCAGTTTAATTTAATTAAAAAAATCGAAATTGCTTGCAAATCTCCTTCATACATTTTCAATCGGAAATCAAAAGGATACATATGTATATATAAATGACCAGCATATCGAGCGAAAGACCCCCAGTTTTGAGATATCGAATCGAAAGTTTGCATACATTCTTTTCTTTTCAAGAAGCTGCTCATTTGTCGGAATCGCCAATATCGGACTCTAATATGGGGTAGCCGAAAAAGTCTTTTCTTCTAAACAAATTTCAACTAATTTTTCTTATATGTATTTATAATGAATTTTAATAAACCAAATATATGCCATTTTGGTCGAGCACTTTTTACACTTTTTCCGCTAGAGAAATGATTCCATCAGTGTTAAACTTCTCTGATTTCTCGGCGAATAACTGCGACAAGTAATTTTAACAGGCTTCACTTTCAGCCATTAAGGGAGTGCTGCATTGACCGAAGCAAATGGCAGTCCGATGATGCAAAGTCAAGTCAATATGGTGGACCCATCAAATCTTCCCAGCCAATCTCTCCCAGGTTTTGCGGAGTCATATAAGATGTGTGTAGTCTAGCGTTGCCCTGATGGGAGACGAAACCTTTCTGTTGATAAGTTCTGGCCGTTTTTTCGATTGCTTGCTTCAATCTCATTAGTTGTTGACAGTAAAATGTAGAATCAATCGTTCGATCAGACTGGAGCAGCTCATACTGGATGATTCCTTTCCAATCCCACCAAATATTTAGCATAACTTTTCGAAGCGTCAATCCTGGCTTTGCAACCATTTGTTGAGCTCCACCACGCTTGAACTATGATCTTTTTCGCACATTATTGTCATATTTGATCCACTTTTCGTCTCCTTTTGCCACTCGCTTCAGAAATGGTTCGATTTCATTTGGTTTCAGTAATAAATCGCAGATGTTAATTCAGTCCATACAATTTTTCACCGACAAATCATGTGGGATCCCAACATCGAGCTTATTTTTGTAGCCAGCCTTTTTTTAAAAACCGTTTAATGATGAATGTTAAGTTCTTAAGTGACGGTCCTATTTTCCATAATTTCATTGACTTTTTCAACGAAAGATCGACCAGAGGAAGGTGGATCTTTCACATCGAATTTTTCAAATCATTTTTGTCACTCTGATTGAGGTATCTCCAAAAATTGCGTTCTGAACGCGTCAACCGCCTCGCCAGGTGCCAAAAACCGTTGACCTCATAGTTCATCAAGTTCAATCAATAGTTACCCAAATCGATCTTTTAAGTGCTCAACAATGCCGTTGCTTTAGTCGATGCGTGTCTTCAATGGTTAGTTTTCCAGATTTCTTGAATAATAACCGGCAAAAAATAGTTATTTACGACTCATGGTAAACCCTTCTACATTGTTGTGGTGGCATTGTTCCGACTTGTGCAATTTTACTCACAAAACAGGCAACCATTTTCTTGGAAGTGCATTTGTATAATGGCCATAGTTGTCTCAATCTCCCGATAGGTCACAAACCACTTGCAATATCAGTTTGCGCAGCATCAATAGTTTCCGGAGCAACAACTGATTTTGAACGTCCTTTTCGAAATTCGTTTTGGAGTGATGTATGACCTCAATTGAACTCACCATAGCATCCATAACTTTGTTCCCTGAATGAATTAAGTTCAACGATGCACTTTTGCTGAGATAATTCACGTAAAAAGTTGTAAAAAATTAACGCCCGAAATTATTCGCGATTTCATTCCATTTTTTGGGCGAGATAAATATTTTAAGTTACCAAAAATAACACAAATAGCGCTCGTATGCCCAAAATATTAGGCATACTTTAGGATAATATTATGAGTTGCCAGATTGCAATATTATGGTTGTCAATTCCCGAAATATGAAATGCAACCTACGAAGTGAAGTGGACTACTGCACATGCTGATAAGTATGTTTCTTAAGTAGCCATGGCATGCTCTCCCTCACAGTTTTAACCTATATCTATATCTTGGCTTTATGGGCATCTGTGGCAAAATTGAACCACATCGCCTACCTTTAGGATTCTCAGTATCGACTCGAACAATTTCAGCCAAATTCGGTGAATAACACAAGTATTACCTTGACATTCTTATATTACATTTTAAAATGGTTGAAATCGGAAGACTGGCATTTCCCGTATAACGCAATTTTAAATTCCAACTGAATCTTTCCCTTTGCAAAATAAACTTGTATTATAATTTCGCGAATCTCAGAAGATGTTTTGAAGATGACAAGCACACGAAAACCGATATATGTATGCACCATATATTACACTGCTAATACATATAAATATATATATATTTATATTTGATAATACAGACGTTTGATTTCTTACCAAACTCGCGAGTTTAAAGAAATCGCAAAAAAAGTGCAAGACTCGGTTGGCAACAAATGGTTTTGACGTTGTTTCCGCAGTTGTTGTTGTTTTGTTTGCAAACTGCCGGCAATCCGGTATCTCCTTCACTTGAGAACTCGCAGGAGGTGACATTGTCACACACAATCTGAAGAGTTTCTTAAAAAGATTTCACTCTGGAAAGTTGCACCGGTTCACATTCGCTCGGAAAACAAACTGGATTGAAGCTTTTCAATTTATTTAATGTATTACACACAAATCAGAATACTGCAATGAATAGCTGTACATTGTATTAGAATTAAAAACACAAAAATTGTGTGTGTTTTGTGTACTAAAGGCTTGATTTGAAATGCTTATCACACGCATACTCCTACATACATACAAGTATGCCTAAATAAGAGATATGCATTCACGATTACATACCATATACATATACGTATGTATATACTTTGCGGTTTTGTATTATATTTAGAACTCACTAAATATTTTTCAGTTATTTGATTCTTATATACATAAATTGTCCAAATTTCATTTTATGTGTTCGTTTCGAACATGAAACTTGAGTTCTTGATTCTTAATTCTTAATTCTTTTAGAACATACGTATGTATGTCAAATGGAAATCGGTTGATAACGTCCTACATGAAGTAATTGGTACAATCACATGATCCTTAGAAAACCGAGATTTCACCTTAGCGGCATTCATTGATGTAGTGGGTCCATTAAAAAATGCAAGCACAGCTGCACTGTTATCGGTTATTGCTTCTTTTCATTAATCAGATCATATTGACCTGGATAAATCATATGATAAGCAATAGACAAACTATATACGATGGACAAGGTATACAAATCGATCACCAGATCACTTGAGGTACCTCCCAAGGAGGCATCCTATCACCCCAGCTTTGTGTCCTTTTAATTAACGAATTATTACTTCTCCTCGACAGGGAGAACTTTAAGGTTGACGACCTCGTTGTCTTCTATTCAGGGCTGAATCTTAATCGCTTATCACGGCACACAGAGAGGGCCCTTGAAAGCTCCGCAGACTGGGAGGAGGGTCACGACCTAACTGTTAATCCGGAGAAAACAGGAATTTGCCTCTTCACAAGAAGGACGAAAATTTCGCAATTCAATCTCCCCTCCTCATGGGGTAGAACTATTGCACACTGGATCAAATATCTCGAAGTTATCTTAGAATAAAAAAAGAAGTTGAAGAGAAACCGTTAACAGCAGGGCTTTCGAAGCTCTTTGAATTTGGAATTCCTGCTGAAGATCCAATGTTCAAAGTGGGGCTTACGACTCTGTATGTTCTACTGCTTCTGTACAAGTGTCATCCGCCCCAGGCTAACGTACGGTGGAGTGGAGTGGTGAACGGAATTATTGAAAAAGTGCCTTATTGAACCACTGGAACAGGTCAAGCAGCCCTGTCTACTAAGGATTACGGACGCAATGTACAGCTCAAGTGAGGTATGAGGCAATGCTTACGGCCAGCGCATGTTTTTAGGTCACTGGACCCAGGCTAAGCGTCACTACAGACCCGGTATAATGGTAATGAACTCGGATTAAGCTGGCAATGCGGCCGAGGAAAGGAGACCTTCGAGGACTAAAAACGTTGTCTTCATTCCCAAGTAGAGAAGATTTGGTCAATGCTTCTGTGATCGACGGCTCCAGCAGTGATATCTACATATTCACTGATGGATCAAAGGGTGAAACAGTAACAGGAGTGGCCTTCTTCTGTAGAAATCCATATACACAATGCAGTTTCAAACTAAATGAATACAATTCGGTATTTCAGGCATGAATTGTGGACATAATAGAGGGTTCTGTTCTAACCACCAAATCTTTAAATACTTTAGTTGACAGCCAAGCCGCAATTAAGTCCATTCGGAGCGCCAATAGTAAGTCACATTGCATTAGTTTATGCAAGCAATCAATTACTAAACTAATAGTAAATAACTCAGTTATTATCATTTGAGTGCCCGGTCATATAGAAATAGAAGAAAATGAAAAGGCAGACGAGCTGGACCGCTCGGAGTTCTTCAAGGTTTGTTTGAAGCAGTGGACCCCAGAGGAACACAAGTAACACAGGGCTTAGCACAAAGTTACTTTAGGGTAGTGTTGATGGTGGACAAACCAAACTCCAACTTCAAGGCAAAAGGGAGCTTAGTAAAATTGTGCGGGTCATCAAAGTCCACTTACCATTAAGATCACCCATTCAGTGAACGCGGAAATTGGATTTGGCGGAATGCAGCGCATGCGTGGAGGATGATGAAACGCTGGAGCATTATCTATGCAAATGCCCAGCCTTTAGCCGGATGAGGAGGGATACATTCCTCAGCATACAATATTCCAACTTAAGAGACATTGGCCATTTGGGATGGAAAATAATTCACTAAATCCTCTAAGGTGTTGTATAAAACTTAAATCGGATGCCATCCAGGGACCAAATATTTTTAGAAAAATATTCGCGCAAACGATAGAGGTATAGTAATGACGGCTATGTGGGGAGGTGTAAACACTAACAACCGTATTTATTTCATCAAACGCTTTCAACGCCAATGAGAGGTTTAGAAATCCTTAACAACAAATTTTTTAGTTCGTTTCATTGAGCTTTTATTTTAGTTACTCTTCGCTGGTTTCGCAATTTGTAATTAATTGTTATTACGGAGACCATAGCAGTTGTCGGAAAGTAGTCAAGCACACTGGCTCCTACAGCCAAAAGAGAGTGTAATAATGCCGCAAAGCTTGAACTATTACTTGACAAAACAATAATTGCCAATTAATATCGGGTTAATAAAAAGAAGTTTATTACAGTTTAACGACGCCCGCCGCCCGCTACCCGCCGCCTGCTTAAATGATTGATTGAGTAGTAATTCTGGTGAGGCAAAGTAGAGGGCGTCGGACGCATGACGAACGCCATAATAAAATGATATGGTAGAGAAGCGATGTAACGGTAGCACCCAAGAGAATGGTTTACCACAATAAAAGTTGTACAATAAAATCAAAGAATCGAAAAATTTGGCGCCAATTAAGTGCCGACAAATGCGCACTTACTGCAATGGAAAGTGGCGTAAAATCGCGCGAGATGTCAAGGCAACCACAAGAGCATAAAATGTTGAGCGAGTGGGTGGGCTGGGGATAAGACTAAGTGCCATGCTTTTTACTATTTTACATAGATATGCCTGTGTATGCTGTCTTTAGGGGCTTTGCGTCGCTAATATCGATTAAATGTAAATTTGATTTGGCGCAAATAATTGTTTAATTAATTTAATTGATACGTCTGTATGTGTCAGTGCACTGGCAGAGCAGGAAGGCAGGGGTAAGTGTCGAAACAGCAATAATGGCAGCAGCAAGATTTTATTGACACATCTGCACGATACCCCGAACAAGGCAAAACAAAGTGCTGCCCCCGGCTAGCGTTCCCCAGTCTATATTTGGCAGCCCATTATTGCCTGCCGCTGCAGCCAGGCACCACTCATGCTGCTGATAATAACAATATCGATGACTGCATTCGACTTGTTTAGGCTACCATTATGCTTCTTTACTGGGCTGTGTGAGTGGCTGAGTGCTGGCATGCTGGCGAATAGTTGTGAGTAATGAGTTAATTTGATTTCATTTGCGTTCACTTAGTCGACGAGCACTCTTCGCCGATGTCTGGTCCGTTGTCCTTCGGAATGCTGTGGGATTTGGGCAATAAACGCCTTTGTCTGCACCGTTCAGTAATTTAATTTTGCCTTAAAGTCTGGCAGACTTTAATTCATCATCAATTCAACCTCATCACACCGCTTACAGCGCCACCACTAAACGTACTCGTTTTATTTTTTATGGTATTTAGTGTAGTAATGAGATTTCATTGTCCCTCTGTATGTATGTACGAAAGCATGTAAATCTAGCTCCTTCACTATCAGATTTACCTTGGAGTGAATTGTTTGATTTTGCGCGCGAATTTCTTTGCAACAAATCAACTTGTTTGTTTATTCACTGATTTCACCTAAATTGGCAATTAAGTGTTTGAGTTTGTTTTGCAATTGGCGAAAGTTTTGTCCGTCACTTTGATGCGATTGTTTACCTGAAATTAATCGTTGTAATTAAATGACAGAGAAATTGAAATGTTGTTAGCATCTTATTTCTACTCTGGTTGTTTATTATCCAAATTAAGCAAGTACTGCGCGGGGAATTATTATATTTTAGTCATTGTGCCAGAATTTGTGTTAAATATTTAGACTTAATACTGCTGTGTAATTAATTTCATCCTAAAAAAGGTCTTCCAAGATTTTTTCGTAAACCCAACCGTTTAAAAGATATTAATAGTGAAATTTTGATTACTTTTGGGAAAAATTTTATTTCTTATGGATTTTAGAACTCAATGAAAAAAATCATTATGAATGATGAAACTCATAGGTTTTTGGAGAGGCTTTCTTAAAGGTGTCTAGGAACCTATTTTTCCCAGTACCAATCGAAAAAAAAAAAAAAATTTTGTTGTATATGATTTATATGGTATAAAGCAATATTTTCAGGATGACAAGACAAATTGATTTTGATTGATGGCGATTGATTGACCTGCAGGCGAAAGCTAGAGTAAAAATTTAGATATTTTATTGATATTTGGTTACGAGTTTCTGAAAAAGGTTGATGATTTAGTATCGCACAAATATATAATCGGACTGTTTGCACGCCCACATAACGGTATCATTCGAAAAACCATGAAGTGGCACAACTAAAATGTGGTTCGCGGGATCACAATAGGGGAATGCATAAGTCATTAAAAAAAATGTTTTTAATAAAGAGCGGCTCCGCCTTTTATACGATAAATGTGCTTGTGTACGTTAAAAAATATGAAAGCCATGCGCATCAAATCTTAGTGTGGGGAGGTTATGCTAATGAAAAACATTTTCCAATTTACCTTTAAGATTGATGTTACTTCGTAAATTGTTCTGAAATTAAATTAAAATACTTTCCACGCTCTGATTTTTAGATAGTAATGAACTCTATGAATCGATCTACTAACTAACTACTTTGCACATGCAATATTTCCTATGCAAATAACCGCCAGCTTAGCTCAGAAATCCTTGCTATTTTAGTACTGACTTGTGAGCAACTTTAAAGTAGAAATAATAACATGCCCAGGGCATGATCTCTGCCACAATTGTTGTTATTTGTTTTCATTATTAAATATTTCACGGCTTTAGATTTTACTAATTTCTAAAGCAAATAATTTTTAGCTCAATACATTTCCTGTCCTGTTCGTTTTCAATTGAGAGATTTTTATGACTGTCAAATACTGAATGGCAAAATCGTCTCAAAGCACAAACTTTTTTTCTCATTTCAAATCTCAAATATAGAGATCAAAGTACAGAAGTGTTCTTTAAGGTACCTAGGTACATATACTGTGCCCAAGAAATAAGGTGACATTGTATTTATTTTGAAAATTCTTTATTTATTCTTCCAAATCAATTTCATCCCCTAAAAAGTAATCCCCTCCCGACGCAATGCACTTATGCCAACGGATTTTCCAATCTTCGAACCAACGGTTGTAGTCACTTTCCGGGATGGCCTTCAGTTCCATCTTCGCTGCGGCTTGAATCTCCTCTATCGTATAAAAACGGTGTCCCCGGAGCGGTCTTTTGAGCTTGGTGAACAGCCAGAAGTCGCACGGCGCCAGATCAGGTGAATACGGTGGTTGCGGAACGATATGGGTTGAGTTTTTGGCGAAATGATCACGAATTACGAGGGCAGTATGGGATGGTGCATTATCGTGGTGTAAAAACCAAAAATTGTCTTTCCACAATTCCGGCCTTTTTAGGCGGATATCGTTACGCAAACGACACATAACGTTCAAATAATATTCCTTGCTGACTGTTTGACCGGTTGGAAGGAATTCATAATGCACAACACCACGATAATCGAAGAAAACAGTCAACATGACCTTGATTTTTGAGCGACTTTGGTACGATTTTTTTGGTCTTGGCTCTCTTTTGGCACGATATTCGCTCGAATGATCGGTTGTTTCGGGGTCGTAAGCATAGATCAAAGTCTCATCGCCAGTTAGAATGCATTTCATCACACCCTGGTAGTCGAAAAGCATCGTTTCACACACTTCAACGCGACGTCTTTTTTCCAAAATATTCAATGTTTTCGGTACCAGTCGAGATTTGACGCGCTTGAGACCCAAAACATCTTTCAAAATGGTATTGGCTGAGCCTTTTGATGTGCCAACTTTATCAGCAAAGTCTCTAATTGTTAATCGACGGTTTTTCAACACCAAATCTTTGATTTGTTGAACATGAGCTTCGTCGGTTGAGGTTGGTGGCCGCCCTGGACGCTCTTCGTCTTCGACACGTTCACGGCCGGCTTGGAACTCACTATACCACTTGTAAACATTTTTTTTAGACATAGCCTCATCACCAAAGGATTTCTGCACCATTCTCAACGTATTCGCAGCAGAAAATTTATTCCGTAAACAAAACTTAATGCAAATTCTTTGCTCAACAAATTTCGACATCGCAAAAAACGAAAAACTCACTTTTAGCGGTTCACAAAAATATTTTGACATGAAATTTGACTTAAGTGTGACTGACAGTACTACCAACCTAAAAAAAAAAAGTTATCCAAATCCTTCGATGCGCGCAGTTTAAATTCAAATTTTTTGGGCAGAGCTGATTTTTGTTTTGAATTGTTTTGAATTTTCAGTTATTTACCAATAGAAGAATAATAAGAAAAAAGAAATTTTTTTTTGTGATAAAATATGGAATCGGATTGGGATTTCCACCATGTTCAATAGGTGCTTCGACTCGCTAGCGGTAAAATTTGGAGTTCTTTTGTTGTTTTCATCCATTTTCGATATAACTTCTTCGCAAATTTATGTATTGTCTGTTATAGTTTAAATATTTCAAATATATTTTTATGAATGACTTTTGTAAAACATATGTTGCCCATAACGTTGCCATTTATAATAATAAAATTTTATAGAAATTAAACATTGACTGTGTAACGCAAACAACTCAGCCTACAACAATGCTTAGCTAATTTTTTATTTGGACAAAACTAGAGTATGGACTGTGAAACCGCTCATAAGAGTCTATTTTTCAGAGTACCTAGCGAAAACAAATATTCGTTGTTGTTTTGAATCATCCTACTGCACAGGTTCTCACACCGCTTATAGTCCATAGATTTCATATATTAGACAATTTTTCGTCCCACTTTAATATCATTACTTCTTAAACATACGACAGCTTTAACGTGAAGACTTGAACTTAGTGACATTTGATTAAACTTTTGATGCACTGCATCGTGATAAGAAAATCAGCCTTAAATATATACACTCGATCCACTGTGCTGGATTGTTTTGAATTTACCCCGAGAGTTGTCGGGGTAACAGCTTCGTGCCCCTTTTGCTTAAAACTAAAATCCTATTTTCGACGGATAATAAAATGTTTCGTCAGCTTCAACCGAACACTGCTTACAACCCGGCGCGAAAACCAACCCACAATACTATTTTTTCCAACTTTAGGTAAATCGTTTCAATACATTCACACCTTATGAAGACAGTGTATGTTTCATTTTTGGAGTTTGATATCTATTTTAATGCATTTGAAATCATTTTCACTGACCAACCGATAATATTTGAAACAGGGTTTTCTTGAGTGAAATATTAATAAATATTTCCTTTCGAAATATTTTAAAACTTGCATTTCTTACCCTCATGTGTGAATTTTTTGTAATATGTAAATAGTCCGGTATATAGTATTTCTCCATGGAAATTCGTATCTTGAAAATTCAATATTTCCCAGAAAGTTTGTAGACGAACCTCTGTGAGCTTGGCACAAGATTCTATGAGGCGATGAAACAAAAATGGTTCACTTTGGTAATTTGTTTGCTTTACTTACAATTGATGTGAGCTAAATTTAGAACACATTCACTTTTTAAATGATTGAAAAATTATACATAAGGTTACCTACATACATATCCTATCGACTTACTCTTTGTCGACAGCATTATGAATCATTTAGATGAAGCTCTTCCTATAAAGATCTTTCGTGTCATTCTGTATCTGAGAATTTGATAAAATGCAAGGAACAATGAAAACTGAATCAGTGGCTGACTTTCTTTTCTATTGTTGTCAGTCTATAATGTCTAGTTCTAAGAAATCGGTTAAAATTTTTTAATATATAAGGGTGTTTTTTTTTTTAACTATTCATTTCATTTATGGAATCTATGGAAATTCCCTAAAGCCTTACTTAAAAAGGCGAATATCTCGAGAAGCATTAAGGTTAGCGGATCTTTTTTGTAACAAATAAAATTTCCTAAAAGTTTGTCATTTATAAGCTATATAAAAATTACGAATTTCGTGGAAAAGGTTTAGAGCCCCGTACTACCTCGCCGGTATGAGCTTCGACTTTGTCGCAATTTGCACTTTTGTAGAGTGTTTAATTCTGAGGAATATGTGCCTAAAGTCAAAACGATGCCATAAAATGCCTCTGAGTCGAGTATTTAATGTTAATATTATATAAAGGGTTCAAATTTTCAGGGAACTTTCTTAGGGTATTTCCAAGGCAATTTCATAAGGGGAGAAAAAAAATTGAATCGTTCAAAAAAAAAAAAACACCCTATTGTATATATTTCATTTGTTCATTGTTCAGGCAGGAGAGAACTTGTCCGTCATTAGTTTTTAAAATTGTAACCTTAAATTTCTGTTTCTATTAAAAAAAAAAAGTATATTTTTGTTTGCATTCTAAAATCAATGTACATATATATATATTGATCTCAAGGTAACTATGAAGTACTTTCTTTCAAGTTGTAATATGGAGAAAGATTGGAGTATTTGACCCAAGCTACTCGCTTTGACAAGGTTTTGAGCCGACGTCAGAAAAGTTCCACAGGCTAAATTACTTCAATTATAGAGAAACAAATTGGTGGACGATAGGTTTTTAAAGATATGGATCCAAAGACGTTAGAATTGTATTTGCCTGTATTCTTTATATGAAACATGTTTTTTACAGAAAAGGCATAGCACAATCGGAACCATCAGAATCCTTACATTTCAATATTAGGAGAGATCAGAGGTATATGTATGTATATAAGGGTGGGTTTTCGAGTTTGGAAAATAACATAGTGATTTTATCAAATTAATTAAAAATTCTAGAAAGTATTTTAGGAAATAGTAAATTTACAGAACGAACGAAAATACTACGAATACAAAATAAAAGACCACACCAAGCTAACCAGGACGTGCCTACTCATTACACAAACCCATCAAGATAAGATAAACATTCTTTCATTGCACAATATTTCCCTCTTTCAAAAAAGACGCCTAATTTATAGCAGTATTTTGCAATAAACTTTAGGAGTAAATTAACAGAGGAAGTTCCATTAACATCATCTCAAATTTCTATGGTAACTTTTGTAGAATTTATAGCGCCATCTAGTGTGGGAAAAATATCTGTTTATATTCCCTATGTTTACACAGTATTTAGCAATGTTAACTTTACATAGGATTTAAAGAGGGGATTTTTCTGTAACATTGCTCTGCTAAAATGCTATAAAAGTTGTGTCGTACATTATTGCCATAATAAGCACTTTATAATAACTAGTTTGTGTATGCAATAGAAAGTGGAAATACGTACTAAAATCTATCAGCTTTTTTCATTGCTTCAAACCGGAGTGCGACCTCACTAGCATTAAAAAAATTGTCATCAAACACTAGTTAACAAAAAATAAAAATTAAAATTTCAATTTTAAAATCTGTATTTATAATATTTCAAAAACTTTCGAACGTACAGTATTTGCACTATTTTGTTGTAAGATAAGTTACTAATATATAATCAAGATTTTTCCGTATCTATGCCTTTCCCCATAAGCATTTCATATTCTCAAATTAAAACTCTTTATCTTTGTTACAATACTTGACCAACAAATTGTATCCATAAGACTTAAATATTTCCTATATGAATGATCATGCTCTGAAACAGGTAGGTTTACCGTTTTGCCGGAAAACACAGAAAATCTAATTTTTTAAGTTAGGAATAACCTTGCTAACCGATGGTTTGACTTTAAGTTACCAAAACTAATACATTCGGTAGAAAGGCGAGCGAGGATTTTGAAGTGTTGTATTTCATTTTGGCACTTAGACATATTATAGGTATTTATGTATCAAGAAGTGTTGAGTATGCTATACAGCTTTGTATGAAAAGCCTCTTGACCTCTAGAAGGATAAAAGCAGAATGGAACAACGTTAGAATGACCAACGAAGTCTGTAGAGGTACTTCGCAAGGTGGTGTGCTATCTCCGCTTCTATGGGCATTATGCTAAGGAACTTGAATAGAAAACCCGAAAAGGTAGTGGCATCTTATTAACGGGTAGGTGTCTGCAGTGTTATGATCACCACTCTCAATACAATCCAGAATGGGTCAGCGCAAGCTGGTCTGAGGTTGAAGCCGGAGAAAACGGATCTGTTTGTGTTCACAAGAAAGCAAAGAGTCCTCTTCGACAAATGGAACACAACTCTATCTCAAGGACCGCACAAAGTACCTTGAGCTAGTCTTGGACAGCAAACTGCTGTGGAAGAACAATGTGAAAGAGAGAGAGTGAGAAAAGCTAGCAATGCTTTTTATGCTTGGAGGCAGATGCTCGGTACAACCTGGGAGCTCTCTCCGTCTCTCATGCACTGGTGCTACACAACTATTGTAAGATCAATTCAGCTCTGCGGTGCAGTACGATGGTAGACAGGCGTACGGAAATCCATCACCGGAAGCCAACTGAAAGGGTTCAGAGGGTCGCTGCGCTGTGCATAACGGGAGTTTTAAGAAAAACTGGAACGGCGGCTCTAGAACTTGTACTTAAACCTATCGACCTCTTCACTGAAAACTACGCAGCAAAATCGGCGGGACAACTACTGGCTCTAGGAGAATTTACATACAGAATTTTCGGACATAGCTCGCTAGGTAATGTCGGATTGGCAAGCACCATGATTCCATTTTTCAACTGGGAAAGAAGGTTCAAAGTTTTTAAACATAGAGAAAGATGATCTAAACGGAAGGCTCTATGAGGGGATATACGGCCCAGATTTAGACATAAGGCAGCCATTTAAGTTGGCGGAACACTGCAATATATTTCAAGCTGAGGTCTGTAAGACGATCTGAGCAGAAGTATGACAAAGAAAATCAAAACCTCATGGAACGATCTGCCTGGGGTAAAACTGTAAAAGTTATTGACGACAAAACAGTAGATCGGAAGTACACAAAATTGCTACTGCCATTCGATAGAAAATACTGTAACAACATGATCGAAATACAAACTGATCACCGTCGCGACACACGCCCGCAGAAGGCGTCTGACAGATCGAGAAGATTGCTCTAATATTGTAGTTAAATAGCTATTTACCTTAAAATTCGAGAAGGCGAGCAAATTTTTAAAAACTTTAAACTATGTGCACGTAATATGCTTGATTACAAATCCCGGAATCGGCCTTATTTGAATTGAATATAAAATCAGCTTTCGTTGCATCGCAATAAATACACGCTGACTCGATACCCGAATTCTGCTATTCTATCACTTAGCTTACACACCGAATTTAAACTATTTTTCAAAAAATCAAATTGTTTAAATTTAATTAAGCCGCTTGTATTCTAATTAATCATTTGGACTAATGTATGAGGCCGCGGAAGCGACACAGTTATAGTTAGTTCTTTAAGAATGCGAGATAACAAGATAATAGGCTTAATTATTGAAATACTTTAACTTATATTAGTGCATATATGTATGTATACGTGTATATATATTTCCAGCATCGCAAATTCGAATAACAACAAAGAAAATATTAGCTATACAAATAGCTCTACATGCACGTGTATGTACAAACATATATACACGAATGAAGGCACTTATCAATCATTCGAAAATATTGCACAATAAAAACTCAGATGTGCAAAATATTCTTAAGTAACTATAAGTAAATCATTAAGAATATAAACATATAGTTTTTTGTTGTTCTTAAGTATTTTGCTTCCTAATACTGACGAGATGTACTACTGTGATCAAATTGAAAGGTGAATTTTGTACATTTCATCTCCTTCAAAGTAATCACTTCCCGCTGCAATACATTTATGCCAACGAATTTTCCAGTCATCACGGCACTTGGAAAAACCTCCGTCACGTCTTCTTCGATTCAGTTTTTATTTAGTTGAGGATATTGAGTTAAAACGGTGATCTCGGATTGGTCATATGGATTTGCTGAATAGCCAGAAGTTACACGAAGGTAAGTCCGGCGAATGCGGTGGTTGCGTCACGATATTAGTTGAAAATGTGGCAAAATGATCAGGAATAACTAATACAGTATGAGATTGTGCATTATCGACCAGTTTTTATCTATTAAATGTTATCATGCCACATATTAAAAAAAATTTCCTTGGATTTCATTTAGGACCTTAACATACAATTAACAATCATATGGCGTAAAGTCATCCGAATGTTCAAAAGTCCTGACATTGGTTATATGGGGGCTAGGTAAGTACATATTAACCCTACTGAACCAATTTTTGATACACAGAGATGTTATTATCAGGAAAAGATTTCCTCTGAACTTCAATTGCACATCGGTCCATTGTTCCAAAATCAACTATAGATTCCAGGATCCACATATTCGGTAGTTGGGAGTTGGTTTTGCTTGGATTTGGAAAGTTTGTGGTCATAAGGTGGCATATTTTAAAGGAATTATTACTGCAAAATTGCATCCTGTTTCATTAATTACTTCTTTATCTGTGTACTGAAAAATGAAATAATCAAATGGAGTTTAAAATTGTGCTATAGGGTATGTAGGCGTAGTTGTGATCTCAATTTGGCCCATTTTCGCATTGTGACATATAAATGTGAGAAGAATGCCACAAAGTAAATTTAGTCGAAATCGGTGGATCAGGACCTGAGATATGTAATTTAACCTATAAGTTGGCGATGTCACGCCCATCGCTCAGTTTTGATGACGGCTCATATATAGTCCTTAGTGCTTAGTTTTTACACTTCATACGTTTTCGATTAATGGCGTTTTGTGAGTGTGACAGTCGTCCGATTACGCTCATCTACGTCTTGCCTTTTTACATGTGAACAAAAAACTTGTGAACCACGTTTCATCGAACAATATCTTAAGTTTTACTCAAGTTGTAACTTTCACGGATGGATGGATGCACAGGCAGACAGACAGTCACCCAGATTTCAACTTGCTAAATTTAAGCCAGATTCTTATGTTCAATAGTCTCAAAAAAATTCCAAATAAATAATAGACGTAGCGGATAACCATATAAAAGTATTGGTACAAATACACCAACTGTGGAGGCTCTATCAACATACATACATACATATATACCCATAACAAAAGAGAAAAGCAAATTTTCATACAAAGATGAATGATTGAGATAGCAAAAATCATATTCAAAATTAGTCGTACAATTTGGGTCTGAGCTTGTTTGTGTATAAGCTGCTTTAACTTTGGCGCGCCGCTGTCAACTAAGTGATAAGTGTCATATCTCCATATGTTATGCATAAGTATAATAGCTATTATGAAATATGATTTTACGTGTAATAGACAGATGGTTGCCATCACGTCCACGGAATTACTTTTTTTTTACTACATATGTATATTTCAGCAAGGTAAGCAACCATTTTTTAAATGCAGGATACAATGGAGAATTCTGATAAAACAGTGCCAAAAAATATTTTCCTTATCAACCAAAATATAAGATACAATATGCCGATATTCCTTTAAATTTCAATCGAACTTGCCTCCCTGGTTGGGTAGATAGATAGAAATTAATTGAGGTTTTGCACTGCGACCTTTTATCTATTGTGACCTCGCACATCACATGTGTGGTGACATATGGTTCAGCACTCTGAGTAATTCCAAAAGCACATCACATCATCTCCATTACGCACAGCCAAATGGAGATGATGTGATCCCTGTCCACCTAGATGGATCCAAGAGCCTTAAGCCAGCTTTTACAAATTGCTGGGTAGTCTTGAATCAGCTGTTCTGCAGTTTCCGGTTCTAGATAGCAAAACTGGCAGTTTGCACAAGAGGCTACATATGTCTATGTCGGACAAGTGTTTTTGAAGCCTGCAGTTCCCAGTATAGAGCGCGCCAAGGCGATGAAATTTGTCTCGGGGAATGTTGATCATATCTCTAAACCTTGCTAGGTTGTAACCTCTCAATAGCAACCTGGCCAGTTGACTCCATCTAGCGATTTAAAAAAGTGTGAATACATTTAACTGGACAATTGGCAACCATAGAGGTAATTAGAAAATTGTTTCGATAGAAAGTGCAGTTGAATGAGTTGTATTAACAAGTGAGACATAAGAGTTGCAGCGGGCATTACTATCAATGCGCCAGCCTCTTGAGCTCACCGAGTAATTGCTCAAAGTGCCGAGCTTAATTGCGTCGCTTGGTGTCAGCTTGGCAATTAATCCTGCACCTGTACCGACGATTGAGAAACCACTTTTAATACCACAAGAGAGATATGCGTTAAGTAGAAAGCAAAATGAAAGCAAACACAAACAAATAAACTATGCGTTTGCTTCCTCAAACCGTTTGAATTTATGTGGCGACGCTCTGGATGCGACACAAACAGCAGATACAAGTTGTTTTGCGACAACGCACAATTTCTTACGTATCATTAAAATTATTATTTAAAATTGCTTGACAGGTATGTGTGATACATTAGACATTGCCAACTAAACATAATCGCATTTTAGTTTGTTATTTTATTAAACAATTTTAAGTGCTTGGGTTTAGCGCTGATGGATTGCTTGTGACTGCTAAGGCTTCCTAGTTTAATCACATGGTGGTATTTGTTGCGTACGAGGTCTAATATTCAGTTATTTTTTCAGCATTTTATGGAGAGCGAAAGATAGTTCATTCACACATTCAACCGTCATTACTCTCCATCCCTTACTAATGTTATGCTTTGTAAGATTTTTTCATTCAAAAAAAAAAAATTTACTTTTGCATTTATTCGTTGATTTCTTTAATGTATGTTAACAAAAGAATGCTGCCACTTAATTGAAATTTGGTTTTAATTGTTTAGTCCTTTGGTAAATCGAAGAATGAAAAAATGAGTCAGTGCCGTTCGCAGCAACTCAGAATGACGTCGCGATCTTAAATTGAAATGGTACGAAAAACAGCTTATGCAGGGACTAAAGCTATTCGATCTTCCCAAGAAAATTTGCTTCGCTCTATGGGCTCTTGAAAAGTTCCAAGACGATCCAACGTTTTCAAGCCAAACTTTCTTCAGTGATGAGGACCACTTCTGGCTCAATGGGTATGTAAACCAGCAATATTGCCGCATTTGGAGTAAAGTGCAACATGAATAGATTCAAGGGCTGCCATTTTATCCAGAAAAAATAACGGTTATATGTGGTTTATGGGCCGGTGGAATCACCGACTATTTGATGCCAGAAATTGGTGCTCGTGATGTCTGTGGTATTTGGTTTCAACAAGACTACTCTTCCCACACATCGCATCAATCATTTCGGTTTTATGCCGGTCAATTGGCCAAGACCAAGATCGTATGATATCGCAACGTTCGTCTTTTTTCCAGTGGGGATAGGCGGAGTTCAAAGTCTATGCGGACAATCTTACTTTGATTGAGACCTGGAGCAAAACATCACGCTTGTCATTCGCCAGTTACCATTCATCGACCATTGGACTCAACGAGCCGCAGCTGCGGCTAAGATTTGAAAGAAATAATATTCAAGAACTTCAAGCAGCATTCATCTTTAAGTTTATAGTTTCTATGTTTTTCTTTAAAAAAGTAGGGAACCTCGAATGGATCACCCTTTATAAGCAAATATATGTATATGGAAATGAACGTTACAAATACAAAATATTTATTTAGATTTTAATCAATTAAAGCGATTTCAGAATTTTTTTATTTTGGCGCCAATGAATGTCGGTCGCTCGCGTTTGCTGTCAAAAGAAAGGGAAGAATACAGGAAATAGTGTTGAAATCTTCGAAAATTTATAAACGCAGCGTGGACTCGTTTGGCAGATTTGCGGTGAAATTATTGAAATGGGAGAAACCTTTTTATTTAAGTAAAAAATTAAAGATTTGTGAAGTATTTATTTCAATTCACCTGTAATAATCAGATAAATAATAGGCTCCATAGTATCATGTAACTTTTGCAAATTCTATTCTAAATGGTGAGTTTATTTCATCTTTTTTGTAATATTATTAACTATTTTGATAACATTAAATATATTATAATGGGTTACTTTTTATTGTAGCCTAGTGAAAAACAGCAATGAAATTTGCAGTGCTGAGAATTTGGAGGGAAACAAATATTGGCAGAATTTTTTCAAAAAGCTCTTAGACGCGATAATATAAGCTAGAATCTTAAAAAAAAATACATATGAATTCTGACTTTTTCCGAAGTTACTTAACAATGAGAAGAACAAAGACTGGAGCAGTTTTAAGGCAACAGTGCACATTTTTTTGGAAACCAAAGGGCTGACAAATATGACAAGCTGGTCATTGACATGATTAATAATTTTTCCATCATCGGATGTAGAATGTTTCTAAAGGTGTACATGTTACATTACATTCTCATTAGATATTATAAATTAATAATATGAGAGCTTAGTCGGCACAACAAGGAGAACATTTTTAACAAGAATAAGAATACAATGGAATTTTCGAGACGTTACCAAGGCCAGTATATAGTATTGGGGTTTTATAAGATAAATAAAAAATGAGTGAAACCGAAATTTTATTTTTGCTTAAAAACATAATTTTTTAGTTGTTTAGATTTGAATTCATATTAAAACTAACCAAAACTTTTTTTTATAAATTTATTGATTATTTTTAACTTTCTCTTCATTTCGTGGTAATCTATTATGGAATTGACTTGCTGTTTTTTTATTTGTGTTTATGACATTCTTTGTGATAAAGCCCTGGCCCACATTTTCTGCAACCAAACTGAGTTTTTCCTTCACATTGATGATCGCTGATGCTGTCGAGGGCGGCATTACTCCCTCAACCAGATCGTTTGTGTGTGTACCAAAAAGTTACTCATCAGTTACATTGATGTAGAACCTGCAGAATATAAAAAAATCAAAAAGGAGTCATAGAATAGAATACTTTAAAAATCTGGATTTTACTGATCTGGATATTGTCCAGCGCACTGCTAATATACACATTATTAGTTTTGTCGAATACAAAATCGAATGTTGTCCTGGCTTCTTCTTCATTGCTTTCTTGCCTAGTAAAGTACCAGGATTGATGCGACTATCACGCACAGTGTCAGTTTCAAAATATCCAAGCACATTTAATCGACACATCAAAATTGTGACACGTAAAAAATTTGGCGAAAATGGCGTTATGCTTTGGTTACATTCGAACTTAGCTCTTCCTTACTTGTTTTACTTTCCGGTTATCTTAAATAAAATATTTAATTAATATTAATGGGCAAAATTACGTTGGTTAGGTTAAGGTCGGTTAAAAGGTCGATCCCAACTTGGATCTCACTTGGAGAGCATAGAACGCCGATCCATTGTGGATCGCTAAATCTAAATCTGCTATAGTTTAATTCATAAAACCCTCACAAATAAGCAAAGCGTTTCGAAACTGTCACAAATTGGTTAAGAGTGCTGATATAAATGATTCCTGGTTAGCCAAAGGTATGACTGCCGAGATGTTTCGACCTCAGTTATGCAAAGGTAAGACAATCGGGAAGAAACTTCTGTCCGACAAGATTTTTGGTTTTGTCGTGTAAATGCATATTGGACAATGCCTAGCTACGATGGCAGAAAGATGTACTTTGTTAAGAGCAAGTGGTTCAGTAGATCTTGCAGAAGGCCAAAATACAGGGTAGGCCATTTAAAGTTGACCCATTTGTTTGTTTGCCAAAATTAAGGCGTCGCGGATAATCAGCTGGGTTTAGTTTTTGTGCCATTTGAATTTTATATGGAAACATCTTCAAATCTTTATGAATTATGCGTCGGAGAGTGGTGCGAGAGATGTCTAATTCCTGAGAGCGGCGATAACTCGATGTCGATGGAGTCTCCTCAATACTGGCTCGTACAGCTTCGATATTTTCATCAGAACGTCTTGTGCGTTGTCTGGATGCATGACTGGCATTACTGAGATTACCGGTGTTAACAAATTTTGCGTATAAAGACTTAATTGTGTTCTTAACTGGAGCACTTTTCACTTTATTTTTTTTTGCGAAACGCACGTTGAGTTAACACAATTGAAAAGTTATTTTGAATATAAAGCTGAACAATTTCAGCGCGTTCTTTTGGAGTGTACTGTTCCATGGTATAAATTGTCTTCGAATGACGCTTCTAACGCGGTATGACATTAGCCGATTTGTCAGCGCTGTTAAAAGTTACAGCGTTGCCAGATGGGTCAACTTTAAATGGCCTACCCTGTATTATCGGATTCACACAATAGCGGGTCATCCACCATCGGCTGCTAAGTGCGTGCGAGGTCCAGTGCCAGAACGCAAGATAACACTTGACAAGAGGGGCCATTGAATAGTTTATAAGAATGTTTGAAAATGAAATCGCGAAAAAACAGTGCCTTTCAAGAAGGAGAAAGTTCTGTTCACACAAAATAATGCACTACGTGAAGCAATGATAAATTTTAATAAATTCGAATTGACTCGCCAGCAAACTTTTCAGTTTTCAGGCCTCAACTGAATACTGGAAGGAAGTAGAAGCATTGAAAAGGAAATCACAGAGAACAAAAAATCATTTTCGAATAATTGCTATGTTTGAATGTTTAAAATAAGTTAAAAATAAGATATATTTTTGTCCGTTTTTTTTTTTTTTTTTTAAAGCCCTGCATTTAGAGAGCTCAAGCTAGTTGTGAGTCACCTATATATTTTCTGATTCACCGGCACTATTTACGGAAGCAGCGCTTCTTTCTCCAGTCTTATCTTTATTCCGGGCAGCTGGCAGATGATGTGCCGTTGAGTAGTTAATGTGAAGTTGTCATCCTTTAAAATGCCAGCGTTTGACGTGAATTTCAATATGTTTTACGTTCACACTATTGACATCTCTTTCAGCGTTTCATGCGGCGGGACCCCAAGTATTTAAAGCATTCACTTGCAGATTTCATGATTAATTGAATAACAATATTTCGTTACTTATATATATACTATGATTGATAAAAAATCCGTTTACAATTAGTTTAGTACAAGTCGTAACACAACATTTGGCTCCATACTCCATTACAACAATCTAACGAAAGCTGCTCTGCTTTTAATTACCCTTCTGTCGATGCATAATGCTAAATGATATCTAAGTTTATCAAGCCACCGGTCAGGAGAGGAAATAAAATATAGAATAGTCTAAAAATAAACAAAAATTCTGGAAATATCATATGGATTATTAACAACGGCAAAGTTTTGCTTGCTTTTCGGGTGTTGTGCATACACACATGGTTCACCATTTCGGCTAATTGAGATTTTCTTAAACTGGTAATTATCTACATATAACTTGGCAGGCAGCATGTAACTGATATGTACCTGCCACTAAGCTTATGGTGGACAACATCATCGGTGAGCCGTCTATTTCTCAGCCGCTTCCCGTTCCAACGACGTCAATGAAAAATGTCACACTTCATGTTGCGTGCAAAGGCTTCCTGCTTGTTTTGCACTATTTTCGCAGGCGCGTTGCTGATCACTGCCCAAGTACACTGGCTGCCCATCAAAGCGTTGGTTTTTGTTTGTACATAAAACATTTTTCGGTTAATTTATTGAGCTCGACTGCGTTTGACAGCGCAACGTTGTTAATTTTGCACGACTTTTTGTTTTTGCCCAAAGAAAAGTTGCTGCCTTGAGTTGCTTACACTCTTATCGCATTTCCGGCAATTTCTCCCGAAGCCAGCCGGTAGCATATCTCGCTACAGATGTTTTTTGTCTTATTTAACAATCCTGAACTCCGTTAAATCGTTAATCGTTCGACTGCTTCATGAAAAAAGTTCACATTTTCATTTTATGGGTTTGCTTATTAAGAGTTTTCCGCGCGAAAAACCTCTATGTGTATGTTCGTAAGTATGGATATATTGCTGGCAGCCGCAATAAGTATGAAGTGGGGCAGTTGGCCAGTGAGACAAACTCATTCGAGCGTGGTCAATTTGTCGTAAATTGTAAGTTTATATTTTCCAATTTTTTGCTTCGACTGTAATTTGCTTTTGCTCTGCGCCGAACCTACATATGTCTGTATGTACATTGGTCGGGTTTTCTCCACAACTTATCTAGAGCTGTTGCTGCTGCTGTTGTTGTTGTGGCGCACGCACTTGCATATCCGTGTTTCGTGATAACGCCGATTTCCTTAGTCGCTGGCCGTTCCACGCCGCTGCGAGCGTTCAATATTTATAAGCATCATTTGCAATTTCCCGCTGCGACGACTTCGCTCTGCGCAAAACACAAAAAAAAGTCTGCTTTTCAGTTGGCGCAATTGTTGCTTTTGTTGTTGTTGTTGTGCTTGTCGCACTTGTTGTGGCACTAATTTATGTATTTCAAAACAATTGTGGCGGTTTCTTTGTGCACACACAACATGAACATATTGTTGTTGCCCGTGGCCAGCTATTATGCCACACACACGCAACGCGGCCAGATTTCAGTAATGAATTGTGCGCGTACGCACTTCTCTCAAGCTGTGTGAAATAGTGCAAAATGGCTAAATTGTATGTAAAAAGTCATGCGGTGTCTTCCTGCTTTACACTTGTTATATTGATGGCGGTCATTGAGATTGTCGGGTGATGAAGCCGATTGCGCGCACGTCGCTTCGCATTTTACAGATCCTGCTTTGGCGCATAAACAAGCCAAAAATTAAACGAAACTCCAAGCGAAATTACTTAACCGGCGATTATGCCGTTATTCATTACAATTGCATTTTTATAACTTTGTAATTAATTATTTTATGATTTCTGATTTATGAACCTTTCTATCGGATTTGGATAAACACCTTTTGCCTTTTATTAACCAGTTCACAACGAGGAAAGCTTTATAGATAAATATATAGGCACATACCCATTAGTTCTTTAATTATAACAATAACTGTTAAGTATTTTAATGGCAGGCCAAGCCTAGCACTGGATACCCTCCCTCTATATAGTATAAAAGTTATTTGCTCTCCAGCATTTATTTGTATTCGAAAAACTTCAAATGCGCACCTTTCCTAACCGTTCGATTCCAAACGTGGTTTCAGGCAAGGCGACCCCTAATCATGCGACTTCTTAAATCTATTTCTGTAGAAAATAATTCGAGCTGCAGATCTGAATAGAAAAGATACAATCTTCTACAAGAGTGTACAACTACAGACGTACACCGATAACATCGCCCTTAGTTGTGCTGTATCTATGTTGAAATATCTCCTGCCATCAAACAAACAGTCGTCGCACTAGAGACTTGGGTATGAAATCGCTGTTGATTGTCATAACTTCGAAGTCGTAGATAATTTCGTCTATCTTGAAACCATCATTAACAACAATGTCAGATTCGAAATCTAACGAAGAATAACTCTCGCCTAAAGGTGGTACTACGAACTGAGTAAGCAATTAAGAAGTAAAGTCCTCTCTCGACGAACAAATACCAAATTCTCGAAGTCATTCACCATCCCCGTCCTGCTATATGGTGCAGATGCATGAATGATGACAACTTGTGATGAGTCGACGTTACGAGTTTTCGAGAGAAAGGTTCTGCGGAAGATTTATGGTCCATTGCCAACGACGAATACCGCAGTCGATGGAACGCTAGCTAGGTCATGTCGTCCGAATGGATGAAAACACTCCAGCTCTGAGACTGTTTGACACAGTACCCGCCGGGGGAAGCAGAGGAAGAGGAAGACCTCCATCCTTTGGTAAGACCAGCTGGAGAAAGAATTGGCTACACTTTGTATCTCGAATTGGCGCAACATTGCGAAAAGGAAGAACGACTGGCGGTGCTACGCCAATTAACGAGCAGAGTACGGAAAAGATGTGTTTATCGAACGCCAGTGTCAAAATTGGTTTGCAAAATTTCGTTCTGTCAATTTCGATCTTGAGGATTCACCACTTTCTGGAAGGACTCTTGTAGCCGATGTGGACAAAATAAAGTCGTTAGTCGATGAAAATCGTCAAATAATAACTCGAGAAATTGCTGAACGATAACTTTTGTTTGATGCGACCGATCACAAGCACATGAAAAATTTAACACGCTTCGAAATTTTATTAAAATAACAGAAATAATAATTTTTGACATACAGGCATACTATTGTTATAAAAAAGTATTCTCTCCGAATTTCCATAATATATCTCACAGATGGACCGATAATTTCGATAAAAGTCGCAACCGGAATTGGGATCCACATATTCGGTATATGAGGACTTAAA
Organism: Bactrocera correcta; assembly: GCA_027475135.1. Lineage (NCBI taxonomy): Eukaryota > Metazoa > Arthropoda > Insecta > Diptera > Tephritidae > Bactrocera > Bactrocera correcta. The sequence continues at coordinate 84,423,371 of CM050326.1, forward strand.
TATTTTCTATCCGAGTTTTTGGTCATAAAGTGATAAAGCGCTCTATTCGGGCAAAGTTTTTTATTTTCATTCTAGGAAGTGAATGTATCAGATGGAACTTAATAATTGGGTTATATGAGAAGTAGTCGTGGTTGTAGTAATATTTGCTTTGTTTGCATGAATTTCAAAGTGACATTATAAACCAAATTTGGTCGATATCGGTTGAGTAGAATCTGGGATACATATGACTTTTCACCGAAGTGTGGGCAGTGCCATCCCCATTGCTCGTTTTTCACCTCGACACTAATAGCCGTCTTGTATCATGCCGGGTGTAAATTTGAATGCTTCTGGAGTATTTATTTATTATTAACTAGCTGACCCGGTAGGCGTTGTCCTGCGTGAAATTATGTGTTTTAAAATGAAAAGAAAATTTAATTTATATTGTGTTTGAAAAGTCATTTATTTGCGATTTATCCAATTTTTTTTCAATGTAGCGTAGTTTTTTTCGGTATGTAAATGTACAGAGAGGATGGCTTTCCAACTTGAGAACGCGTCACATATAGCTGGCCGTGTGAAAAACATGGCATTTCCAGATTTATGTCACACACTTCTAGCGACTACCATTGTGTCCTGTTAATTGTCATTTCAAATGCAATTTTTCCTGGAAACTGAATAGGTTTGAACTGAAATGGCAAATTTTTGGAACTCAAAGGAATTCGTAGAATCAAGCAGTCTGCCCCTTGTATTCGAAAGCTGCAAAACAATCAATCGGGTTCCATTACACAGTTTCGGCGCATGAAGATTGGATAACATGATAATGACAGATCCAACTTTGAGACGCAAATGAAGCGGCGGCATACCGAGCCTCCCCAAAGAAGAAGTTTTACTGGATAATTCACGGCTTCGTATTCATTGTCAAGACGATCATTTTATATGAGCGCAAAGCTCACGGAATTTGACATAGAATCTTCCAGTTTAAGTCATTAGCATCGGTGTTTTTGGCTGCTAAAATTGAAAAAAGGCACGTGGAATTGGTATCAAACGCCTGGAAGTATCAGTCCGAATTTTTCTATTTCCAATTCTTATCGGTTGTGGCACGTGCAGTGTGTGCCGTCACACCGTCTTGTTGGAAGCACATGTTTTTCACTCCCAATTCATCAAGTTACAGCAAATAGAAATCATTGATCATTGCTTTGTAGCGCTCACCACTCACAGTAACCGTTTGGCCTACGACGTCTTTGAAAAAAAAAAGGTCCTAGGACTCCTCCAGCGAAAACAGCACAACATACAGTGACGTTGAGCGAGTGTAATAGCCCTTCGTGGATTACACGCGGATTTTCAGTACCCCAGAAGCGTAAACTTTCCTTATTAATGTATCCGCTACGATGGAAATGGGCCTCATCACTCATGATTATTTTTGTTGAAAAACCATCTTCTTTTTGGTGGTGATTAAAGATGGCTTGAGCGTATGTTGGACGCGATTGGTGGTCAGCAGCTGGACTTGCACGGAAAAATCTTCAAATTTTGTACTAAAATTCGGTGTAAACACAGTTGACTGATACCCATTTGCGTGGCACGTCGTCTGGTCGATGTCGACGGTGCTTCCATGACATCCTCGGCAGCAGCAATATGAGCGGCTCAACATCCAGTAGGCGTCGGACTGCCAAGAAATCTGCGACTAAATTCACATTGTGCCAAAGTCACCGACCGATTATTGGTCAAATAAATAGTAACCAATAATCTGCGTTCTGAAACAGTGTAGCGTACCATTGTTTATTTACGTGTATTTCGCATGTGTTTACTACACAATTGTCAAAACAGAACTGACATTAGAGGTTAATTGCAAAATTTATAGCATCTTCTGTAGTAGAATTACTTTTGCGCCATCCTGTATATGATGAGTATTTATGCAATGTGATGTGACATCACGTCACTTTTGTCTGGGAAATAGAAAAGGGCTGTTTTTAGAGTTTTCCCGGAAATTATTCGATTATTTCTCGCCTTTTAGACCTACCCTGGACTACGACAAACATTTTAAAACCAAAATCAGCTCAATCGACCGAGCCATTCTCGAGTTTTAATCAGACTAACGAACAACAATTCATTTTTATTTAAATAGATTTATCGCGCTCAGGCGTAGTTATCCTTCGATTTTATCTATTTTAGAGTGTTGGTTGGGGCTCTTAGTGATTAGTCCTGAGCAAAAATAGAGAATATATAATATCATAAAATGTTTAACACAATAATAAAATTGCTCTAAAAACCCTAAATTACTTATTAAGGGCGTCTTATACGTCCGATTACGCCCATCTGCATATTCACCTTTTACTCAATCTTTTTTCACATCACTTTCCATTTTTCTTCTCACCACAATATAAACGAACATACATGTTTTATATCCTTAAGATGGTATATTAAATTTTCTACGAAGTGTGAAATACCCAGAAGGAAACATCGGAGACCCTATAAAATAGGTAAATGATCAGCATGGCGAGCTGAATCGATTTAGTAATGTCCGAACTAGTTTCTGAGGTTTTTGAGATATCGATATGAAATTTTGATATGGCCATTTTTCTTCAAGGAGCTGCTCATTTATCTGAACCACCGATGTCGAAATACTATAGCATATACTGGCCATACAATCTTAATGGCCGGAATCAAGTGATGGAGAGAAAATTTTTTCAGTTACTAAATGTCTTCACGAAACTCTGCATATGTTATTCTTTGAGGCAACAGTGTCAATTTTAGAAATTTTCCAAATCAAGTCACTAAACCATACAAACTGTCCGATCAAAATTAATTTCTTGAAAGGTCCTAATGTGCACACTTACCCGTCTCTGGCTGTTTAAAATATTGTTTAAGAAATCGTTTATAGTAATCTGTATTTGAAATTGGATTTGCTAATGTTTCTTGACATTTTCAAAGTAGACATAGTTACGGCTAACTACTGTTTTGCGCCGCCTTTTAAGCCGTTAAAAGTGAACAACAACTACACGTATGGCATTATGCAACTTGACATTGTGTTTGTGGTGAACGAGTGACTGTCTGTCTGTAGACACGATCGCTGAATGGCGTCTTGTACGTTTCGCTGAATGTTTGATTGGCTTTGCTTTCATTAAAGTGCATACTTCCAATCTCTACGCACTCATAATGGCAATTAAATCATTTGCCATTGGCAATTATTATATTTATTTTGGCTTATGAGTGGTGCTTTACGAGCTTACGTAGATAAAATATTGTCATTGTTATCACAATGAAATATGTCAAAATTGTCTCTGATTCAATCTTTTACGAGATCTTTAGAAGGACTTAATGGTGATTGATCGATTTTAAAATTAGCTGTTGTGCAAATATTGGTTTGCTCAAGAGACATAGTAATTAAAGTCCAAGTTTTATTATTTTTGTTGATTTTCGAATGAAGTGGAGGTAAAGCGTATCCCTTTGTTAAAGCGTAACTTTAGTTAGTAAATATGTACATATGTAAGTTTGCTGGTGTTTTTGTTTACGCAAGAAACTGAGGATCGTGTAATCAGAAATTACTCCTTTCGATTAACAAACGACTGGAAGAATGATTAAATGAAAAACGACTGAGTTAAAGTAATTTAAATACTAGCCGATTGGTGACCACGGTTCGGAAAGCAGTATTAATACAGCTATAATAAAATGCTGAAATATTGAAACGTGAGTAGCTGAGGAAGAAATGCGAATTTAATGTTACAGAGAGTTTTCGTAAGAACAATAATATCTGATCTAATGTTCAGGTCTTTTGTTTCAGAGAACCGATACTAATTATCCAAATATATATATTTTAAACTAGTCAAAGACATTTGAGTACAAACATTATTAAAAATGCTTTGCTATCGTTTGTCGACCATCTGTTCGCTTCACGTTTTCCCTCTTCAGAATTTTATTAATGGAAACGGTTGGGATCAAGCAAATATTTTATGTACTATATAACTTGAAGTACTTAAAGTAATAATATCAAGATCAAAAGATAGTGGCATGAACGATTTTTTACCAAGCTTTCTAAAGGCGATTTAATTTAAGCAAATCATTGATATGTCTCAAATCTTCACGAGTACTTTCGAAATCGTCCTTGTAGCAATAAATATATGTATGTACCACCATTTCGTGCAATCAATAGGTATTACTAAGTACCCATAGGAGAGTATAATTTTATTTCTTCTTTCATTGTCATATTTTTTTACATTCAAACTTTTTCACTCTAGTGTACTTATAACCCTTATTGTTAAATGCGTATATTGCCGTTTATATTTCAGGATTTTGCTATCTACATACATAGAAACTCACAATTTTATCGTAAAGTTGGTTTTTTTGATCGTATCCTTACTCAGAACGTCTTGACATCGCAAGATTTTTTTAGTATTGTTTACTGTAACTTCAAATAGTCTTCTCGTCCAAAAAAATAGGAATCAAAGCGCGAGCTTTCGAAGTAAATTAACTCATCAAGAGTGCTTAGTTGAACTTAGTTCAAGTTTTGACGATGAACCTCCAACAAGAACAAGTGTTAATCAATGGTATGGTGAGTTCAATCGAGGTTGTAAATCACTGCAAGAAGAATTTCGGGAAGGTCGTCCAGCATGCAAATCAGTTGTTGCTTCGGAAACTATTGATGTGTGCAAACTGATATTGCAAGATGGTCGTGTGACCTATCGTTAGGTTGAAACAACTATGTATAGGCATTAGTGGGACCAGTATAGATTCGAAATTTCATGAGCATTTGACTGTAAAAAAATTCGTTCATGTGGGATCCCACACAATTTGTCGATCACTCATAAAAGACTTGTGTCTTTTGGTGGAGAGAAATGTTGATAAAATACGATAGCGATGCTTTGAAACATGTCTATGGATGTTTCAATATGAGCCGAATCCAACAAAAGTGGTTCGCGCATGAGTACTACCAAGAAATTGGTTGCTTTTTTTTTGGAAAAAATGGATACGTCACAACCATTTATTTGCCTTTCGTTTTAGATTAATGGCATTTGATAGGATTGACAATTGTCTGATTTGCCGGAACACCACATACATATATTCGATGGCTAATTTTGTCGAATTTTTTGATGTTCTCGTAGTACTATGGAGCAGCTTCTTGGCTAGAAAAGTACGTTTGTAAAATTTTGAATCTATATCTTAAAATCTGAAATATGTACTAGTTTGGATATATACATACAAGCAGACAGACATTCCTACTGTAAATTTTTAATTTATACTTCGCGTGTTTTCTGAATCGCATTCTGGTGACATTTGATCCTGACTCCCTTGGTGGTCTGGAAAAAATAAAAAGAAATTCTTAATAAGTAACTTAACCATTTTTTGAAAAATGGCGACTGCCTGAAAATAAAAATCATTTTTTACGCTTTTTTTTGAAATTCCTGAATTTTTTTAAATTATTAAATTGGTTGTATGGAACTTGAGATAATGCCGATACCGTGTAGAAAAAAGGAGTTTCGAGAAAAACGCGTTTAAAAAAGTGAGTCTACTTACCTACCGGGCAAGGTACTGCGTCACTAAAGTAACTGTCGCTCTTGAAATAATTTTAATTTATAAAAATCCTTTGGAGGATATGTTCTCAAGGGTCTCAAACTTTAAATGTATGAAAATAAATCGAATTTTTCAAAATTCTAGAGTAGAATACCCCAATAAGTGTATTGCAGCGGGAGGGATTACTTTGAATGAAACGAAATGGACAAAATTCACCTTTAAATTTGATCACAGTAGTATATATTTTATAGCGTTTTTGAGAGAGTAATTTCTTTTTGCTTGCACTCTCCTTCTTTCTAATAGGTATCTGTTCCTGGCATTACAGATATAAAGTTCAAACACAAATGCAAACCGAACAATCTAGTTACAAGTATAATTAGATACCTAGATAATTAGATTGATAATTTAGGTGTGTCCCGTAAAAGAATTTGGGTCGATAGGCTATTGAACTAGTTGTAACTACTCGTGCTTCAAATTCGCCACTGCCAAAAAGAAGAAAAACTGATTGAGTGTCTTGCATGTCTAACAACTAGCTGAGCCGTGATATTACTCACGTAAAGTTAATTATGAAATGCTAAGGATCTATCATATATGATAATACATATGTGTGATTTAATAATTAAATATTATCGGCACATAAAGTAGTTTCATGAAAATTGTTCATTAGAGCAGTTCAATTAATTACGATATTGAAAATAGATTACATGCTTTAATGGAATTTCAGAAGCGTTGCTGTTGTAATTAACTTTTTATCTTGCTTTATAGTTAATACAGTATAGCATGTACTTATGTATGTATACTGTCATAGTAGATCAAACCAAAAAAATGTTATATAAATTAGTAAAAACTAGAAAAGCTGAAGCTGCTGAAAAATAATCTGCTCTACACTATCACCTTATCGAATTTCTCTATACTTTACTTTCTGTGGTATTTTGTACAAAGCCTGTGTACATATGTATATTTGACTACGTCTGCGTAAATTTTTCGTAGCAACCTTGAGTATTTCAATGTAATTTGACAGCTTGTCATAAACAATTGGCTCACCATTGGCTGCTTATTTGGAATTCAAACGCTTGTTGTTATTGTCAAATTATATTTGTGACAAATTTACTTTTGAAAAGTTGGTTTTATAACATTTCTTGCTTTCAACTAGTGAATAAATTGTGCTACAAATTTTTATAGGAGTTTGAAAGTAATAATTGTAGTAATTATTCAACTTCTTCAAATGGTAATTTAATAGGAAGGATCTGATTTTAATTTGTTTACAGTCTTAATATCATAACATCACATAACAAGGCAATTAAAAGCCCCTGGCCTGACACATAGGCGGCGCTACTAGAGTTAAATTCTTACGGGTTTTAATTAGCCCTAACCTTCAAAAGGCGGGTGTATAAATTGACAGCTGTCGATTCATTAGTTTGTGGATGGCATCATATTGAGAGAAATAACTTTTGTTATTGTGAAAAAATTTATAAAAATGTACTTCGCGTTTTGATAAAATATTGCCTTATAAAGAGTAAAAATATTGTTGATACGGAAACTTTGCTTGAAGACGAGTTTTCGGGCATTGCTCAAGATAAATCAGCTACCAAGGATTGATATGCCGTGTTTAAACGTGCTGAAATGAGCACCAAAGACGGCGCAAAAGAAGTTGTTACCGACGAATATATAAACAAGGTCACAAATGACTTTATGGATGACCGTAAAGTGCCATGGGAGTTGATGACTCGGAGCAGTGTTTATAAATGTTCAAGCGTAATAAACACGGGTTGTTGCATCGATATGTCACAATGGATGAAACATGGTTTCATCATTTCACACTGCAGTCTACTCTACGGTCATCCGAGTGGGCTGCAAACGATAAACCCGCTCCAAAGCGCGGAAAAACGCAACCTATGTATTCTGCTGATAAGAACGATAACTTCTCAGACCTCACTGACAGATCACCTCGCCGAAACTTACGCCTATTTTGCAGCAGTGAAATGTTATCGAAAAGTTATAGGATCGCTATAATCAGTTTATAACCCCCGAAGGGAACTATTTTACGTTTTACTATGGTAGGTTCATGGTAGGAACTCTTCAATTGACCTATTAGAAGCAGTAGTGTTCTTTTCTGCTGGATAAAATTACACCTGTTATAGATTATTGCCTCAAAAAATATTAATTAAAGGCCAAATTATGGCAAAAATCTAAGCAACGGTTGTCAATGCCTTATACCTTTAAGTACTTCAAAAAAAAATTTTTTTACTTCAATTTGTTGTTTTAATCTTTACAGTAGTGTACTTCTCAAGGTCGCAAGGTAATTAAGGAGTAGTGTACTTATACGGCGATTTGTATGAAGCCAGATCTATTAAATCTCTGGAATGGACGACAAGAATTACTTTTGCATCACCGGGGGTGATCTGCTTATTAGTATTTACAAATGCATAAGCTTTTGATGTCAGATGTCTATTTGTGAAGTTTCTTACTGAAAATTAAGTTACTCAAGCTTCGTCAAAGATTCTGGGAAAGCTAACGCAAGTCGTTAAAACGATATTTTCAAAAAGGCTGACAGGCGGATCTGGGTTAAATGAAAAGACTTAAGTGCATGCAGGATCACAAAGAACATTTGCAAGGGCGCATAAGGAATGAACGCATCCTTTTTATTCAAACGGTCTCGAAAAGAGTGCTGATCGGTTGTTAGCCTAGGGACAGGTAACCACGTACTGGCGTCACATGGGAGCCGAATGGGCAGTAGAAGTCACATACATAGAAAATGCAGGAAAATATACATGAGAGAGACGCTGGAACACCGTTTTTCTTTTCAAAAGTCGAAAATTATTCACGATTTGCATTATATATCTAGGATCTTCGCCGCTCAAAAGGCTAGATGAAGTATCAAAGTTAAATATTAAGCCGTTGATTACATAATTCATTTAGCATCTTTTATGATAATAAATATTGATGAAACTTAAGCTAAAAGGTGCTCCACTGGTAATTGGCGAAACTCGTGTCACTTGTCCTTTGTCACAAATGCAGCAATTTTGTTTGATTACATACCCATTGAGCCAGAAGTGAGCCCCATCGCTGAACAATATTTGGCTCTAAAACTTCGGATCTTCTTGACACTTTTCATGAGCCTCTGTATGGGCTCTTTGGAAGGTCAAGCGGCTTCAGTTCTTGGACAAGCTTTATTATGTATGCTCTCAATTTAAGATATCGACGTAAAATTCATTTTATACATCACCTGAGTGGCTGTGAACGGCGCCGAATCGACTCTCCATGGTCTTTGAGAATATTCTCAGCTACGATTGCTCACTGACGTGGTCAATTCTGTTGAATATTATCCAATAATGAATGCTGAGCCTGAAGATGGCTGATGGTGTTGCGAACACTAGTAAGCTGTTGAGCGAAACACGCGAAAGACATTCTTTAAAGAACGTGAATTTTCGTAATAATCTTCCATAATAAAATGCCAAACAATACTGAACAAAAATAACATGACAGCTGAAAGTATTACCTAATCTAAGTTGGCCTCTTTTCCTGATGAGAAAAAGTATATGGAACCTTAATTACTAATTATAGTACAAGAAGCAATATGTAGAGGCATTTTCTTCTTCTTTATTGCTGTAGACACCGCTTACGACAGCGCGTCAGTCGTTCTTTCTTTTTGTTCTTTTTGCTGCTTAGTGCAAATTGGAAATTCCCAGTGTAGCCAGGTACTGGTCTTTCCAACAGAATGGAGTTTTTCCCTCTGCTTCCTCCAGCGAGTACTGCGGCGAGTACTCTCAGAGCTGGAGTGTTTTCATCCATTCGTACGACATGACCTAGCCAGCGTAGCCGCTGTCTCTCATTTCGCTAAACTATGTCAATGTTTTATATTTCGTACAGCTCTTCGTTCCATTCACTGCGGCCTTCATAGATTTGAAATCGATAGGGGATAGTGTAGATCCTCTTTTCCAAGATTTGGCGCATTGTGAATATCTGATCAGTTGTTAATTTTCCAGGCCTAAAATCGCACTGTTAAATTCTTTAATCTTTCACACAATATGCTTAATAGAACCCTATCGACCCCCACCGCTTTGTTGTTCTTCAGGCGGGTAATTGCTAATCGCACTTCTTCATGGTCGGGCAATGGAACGTCTGCTCCATCGTCATCGAGTGGGGATCTCCATAATTTCAGTATACTCTGTGCATTAGTCACTGGATTACCTCTGGGGGTTCTACAATGGTATGCTCTGGTCTTGAAATCTTTTGCTAGTCGCCACAATTTTTACGCATTGCCACGGTCGGCCAGTTTGCCAAACTACTCCTACTCATGCTTTTCTTCCTCTCTTTTTGTTTGACTGTAAATGCAGTCGGTTTTCTCGATAACTCTCGATTTGTTGTGGTGGATTATAACGTAGCGAGGTAGGCAGTCTGTTCTCAAATGAGATTAGGTCAACATATAAATGAAAGTTAATAAGTTAATACAAAATCAATTATGCTTTTAATGCATTAGTAACTTCATTGAAAATTAAAATTTTTATTCATTGGCAACAATTTTGAGTATTAAGTTTCACCAGCATTTGGAAATAATTTGCCGCCTTAGACTTGCACAAAATGCGAGTGCATAAAACATTAAACTTAGCACTTCCTGACGTACTTAGTTACCCAGTTAGTTTTTTACGCTATCAAAAGTAACTGACTTTCGCTAACAAGAACCACTCCTGGCTTACTTTAGTATTAAAACCTGGTCGAGTTCTTGTATACCAAAAACAAAAGCTGTAAACTAGTTTACTATTTCTTTCTAGATTTCTTGCCAGTAAAAAATGGCTAGAGCAAGCAGCAACAGTCAAAAGCATTCGGTCGAGTAGCGGTAATTACGAATGACCACCACGTGCTCTTTCATTCGTTGATATCCGTAAGTTTCGCTTAAACCAAAACCCATACGAGAATTGGCTCGTAGGCAGGCAGATACGAGCGATCGAGCGGTCACTTACTAAAACTACCGGTTCGAAACAGCTGATCGAGCGTGCCAGGTGTGCCACGAAAGGCATTGTAAACAAAACCCATGGCACACACAATAAATACAACCGCACATACGCTAAAGTGCGCTGTTCATTTTCATTCATAAAAACCGGAGTCACCGATTGCTATCAGCCAATTCATCCGCTCGCCAGATCGTTCATTTCGATTTGATCGAGAGAGTCGCAGCTCAAATTTGAGCACTGCTCGGCCAATAGATTTAGCAAGCAGCTTAAAACACTGCAACCTTTATGGAGCAGCGAACAAACGGTGTTGGGCGTTCGTGAAGAGCGTACGCGTTCATTGTTTTCGTGAGGTAACATGCTTATTGCGATTTTGCGCTAGTGTACTTAATTGAAAACGATGTTGCAGCTTGCTGACTTGTCGTGGAAAGATGTGTGTTTGAAAAGTGGAAAACGAGTGAAGTAAAACATTTGTTTACAAAAGAAAGACTATGAAAAGTTGTTGACAATACTTAGTGATGCATCAATGAGAAATACATATATACCGTTATAATATGAATATTAGTTTTCCCTCACGCTTCGACAACATTTCAGCTATTTCGCTTTGAAAACGTGTCTTTTGAAGGGAAAAGTCGTGCGAACGAATTTCGGCACTGTCGCTGCAGCACACGCGTCTAACTGCGCATACTCGGGCATGCATATGCAGCGCTCGTGGCAGCTGCAGTAAGATAAATCACAGCGCAACGGCGACTTTCATCAGCAACAGTCGGCCATTATAGTATCATCACCGTCATTAGTGAGTGAGTGCTGCAGTCGCTGTTGTTTCAACGCTTCGAAATAAGTGATTTGGCAAAGTTGTTGACTCGAGCGCGCTTCAGCGTCGAAAATCGAAAGTGCTGTGTGCTGTTACTTATGTGGCACGAACGCTACAAATATAACTGACTTGTGAGCAAACGAAGCAATCGCCTTTTAGAAATAAAAGCAAAACAATATAAAATGAAATGAAAAATAGTAACAACAACAAGTGATTGATCGGCAATTAAAGTGCGATTAGTATTGATCTTTGATCGGTGATCGGTGTTCGTTGATCGTTGATCTTTGCAGAAACGAAATGTAAATCTGAAATCGAGTGATTAAATGAGTGACAAAAGAAAAACTGGTGTCGGCGGAAATGTGTCTGCATGTGTTTGCATAATAATTTATATTTTAACGTTTATTCATGAATAATGTGGCAAGTGCATTGCCGTTATGTAGCAAGACAAAATTATTGATTTCCGTGTGCAAGAAAATGTGAATAAATACAACGCAATAAAGCGCACACGAAGCAAAATAAACAATTTTAAAAATAGGAAGAAAAAAATCAAAAATAAATAATTAAAAACAAAAAAAAAAGAAAAAGAAAGCAAAAATAAGCAAAAAAAAAAATGTTTAAAAAGGAAAAAAGGAAGACTCATAAAAAATGCGCAAAACTCATAACGTTTTCGAACATAATTTAAATTTTTCAATTAATCACAATCGTTGGTTCGAAAACAATCTATCGCCTTTTATTTATAAAATAAAATAATAGAAAAATAAAATTTTTTTAAAATTATTTTGTTGCTACTTTTTGCAGTGTTACCTTCTCAATTAATGTTTTTTATACTTTTTTTTTGTTTTTCTTTTTGTTAATTTTTATTTTGCATTCCAGTTTGCACGCGATCGCATTGAATTCGATAAGTTTCTGCTCTAATAGTTTGCAAAGCCGCGAAAAGTGTCGGTTTTCATAATTTTTACACGCCACTATTTGTTTATTTTTTATCGAAGCTCGTTTTTCTAGTTTATTTTTAGTTTATTTTTGGTTTAGCTGCACTTTTTGTGCATATTTTCCTCTGCATTTTTTATGTGGCTTCTGTTTGACTGACTGCCTGAATTACGAAACGCGGCTACGATTTTGCTAATTCCATTTGAAGTTTCTTTGAAAAAAATTACATAAAATTTTTATTAATAACTTCAAAATTACAACAAAATTATGCATGCGCAGTAGAAACCAAATACGAAACTCGAGCGCCGCCGACAGCCATAAAACCGACTTTTCCTGCGCGTAATTATTGGTTTGGCGCACAGTAGCCGCCGCCGCACTTTTTTCTCTCACTCGTTTTCTACTAGCTATACCGTTAGTCAATGGCATAACAGTGCGTTGGCCGCAACACTGACCCCACACACGTCAAATCGCATATTGGAGTCAACACTCACACGCACACACACACGAACAAACACACAAAACAAAACTGAACTCAATGCACAAAAACGAAAATTAAAGCAACAACCAGTCCCCAGCCGCCAGCTGCCAGCTGCCACAGCGCTGTGAACAACTTGCTCAAAAACAAAGGAAAAGTAGATGCTGGCATTTCAGCGGCGTCACGATCATGTTAATTTCTGCTTAAACTTTTCCCGTTTACAAAAGTGAAATTTCTCCAATTTTCACCTGCGGTCGCTTTGTTTTTTTGTTTTTTGTTTCATTTAATTATTTATATTTATCAATGTCTGCAGCCGCTGTTGCTTTAGCTGCTTATTGGCGTTGAGTGTTGTCTTAAATATTATTTTCCATTATTTTTTAGTTAAAACAAGCATAAATTTGAATTTTTGTTCAGCAAAAAACTAAAATAACCACGAAGAGAAAATTAAATAACAAACAACTAGAAATTCGTATAATATTTCATCTTCGGCGTGAGGATTAACTCTGCTCCCACTTGTGACTTTTGCAATTTATTAAAATACTATTTCAAGTAATTTAAAAATGGCATTTCAAAAACAACGCTTCATCATCGGCCTGTGCTTGCTTGTGCTGCACTCGGCAGTTACCGTCACATCCGCCAAAGACGATGTTAAGGAAGCTGTAAAGGAGACGCAAGATGATGCAAAGAAAGGTGAGTTTTTTTAAATTATTTATCAAAGCTAATTGGTACTGAAATCGTTTCCTGAAATTATTTTCCTTATATTTCATAACTTGCGAAAAAAATATTGACAATAATATACGACAGTCAACGTTATCTAGGAAACCAGGCGTAAAATTAGTTTTGTTTAAGGGGTTACATAGGTTTCCTTGGGTAAGAAACAACCTTTTTCAACAAATTTTTTCTCATATATAAAATTACATTTCATTTGAATTTTTTATTGTAAGAAACATGTACTATTAAAAAAGAAATTTTGAAATTTAAAAATATAATATTTTAAACTTGCTACTTGGACGCCATTTCCGGTGACCTTTCGATCAAAAGATGCATACACGTTGACAGGATAACTCCTTACAAGGTCCTATAAAGTGAAACGTGTTTTAGTTAACTTAACTTAACTCAGAACTTTGGCATACATTTTTACAAAAAAATTAAAATTTCAGTAAAAATTTCGGAACATATTTTTTTTCAAATAAGTAGTTGTAATCGAAAAAAGTCCCTTATCCAAGTCTTTACGAACTGTATCTCAAAGATTTGTGTAAAATTTCATGAAGATCGGTTGAGTAGTTCTAGAGAAATCTTGGCAACAAACTTAGCCTAGCCTCGAGCGGACAAGTTCTCAAGGCTGTATCTCTAAACCTATTACTCCAATCAATTTGAAAATTTAGAACAATATTCTAAGAAATTCGAGTTGTTGAAACCCGTAAACCCATGTAAGCCTTTAACCATGTTTTATAAATCAAAAAAGAATTTTTAGCATTGCTTTGTCTAAGAGTATCGTTTGATTTCAGATCGTGGATTTATTTAGGTTCTTAAATCTTGAAATTTTCACATGCCAAAATGAACAGAAACTGTGGAAACTCAACGTAATGTTATCTGTAATAACAGTACACTCAGCCGTGTATTGACCCAACCAATATTTGTTAGATATAAAGAAAAATAAATTTGTGTGATAAATTATTTTTAAGGACTCTTAGTTCTTTTGTTTTCATTATGGCCATCTTCGCTATCTTGCTTTTTGCTATACTTGTATATGTATTTCCATCTTTTCTTAGCATTTGTTCAAATTGTGTATTGAACTTTCTTTTGATAGTTCCTTGCGGCCACCATATTATCTCTGCCTCGAAGTCGCCTACAGAGGTTCCTGACTTGGCCTGGCCAACTCGACTGCATTTTAAATGTCGAAAACGTTCTTGTTACCGGGAACCCAAATTTTTATAAGATTAAGTTGACTCAACAGTGAGTTTATAAAGCCTTCTTACATTTGTTAATCACGCTGAATTTACTAATGGCGATGACAAGACCACAAATGTCCCCAGGCTACCTGTGTATATAGTAGCTCTCTGTTTACTCCAACAGGTGTTCAGTTGTGCTCCACTGTACCTAGTATTACCGCTTGTAAGATGCTAGTTGAGTTTGGTAGACGGATTGAGAGAGAGATATCAAGATCTTCGGGGCATATCCCTGCCCTACTCTGCGGTTCATTTAAGACCCATAGGTATAGACTGAAATAGTATACTCTTAAACAACTAAACTGGTTTCAATATATATATATATATATTTTTTTAAATATCAATTGGTAATTCGTAGGTAAATTTTTCGAAAAACAGATATATTACTTTTCTCGAAAAAATAGGTTTGGTCCATAGTCAAAAACAAATCAAATTTATTGTGTGGCGTAGTGAACCGACTTCAAAAAATAGCATATATAGTTTTGTTGTTGTAAAACAGTCTTACAATCAACAGAAATATCTTTTTTGATTCTCGATATTCTATTCTTGATAGGATAGTTTAAATTTTCGATCGTAATGTTTACGGTGCATATTTTTAAGAAATCAGTTTGCGTTATCTACGATATTTAGAATCTAAAAACCAAAACATCATCCTAAAGCTTTACTAGAGAGACGTTTTAGTTTTATTAGGTTCATTCGCTAATTATCTGTAAGACAAGCGGACAATGGAACGATAGATAAGGCTATAAGAAGGTACAGATTTTCTTTTGGGATGATGCCGTACTGGGTTCATTCAATGTGGAAGCAGAGTTGACACAGAGAAGAGTTGACTTAGTTTAGATTAGTTTAGG
Source organism: Bactrocera correcta (assembly GCA_027475135.1). Classification (NCBI taxonomy): domain Eukaryota; kingdom Metazoa; phylum Arthropoda; class Insecta; order Diptera; family Tephritidae; genus Bactrocera; species Bactrocera correcta. The sequence goes on from CM050326.1 coordinate 84,438,817, forward strand.
TTAGGTGGCTGATCCTCCCAGATAGAACCGGTTAATAAGGGCACTAAATTATAAATAATTTCGTTACCTATCTTAAAGCAAAACAAAAATAAACTCAATTAAGTGGTAATTAGGACACACAAAATAATAGCTTACCTTGTGTATAGTTAGAATGTCGAAAAAGATAAATTTTCCATTTTTTTCAGAGAAAACTTTTCTTTTCATTTTATTAAAGTAATATCTAGTAATTAATCGAAGGAATAAGCAAAATAAAATTTTTTGACAAAATGGCGGTTTCTCAAAAAAAACAAAATAGATTTTCGACAAAAATTTCGACCTAAAATTGGTTATGAAAAAACAATATTTATCTTTGAGAAAAAATTTTCGTTTAATTACTAAAATATATATATATTTATAAGAAGCCCATGTGGAAATTTGGCAATAATAGATTTAGCCGTTTTCGAGTAGTGTTGGTTGCCGACTTTAAAAAAACCATTTTGATAAAAAGGCGTTTATTTTTTTTTTTTTTTTTTTTTGTAAAATCGAAAGTATTCACTAAAATGATATGAAATTGTCTGTGTATTTTTAAATTTGCATATGTAAAAAATATATTTTTTTTGAAATTTCTAACTGTATATAACGCCTTAAGTATCAAAATTTTTGTATAAGTCTAAAAGTAGGAATTATATATCTGTCTTGCCACAGAAGTTATACTATTGTACATTTACTATAGTAACTACATAGTATCAAATAATATTCTTACATGAACTTAACTTTTACGGAATGCCAAAAAACTCTTATATCATATCTTAATTTGTGCTTATTTTAAGCTGTCATTTCTGCAAACATCAGAGTAGCAAATAAATAAAGGCAAGAAAATGGCAGTAACTTATCAAATTTTTGAAAATCATCCATGTCTTGATACGAATAGCAAACGTCCGCCTTCATTACTCACCATCCGCTGGGAACGTACAGCAATTTGCTCCACTTACCGACATTTGCGACTAATTAAGTAATTATAAACGGAATAAATGTCAATTAAAGACACATAAAGTATTAATATTTCGACGTAAATCAATTTCCTTAATAAAAGCTATTATAAATGCAAATCGCATTATGTAAAACGCACTTCATTAAAAACGCATCACTTCATTAGTCATTTATAGCGATTCATTAAATGAATAATTAGCACATAAACTTCCACCAAAATGTGTGGAGAAAGTGGGAAAGCGGAATGCTAAATTGTGATAAAAAACTTGAATTCAAGAGGAAGACATTTGCTGATTTGAAAAATAAGCTTAAATTTAGTTGAGATAGCGATTGTTAGTGAAGAAGCAAAGGAGGAAGACAAGGCCTCTTGGAAAGAAAATTAGAAATATGTTTGGTGCTTGTAGATTTGTGTGTAGCTTTTATAGTGTTAATGTAAAATAAAATGAAAAGAAATTAATTAGGGACTCTAAACCTGTCATAACACAACGTAAAGTCATAATCATAATTTTTTAAATTTCTTTATAAAAATTTTTGTTTAATTACATACAAAAATGAGTTTTCGCAACTACATTTCTCAACGCTCTGCTTTCGGTTCTTTATGAATTACTAGCAGCCCGTCCCGGCACCGCACGGGTTAGACAATTATTAATTTTTAGAAATTTGGATATAAAACACTTTTTTTCACAAATATTTTTATTTGTATTAAAAAAAATCCCACAGTTATATTTGTATGTAAGTCTATTTATGTTCAATTTCTTTGATGGTTTAACTGGCGGGCACTTTTGAAAAATTAAAAAATAAAAATAATAAAAATCAAAAAATTAAAATAACAGTAATAAAAAATTAATTCAGTCGTTTTATATATAAGTAAATAATAAATTATAAAATAAATATATTAAATAATAATAATATTCTTTAAAAATTAGTGTATAAAAATATTATAAGTAAAAGTAATAATTACAAAAAAAAAATAAAAAAATTAAAATACTAATTATGAAAAATTAAAAAATAAAAATAACAATAATCAAAAAATTAAAATAACGGTAATAAATAATGAATTCAGTCGTTCTACATGAAGGATTAATATATAAACACATAAATAGCATGGTTTGAATTTGGTTAGCATTTTCATTAATGTTTAAAATGAAAAAAGTTGTTGTAGTGACATAACTACAATAGTTGGGCATATGCTACCGCGGAGTTTTTTGTAGACATTATGATGTTCTTCAATATTGTTGTACATTATTTCGTTCTATCGCTAATAGTTTCGGCAGCGCATTCGACGAAAGACATTTTAATACTCATTTTTCTACTCCTTCGGTTATATTGTTCAAATTTTACTAAGAATGCCTAACTTTTTTCAAAACTAAATGTAGCCTATGTCAAATTGGAAGAATGTAGCATTCTATTGGTGAAAGGATTTTCTAAATCGGCCCAGTATTTTTTGAGCCTATTCATTACAAACATACAAACATATTAAAATAGGTACAAATCTTTCCTCTTTATAATATTAGTATAGATAACTTAATGGTACTATACAAGCATAAAACACACGTATGATTCGAGATATTTAATTTAATAAAATTTTTCTTAAAATTTTGAGGATTTTCTATTTATTAAAGTAATTGACAGAGTAAATTTCATGTAAGTCTAATTTAAGCTTTTGATTACTTGCTTTTAAATGGCTTTAACGGGAAACAAGTTTATTATCTTACTGCCATTTCACATCTGACTTTTTATTTAATTTTATTTTCGTATTTCCTCTTCTCATTACCATAAATGCTTGCGGCGGATGCTTTGGCACGCACTGCCCATTCGAGAGTCAGCTGGCAACCCATACAAAGTGTGCCACATGCTGTCATGAAGCAAACAAAGGGTATATAAGGAAATAGATATATTGTATGTACATATGTATGTAACTTATGTATAAAGTATATGATAAAATCGCATTGATTTTGGGTTAACTGAGTGATAAGCAGAGTTCAAAACAAGCAAGCAATTAATAAGAAAGAAAGAAAGTTTTGATGTCACACAAAAATAAAAAAATACGAAACTCGCAAATACTTGTTGAAAAGTGTTGAAGTAGGTACTTATCAACATGTTCTCTTGTCAGCTGGGTACAAAAAAGTAGTTGCTAGAATATCAAAATGTTTGGAGCGGAAAAGGTCAAAATTTCACTAAAACAAAAATCTCTTTCCTATACTTAGGACAATAACTGACACTTGCATCGTGACGTTGCATCGAACAATGCTCAAGATATTGCTCTCAGTGTGATGCTATCGCCGTTACTTTTGTTAAAAATGAAGGAAGTGAATTTAGTGTTTTGATACAAAAATGTTCTTGATGACAAAAGAAATGGTGGCACAGATTTGATAATTGCACCTAAGTATATTCAACGGTCAAATACTGTTTTCTTGAATTGTGAAGCAACCGTTCCAGCACAAGTAATGTACATATTGTATAAAGAGTGATCCATTTCTAGGGTCCCTACTTTTTTAAAGAACAAAAAACTGAAACTCCAAATTTAAATTTTCAAATATTTATTATCATTCAAAAGAACACTCTTTGGCATTTATTTTTGAAGATTATTTCTATCTCAGTAGGCCGATTACGTTGACCATAAGTTGAGTGAAGCACGCGAAACTAATTCTTTAAAGAACATAATTTTCGTAATAAAGTTGAACAATTTGTAAACGTTGTTCAGGCGTATATCTTTCCATGTTGAAATGCCAAACAATACTGAACAGAAAAAACCTGACAGCTTTACACGAGTGGTCTGTCAAAAAACTCTATTGAAAAACGTACCGCTACTTGGATCACACTTAGTTATTACACTTCCCAATGCGTTTGTTGGAAATGTTTAAAAGCTTTATGGTAGCCTTAAGTTTCTCAGTGATAATAAAAGGTCTCACAGTTTCGAAGGAAAATGTTTATAAAAACTCATATATTTATATTGCCTATACACGTTAGATAGATGTGATGTAGATTTGACTTTTCACCTTTATTTTTCAATGTCGTCTTGAGAGTGGAACTGGTTCTGAACCAGACTACCTGCGGTGGCGGATCCAGATACGATTCTTGGGGAGGGAAATTAAATTTATCCTTCCATTTGGTTTCAAACTTATTATTGCGAGAGAAATACAGTACAAATTATGAAACAAAAATTATCAATTCCAATTTTTAGGTAAACAAAGTGGTTATAATCGAAAAGTCAACCATATGCATGCATTACATAGTGGCTCATTTTATTAAAAATTCAAACAGAAAAACCCTTTTACATTGCGTGTTTCATAACGCAAAACGATGACTACCAAGTTTTGCGAATCTTTCAATGACTTCTTCGGCGGTGATTTCGATGTCATGTTGCGTATGAAGCAACGCTAGTCCAACTAGTCATTCTTGAAGCATGGTCGTCCTAAGCCATGTTTTGATGCTGCGAAGATAAGAGAAAGAACGTCAAGCATCCGATTAGATCATCGATTTCGTTTTCTTTTAAAAGGCTTGCTTTTTCTGGGAGCAACACGCTCAATTGGTAACCATCCAAAACTTCTTGTGAAAAACGAGCTTCCAAATCTTCTTTGATGGTATCCAGTAGAGACCCTGTAGTAATCTTCGCAAGTTTTTACGTCGTAATTTTCGCGTTTCGTTTATCGACCACATGTTCTCGGTTTCGCTTCGTCAACATCGAGTTTTTCCGCCATTTTCTTGGCTTCTGAATAAATCAATCGGAATATTTCATTAACTTTCTCCCTTGACCGAATGCGTCCAAAAAAGACGCTTCTCGTATGCATGCTTCGCCAGAAGAAAAATCGACGTGTCTGAGTACAACGCTAATCTGCAACGAGAAACATTATACTTCTGTAAATTTCTGTTTATTTTCTTGGGAACCACCACTATCCGATAGTTCAGACAATAGGCATCAAATATTTTTTTTTACGGAAATTCTACTTCTACGTAATAATTGGCAGGATGAAAGTATTGCCTGAGCTTTTCCCGAAAGATCTGGAGATTCATCGAAAACAATCGTGTAAAACTCAGCACGAGCCACTCGTTGCAAAATTTTGTCCATTATCTCTGCCCTGCAGCATTCAATTAGTTGGTTCTGAATCGTTTTACTGGTATAGGTCGCTCTTGAAGATGTGCTCCCCAGGTAATGCTCCAGAGTTGTGACACCTGAATCGTTTTGAATCTCAGCAAACCCCTGAAATTCCCTTCGTTTTGCACGGGCGTTTTATTTTTTCGAATACCTCCGTCATCTCTATGTCCACGAAGTGGGATGTTGTGCCTTCCGCAAAAAATGACCGTTTTCAAAAAGGGGATAAGTCGTTTTCTGTTCTCTTGCGTTTGCGAAAGATGTTTTTCGTTGAGAAGATTACGGACGCTTCGTTGTGCATCGTGATAGTCCCTCACGAAGTCCTTCCCCGTTGCCTTTGCATTCTTATGGCACATATTTTGAGAACGAATTTCCAACACACTCTTGATCCCAACCAAATTTCCCTAATCGATTTCCCTAATCAATTATCGTCGGAGTAAAAAGAGCTAAAGTAATCATCCTACGCCAGTTGTTTTTTCCAAGCAGCAATAATATCTGCAATTTTATGCTTATAGCTCATAGAAATTTTTTAAAATTCAAGTTATAAGCGTATTGAATTTAAATAAACTTTTCAAGATGCCTCTGTGTACTATTTTCCTTTGATTACTAAGTTTTATTTATTGCGTATAATTAATTTATTTTTCATTATTGTATATACATAATATTTTTATTAATAACAATAATAATATTTATGGTTTCAATTATTATTAAAAGCCCATAAAATAACTAGTCATGATTTCGATAAATCGAAATAAAGGAATTTAACCATTTAGCTCTGGACGAAGCCAAGCATATTAGTTTCAGAAGTTGATTAAACAATAATTGATTATTTAAACAACTGAAAAAATCACTCTGCCAATAAATAACTACATTGTAATACTGGGCATTATTAACCTTATACCGCTGGCCACTAAATCCTAAGCGCAATCAATTGTAAAATAAACCTTTTATTGAGGCAATTGTTTGCTTATTTATATGCGCAGCGCTTCCTTATTACCAAATAATTACCTTTCCAAAAAATACAACAAATCGCGTCAGCCTTTGTAATTTCTTATTTGGCAGCGCGAACGGCGTCTAGCGAATGCCACTTTGCTGCGGCAAACTACCACTAGCGCTGCCTGCTCCCAGAGCTATGCGCTGCCTAATAATTTACGATCATTGCCGCCTACTCCCCACCGTATTGTTGCCACATCCTCCCCCTTCCAGCGAACTGTGCCGCCTTGTACCTTTTGGTTAATGTGTCAATGTGTTAAGCGCTTCGCGAGGCGGTTGAGCCATTATTTGCCTACTGTATTTCTAATCTTTATCTACATACCGCTCCAGCACAATGGAATCGCACGAATTTCGCTTTGAATTCACTGACTTACTGCACTTTCACTGTTTGTTGCAATGAATTGTGGCAAACAATAGCAAGACTTCTGCTTTTTCTCTAAAACAAAGTAAAATAGCACACATGCAATTTATTTTGCAATCAATGCCACACACACACATACATAAACATGCAATAAAAAAATATTTATTAAAACAATGGAATTGCAACGAGTACTTCACTCACACGCTTCAACTGACTCACACATATTAAAAAAGCGCACAGGCAGATTCGCCGGCCATGCATAATGGCAGCCGAAACTTTTGCAATCTGCTTGACTGGGTTTTCTTTCAATTATCTTTCCCCACATTTTCCAGCACTTATTTCATGCATTTACTGCGCATTGTGCAATCTTCAGCGCTTGCCACGGCTGCTGATTGCACACAGCTTACTAAAGTATGCGCCGCTTGGGTTGAAGGCACTGAATTTGCAAAGAAAATCGAAATTCACTGAGCAAACAAAAGACTTAAGCGCCGAACTTGCGCACAGAAAAGGGCAAAATTAATTGCGGGCTAAAAGTTTTGACCCACATTGTACGCCACGCACAATTTGTAGGCAACGCATACCGTTAAAAATGAAGTTCGACAGCCAAGAAGCCCGCCAGTTAGAAGACAGAACATCACAGCCAAAGGCGCACTAAACGATGGCAACCGGGCATTAACCCGTCAAAGGCACCAGCGGCTGATACCGTTGAACGCTCAATATTGAGTTTGAGTAATATTCAATAATGCGCCAATGCAAAAATATTTAGGTGAGAGTTCATGCAGTTAATTGCTGGGATCACGCCGCACTCTTTACGAACTTTTTCTCAAAGGCACTTGAAATGTTGGCATTTTTCGAAATTAGTTATTGCAAAGTTTAAGTTATTTCACGGCTGGCAGCATTGGCAAATGTTGCGCCAAGATAATTGAAAATGCGAAAAAATATAATTGCAGGTAAATGAAAAAACTGCGCTTAACCACAACACGATTTTAGCTGCGGTCACTGGTGGCGGAAGTGTGTTGTGTTGAAATGCGAAAAAGGCAAACTTTTGTGCTTGTTTTTGCAAAAGGTTTTTCTAATTTCGTTAAAAAAGTGTTGAAAAAAATTTTAGAAAATTTTTATTAGTTCGAAAATTTTGAAATAATTGGAAAAAATTTTTATTTTTATTAATTCGAAAATTTTTAAATAATTTGAAGAAAGTTGACAGCAACAAAAAGGCAATCAAAAAATATTTATGTAAAAAATTGAATTTAAAATATTTTCTTTATTTAGTCTTTAATGAAATTTTTCCACAGCTCAAACTACAATCGTTTTATTTCGCAACGGAGTGGAACGTTATTTTCAATATTTTGAAAAAATTTTAAGAAAAAATATTCAATTGAGTGTTAAAAGCTTAAGGAAGTTGAAGGCGCGGGTGGAAATTAATGCTTAATGCCACTCACACACTGACTTTACACATGCATTTACTGTATGTTGGTATGCTTGATTTTATAAATCACTTTAAAGCTCACTGAGCACGCAATGCAGCAGCAATGCGAGTGACAACAACAGCAGGCAATCGCAAGCGGTGGCTGCCGCCGTCACAGCAGACACAGTGGGATGCCGTGACTGCCAACTTGCCGCGCCAGCATCTAAACCGAAATGTATGTGAATTCATGCATATATGTCATGTAGATATGTAGGTGAGTAATAGACAATGTTAGCAGCCGAAAAACACTGAGACACGCACAAGCATACACCTATGCATTGCTATCAACGCTGACACAATATCCCCACATCAGCCGCAGTAACCCAAATTGACAAATGATTGCGTTACATTACGCCGCTCTGATGGCAGATAGCGTCTCATTGTTTTCATGCCTGCCAAATACCATATGTGCGTCTGTATGTAAACGCGCTGCGCCAGCTGTGGTTGGTTGCACATGCGCCAAAGCGCCCAGCAGCCAAACTGTGCGGCTTGCGTGCCGAGGACAATACCAAAATCTAGACATACATATATTATGAGCCTAAAATCATGCGCTGCGTCACCTACACAAATATACAGACACATGTCATTACATGAAAGCGACGCGCATGCGCATGTCCGTGCACATGAGCGTGATTATGAGTACTCATGCAAATGCCTATGAACACACACGCACAGGCACATCTATTCGCCGGCACGATCGCTTGAATTGACTTCATTAGGGTCTCATTATGCACATAAATAATTGTGATTTGGTGATTTGTAAATGATGTGAATTTTCTCCGTTTCATAATTGAATTTCGCAATGTTTGCTTGGTTTTTTTCGCCTACAATACTTTGGGCGCAGACTTATGAGCTGTGACTTCTTTTTTTTTTTTTACAACTTTTTGACTTTTGTTGTAAAGCTGTGTATTTGAGGATTGATGTGAATTTTCTTAATTAAGCCATTATCACATTATGCTGAGCATGTTGGGGTGTGGCAATATGAATTTATGCATTCCTTTGAAATATTGCAGCTGCAAATGCTTATCTATGATGCTTATGGTATACTCATGTACATATTGTAAACTCAAGACCCCTAAAATTCTGGAGTTTAGCGATTGAAATAATAAACCAGTTCTGCTATACTCATCATATTTGCAATTTATCACACTATTATTACTGAATAAAATTTCTATATAGTATATCTTTTAGTGCCTAACTTTCAACGTTGATCACAGAACTCATAAGAAAGTTGCCACTGTAGCTTCCTCGCATGATACGAGGCTGCTATATATTTCTGTCCTAATAACGAAAATAGGCATATTTATCAACGAATTTTTTTTTCGTTGGATTTGGCTCGTCTTGGAAGACCCACACTGTCGATTGCTGTTTTGTTTCGGGCTCATACGCATAGACCCATGATTCGTCACCTGTGGCGATCTTATAAACGTCTTTTCAAGCACCGCGATCGTATTTTTTCAGCATTTCTTTACACCAATCCACACGAGCCTTTTTTGAGCGTTTGTCAAATTGTGCGGGATCCAAGGAGAACAAACCTTTTTTACGGCCACGTGTTTATGCAATATCGAATGTATGCTGCTGGGAGAAATGCATAGGCATGCCTCTATCTGAAGGTATGCTACATGACGGTCTTGCATTATCAGTACACGTACGGCATCGATGTTTTCTGGCACAACGGCTGCTTTTGGACGACCTTCACGGAATTCGTCTTTGAGCGAGCGTCGGCCACGATTGAGTTCGTTGTAACAGTTTTTCACAGTGCCATAGGATGGTGCTTCATAGCCATACAAAGATTTTAGTTCATCGATGCACTCTTGTCGTGATAATACACGTCGAAAGTTGTGAAAAATAATCGCACGAAAATGTTCACGAGTTAATTCCATTTATTGGCCGAGATGAATTTTGTAATTCCCTGTAAATAAAAAAATTCACGATTAAATGACAAAACATTCTGAGTGATGTTATTCCAAAAAATGTCAAACTTTCCAATGGAAATGTCAGATTGCACCTGGCAACACTTAGTGTTGCCTAGTCCAGAAATATATATAGCAACCTATGTATGTATGTATATCACTCACACCAACCTAGAAAATTTAAGTTAAAAAGTCTTACTATTTTTTGTCCATAGTAGTGGTGTAATCCAAAAATGTTTACATACGTCATGGAAAATGCATTGCGCGCCAAATACTGTTATTTATTTATTTATAAATTTATTTAAGCTCTTGCTGGTTTTATATTTCCATAAATCAGCAGCAACAATAAATATATAATAGCAACTGACATGATATTACAAAATTATTCTTCTTCATTACATAATTGTCTCATCCGCTCAAGAAATATGCAATAATCGATGACTAAATGTGTTCACCAATGGCTATAAAACAGCAAGGCAAATCTTTTATTCATAGAAAAGTAGTATTTTTGCAAAGTGAGCATCATTTTTCAGTCCCCTGGTGGTGCGGTTTACTCATGCCTGGCTGTAGAGTTAATGCATGCATGAATATCAAATAAAAATATTGCATATTTGAGCAAGTCTGCATGGATTCTTAATGTTGCTCGGTGCAACAACTCTTGCATATGCTTACATTTGCAGTCAAACTTTCTTACATAATCGCTGAATGAAGAGAAAACCAAGCAAGTATTGATAGCATTGCATAATCGTTGACATTTAACTGCTAGTGGTAAGAAATTTATTGTCTCTTCATTGCTGGTTATTGCATAACTATCTGACCATCCAAGCACATTGTTGGCGGCATTATTTGCAATGAGCTCGGCTGTGTCTAGCATATATTTTTCGCTACGAGTTTATTGCTTTCGCTTCTAGCTTGCGACCAAGCGGTGGTCAATATGGAGTTGTTTTTGCTTTTGTAGCTTTTAATTTCTATTGCCGAAATATTGCCTGCGTGCCGCTTACAACATTTCCGACATGAGTGAAAACATATAAATCTCTTTTCCATTAATTAAATAATGGAATTCGTACTCATTCGAGCCGAGAAACAGAAAGCTTCAAGCTTTTACGATGCCGAAGGCACAAAATTGCAAGCAAATTCGGCATGAGCAACGAAGATGTAAATGGGCTTTCACAAATAAGAGCCGTTGGCAAACATTAATTGGTTTTCAACACCACCAAAAATTGGGCAAATTAAGGGTTATCATTCGGTAGAATTAATTATTTGACGCCCGGCGAATGACCGAGCACTACACGAGTAATATGACTACTGCACTTTTACTTTCGTGGCTGCTCATAGCTACGAATGCATTGTAGATTTTATGTTAATGAAACGCTTGCAATTGATTGAGCCTTAATTGATTTCTATTATTAAGTAAAAGAGCTACGAAACCATAACTGGATAGTTAAAGTCTGCTTGCAATAAAAAGTAGAAGTGAATTTTAAATGAATCGGGACTTTAATTTACTCTCAGGTCATTTAAAATCGTTGTAAAGCATGCTTTTTAAGATGACATCTTCGAGAAGAAATAAAAAGAAATAAAACGAGAATAATTTAAAATTATGGCCAAGAATTTATCTTTATTATAGAGATGCTATTATGCTTTAAAAACGATTTCGGGCAAGTGATCCTCGCGACTTATATAAATTCTAGGCGATAGGCTCAATTTTCGACCACTTTTTTTAACCGATTTATGACCTCAATATCAGCAATAACGCGCCTAATCTATACTAATATTATAAAGAGGAAAGATTTGTACCTGGTTTTGTATGTTTGTAATAAATAGACTCAAAAAGTACTGAGCTAATTTAAAAAATTCTTTCACCAATAGAATGCTAGATTCTTCCAATTTGACATAGGCTACATTTCATTCTGAATAAAATTAGGGATCCTTGGTAAAATTTGAACAATGTAACCGAAGGAGTAGAAAAATGAGTCCTAAAATGTCTTTCGTCGAATGCGCTGCCGAAA
>CM050326.1:84451116-84531909 GCA_027475135.1 Bactrocera correcta
TTTTAATGGGTCAATTTCTCATTGAGTTATAATGTCAGCAATTTTGAAAAATGTCTTTTCGAGAAAAACGCGTTGAAAGTTTCAACTAAACGCGAAATACTTGCGAGCGGCCGCTCATTAGATTTGCCAGGATATTTTTGAAAATATAAACTTTCGAAAAAGCTAAAAAATCGATTTTTGAAAGTGTCACACTGGTATAGCCCCTTAAACACTTGGAAGAAATATTCAAAAAATATCAGCTACTAATTATTGTTTAACATTATGATACCAGCCTATACTTTTGCTAGCAAATACGAAGTTGTTTTTTTTTTATATTATATGTAAATTATCGATTGATATTAATAAAATGTGCTCTTTTGTTTTTGGTGCACTATTTTGCTTCATTTGAACTCAGCGTTGAGTTGCGTCCTTTTATATGACTTAGCATATGCTTATGTATTGATAGGTTTGGAAGTACTAATGGCAGGGTGACCATAATAATTTTTCCTACTTTGAGAAGTAAGCTGAAAATAATCTTCTGACTTTTATATACAGTTTTTATAGTAAATGACATATTTGCTTCAAAGCAGACCTTAACATGGGCTACCTCTTTGTCATTCCTAATGTTTCCTACCAATCATTCTCTTGAGATCTGATATCAATAAATGGAAACTAGATCTGCAGAATACGGCAGCGACTTTAAGCAACTTTGCAACGAACCTTCGCATAGCCAAATATTCAGAATCAGCCACATCGCTTACGTTACTTTTGATATATTATATTTAAAATGATAGCTGATCTGATCTGATGATCTCAGAAACTAATAGTCTGCGAAATCTATACAATTTTTATTTTGTAAGTAAGGGCTAACAATTCATTCCGTTAGATAAATTCTAGCGACATCTTCTCTAAAAATTCGACTAATTTTACATTTCATGGTTTAAGAAAAATAAGATCTGGTTAAATAACCTATGTGTTTTTTTGATTTCGGAGGGGCTGCTCCTGTAGATGCTGCCTTTCTACGATTAAGTTTAGTTTTATCTACCTTTACAGTCCGCCTAATTTTCGCTCATACTAGCTTTGATTGCAGCATGTGACTTATAACGTTTTTGGGCGTCATCCTTTGGTTTATTTTTCGTTGGATGGTAGTTCCCTCCACTAAATGTTTCGATCAGGAAAAAACTTCTATCTGGCGTGTTTACTTTCAATATTGAAGTTTCTTCGTAAAATCTTCTTAATTTCAATTTAAATTATTTTCCGTGTTCTGATTTTATGTTAGTACGTGTCACTGAGGAATGATTTATTAACTATTTCGCAAATGCAACTTTTCCTATCAATTTTCGTAAAGGAATCGCCGTTGAACTTAGTAAACTTACAAAAATCAGCGAAGAATGAATATTAAATTTGGAAATAAATTTTCTCAAGAAAAAACTCATTTTGATAAGTTAAAGTTTCTTTCTTTGCTGGTAATCTTCAGTTTATTTTAAAAGCGTAGGCGCCGTTACAAACTTTTTGAATGCGATGGAGATACTCTGGCGGCCTTGTAAGCCTGAACAATTTAATATTGAACGATTGCCAAACGAAGACGATGCCGTCTTCTTGTAGACTTTTAATTTTCTAAACATAAGCAATTACATTGAGGTGATTCTGCTTAAAATAAATAAAGCGCAACCCAGCAAAGTGTCGGTTCAACTGTCAAACCACTAATTGTCAGCATTAATAAATCAACGCCTCAAACACCTCAGCTGTCAGCGGCTAAATTTGTCGACTTCGTTCGACCGCTGAATGATTGATCGTAACTGCATTATGCTCGTATCAGCATCAGCTGTCAATGTCAATACTGAGTAAATATTTTCGAATGCCGCGCAGTAAAAAAGAAAAATGATTTTGTGTAAATAAACAAATCGTTCTAACAAAAAGCGCATCAAATGCCTTTGTGACTTGACGCAGCTTCCGATGCTCCGGCTTACAATCAGCTTGTACCCAAAATTGAAAATTGCTGCCAAGGTTGCTGGAAACAAAAACAAAAAATAAATTTGAATATAGTAACAACAGCAAAATCGATAACAGCAAAATAAACACATTTTTCGATAATTTTTTGAAAGTCGAAACGTTTAGAAAAATGCGAACAAAAAATAAAGAAGCAAAGTGCTGAAAACAAAAAGCACTCGCAAACAAAACACGTTGATAAATTAGCGTTTAAGTAGCAAATTTATGCGCAAAGCAAAATATGAGCAAAATAATTTGACGCTTCAGAGTCAACCTAAATTAGTTAGAGATAATTTGGCTAAAAATTCAAAGTGCTCGTCCTAGTTTATGGAGCTTGAAAGCGAGTGGCAAAGATGCTCACGTCACAGCGCACAAATTATGTGGCATTTGTAGATATGTGTTATGTTTGTCTATACGTACATACATAGCAATTATGCGTATATTTACCTCTTTGATTTTTTTGTCTCACACTCTTTGATCTGCAACATATTTGCAGGCATTAGAATGTGCGGCACGCGGAAAGCCAATAATTAAAAGCGTTTCATAATTCCTACAATTACTCATAATTAAAAACATATTTAAGCTGACCACAAGCAACCAAGTGTGCCTATCTTAAGCGCTTAAGACAGGCTCAGATGGAAAAACAAAATGAGATATGCATTGAACTGATTCTGCCATTTTGAGATTGCCATCGCCAATAGCCCATGGTGGGTTGCCATAAATCTTCCGCTGACAGCAATTTGTCGGCGCTGCAAACAAGGCAACACCAGCCAGCGCACACCAGCATGCAAACGCACGCAAACACCCAAACAGCCAAACACAGATGGAGACAAATAAGCCATTTAAAGGTGTGAATGTGTGGGCTAACTTTGTCTAACCATTGTCTTGGTTTTTCTTGTTCGCTGGCGCTATGCTGCATTTTGATTTCACTTGACTTTTTCGGCTTAGCTCGGCTAATTTACACAAAGCGGCTGCTAAGTCAATTTATATGCTAATTTGTCGCTGGGCACTCAAAGCAAAGTCTGATAAATAAGCGGCACACTCTAACCGCTCTTACCAATTCATAAGCAACAGTTATGATTTTACTTAATATGAGTAAAATATTGTTGCTTGTTGTCGCAGTTCTGTATGTGTGCGTGTGTGACCACGCATTTTTGTATGCAAATTAAACACCCGCTAATTGCCATCGCTTGCACCATTCATCTCATGCATGCATTCAACTCCGACTTATGCTAATTTTATGCGCTGATAATGGCTACTGTACACTTGTTGTTAGAGCCGGTGGCGGTCTCTGGTCAAATTGTCAAATAAATATTGATTTATTACTAACGGAGCTCTACGAAATGTCTTAATTAAACAAAAAAAAAAAAATGTCATATATATTTATATTAAGTTTGCCACGAAAGCAAAGATAAAATTTTCGAAGATTGTTTTTAATCTCAGATAGCATAAAGCTGCCATAGAAAGAGATTCTTGTATAGACAACTTGTTTTTTTTTTTTTACGAGATATCTTCACTTAACTTTCCACGAATTATTGTCCAAGGCAATGGTGTAATCTCCGAAGGAATTATTCTGATCGATCTATTAGATCAAATAGCTGCCACAAAAATGATTCGCGGTTTTATGTGATTCATATGTGCTCTTTAAATGCGGAAGGGACTTCAAAATATAGTCGAATACAAGTAAATTATTAATAAGATGCAATTTTTAATAAATCGTATAATATGGCAAAAACTGCGGAGACAAGTTTTCCAGTATTATCTATAATACTTAAAGAGACACCAACAAGTACTAAATTCATATTAAATAGCTCCAGAAAAAGTATACACAGACTCGCTGCTCCTATAAGACATATTACCCAATTGGAGAGCATGCGTTAAAAATAGAAATGTCCCTTAACAACATTTGACGCAGCTGCAAACTAGAAGAGAATAAGGTAAAGCTTTTACCCTTTGGCTATAAGTCTAAAGCTCCCTCACAAACTTGACATTCAGTAACAGGTAACAAAGCTTGACTGACTCTCAACAAAGAGCATAACGAAGATACATAAAGGGTGTTTTATTATTACAAATTGAAGAAATAAAATCCATATAAGTTAATGCTATAATCAAGAGCTTTATTCTAAAGAGAAAGATAAAGGCTTTGATCGCTCGACATAGTTAGAATACAAGCCAGCCAACAAGCCAAATTTTCGAAAACTTTTTGCAGTAATTAGAGCCAAATATTTTCATAAAAGACGTTAGTCATAACAGACTCTACGTAGTCCAGTGGTATTAATGGGGTATTCTAGTCTAGAAATCAAATTTTAGCCAGTTTTATGAATTTTATTAAAAAAAAAACTAAAAATATTTTTATCATCCATTTTTTATGGTGTTTTTATTGATATCTTAAGAATACAGAAAACAAAAAAATTTACAAAAAAATATTAAAAATTAAATAATTAAAGGGGGGGAGAGACAGGTGTAAAAAAAAATGGCGCATCCTGATGAAATTGATGCGGACTCTCCTGGTGGTCTGAAAAAAAATACCCAAAAGAAATTCTTAATTAGTAAGGATGCTGTTATAGTTCCTACCTCAGGGAACGCGAAAAAAAAATATATTTTTTGAAAAATGGCACGGCCTGAAAATAAAAATCATTTTTTACGTTTTTTTTGTTTTTTGTTTTGAAATTCCTGAATTTTTTTTAATATATTAGAAACAAAAATTTTGACACCATGTTAGTAGGAACGATAAAATATTATACTATAAAGAAGGTTCACACAAAATTTCAAGTAAATCGGTTGTATAGAACTTGAGATAACGCCGGTACCGTGTGGAAAAAAGTAGTTTCGAGAAAAACGCGTTTAAGTTTTACGTTATACGATATTCGCTCAACCGGTCTAGTTGCCACGTCACTAAATAGGCTATAACTTTGAAAATAATTTCAGTTTTGAAAAATCCTTTTAGGGGGATATTTTTGAATATCGATTTATGAAAAAAAAATCGATTTTTTCAAATTTCTAGAGTAGAATACCCCCTTAAATAGCTTGATCTTAGAGGCGAAGTCTCAGGCTCACGACGCGAGAAAACGCGCTTAAGAAGCGATGATGACTTCTCGTCAATAAATTGATTGTTTCGTTATAGCACTGAGCGCCGTTTTATCAGAGCCAAAGGTCGCCCACATCAACATTCTCCAATTGAGGCACAATCATTAACAATAACTCTATAGCATTCCCCCTTTGCTGCAATTAGTGCGAATTAAACCTGAATAGACTGCACTTCTACGTATCTAACTACCTAGAGCCAACACAAGTAGTTCTTAAGGGGGTATTCTAGTCTAGAAGCATGAATTTCAGGTTATTTTTAAAGTGTCGTAAAAAAAAGGCAATTAATATTATTATATTATCCATTTTTTTCATTAGTTATTTGTTAATTCTAGAAGAGTAGAGAAAAAATTAAAAACTAAAAAAAGTAAAAAATTTCAAAAATTATGAGCTGAAGAAAAATTTCCACGTTACCATACCCATGAATACTCCAAGTTATCTGAAACCAAAAAAAAGGATTATTAATCAAGAATAATGTCGCAATGGCCGGAACTACGGAATATGGGGAAAATTTTTTTTTACAAAATGGCGACTGCCTGAAAAAAAAGTGTTTCTGGATCACTTTTTCTGACTATTTCGAATTTTTTAAAAATAATAAAAATAAAAATTTTGGGATGGGGCTAATTCCAACCATATACAAGCATGTAAAGAGAGCTCTATAAAAAACCTCAAGTAAATCGGTCCTGTAGAACCTGAGAAATCGTGGGTAGCGTTCCGAAAAAGTCAGTTTTGAGAAAAACGCGTTTAAAGTTTCGCGTTGCGGCCGAACCAGTTTGGATGCCGGGTCAGAAAAATGCCTATATCTCCGAAAATAATTTTAAGTTTGAAAAAATCCTCTTGTACACTTATTCTTGAATAGTTAAACTTTGAAAATATAAAAAAAATTTCGATTTTTTTTTAATTTCTAGACTAGAATAGCTACTAAAAACCAAACCCTAGACTAGAATACCCCCTTAATATTTTTTGGCTTTGGAAAATTCAGTATCTTGTCCTTTGTCTATTGACAGACTTAATAAAGCGAAATTACTTGGTCTCGCTTGGTTTATTCTTGAACTAAAAAATAACTCTAATTGTAATGATGGTGAATATAGTTAAGGTGAATGTTCTGATTATTAGCTATAATTAGTTAAGATGCACATGTACTGTCTCCTGAATTTTATCGAAATACTAAAAGATTTTAACTAGTGGCTTCTAAAGCTGTAGAACTAAAACAAAAAAAAAAAAAAAAAATACATACAAACTATCGCTATACTTGGGCACAAATTATCATAAAAACATACTCTAAGCTTTCTCTTTAATTCCTCTAAATTAGTTTTCCGACTTCCGTTTCGTTAAATTTTCTGAAAAGTTAATATTGATATTAATGGCAAGTTGTCTCCGGAACTCAGGCTGTGTTATTGGTCTTCTTTCAATGACGACGGTTATAAACATCTAAAGGGATTTGTGTTCTGTATCTGAAAATGATTTTGCTCTTTCATTTTTTTTATAATAACGTGAAACAATGCTTAAAATCAAGTTCAGTTCTTTTACCTCAAAAATACCAAAAAATCAAAATACTATAGGGTTGTGAATTTACCATACAAGATTTCTGCGTTTATTTTAAAATATTCACTAATTTAATTTTTTTTCATCGAAAAATAGTGAGCCAAGCCAATACACATACTCCATATACCTATCTACATATTGCACTTAAAAATCAACAGTACATTTTCAAACGAGATCTTAGTTTCGTGGCTACTAAAACTCAAACAATTTCGACAAAGCTAGTTAAGAACTCTTTCTGAAATTATTAAAAACTAGCTGACCCCGCAGCCGTTTTCCTGCGGGAAATTCTGTGTTTTGAAATGAAAAGAAGGTTAAATTTATCATTTCTTTTTTTTCAATGTAACGCAGCTTGATAAACAACATTTTTTGGTTTCTGTTTCGGTGCGTAAATGTACAGAGAAGATAGTTTTCCAACTCGTGAGCACGCCACGTATTTTTGGCCGTGTGAAAAACATAGCATTTCCAGATTTATGCCATAAACCTCTAGCGACTATCCTTATGTCCTGTTGATTGTAATCGCAAATGCAATTTTCCCTAGAAACTGAATATGTTTGAACTGAAATGGCAAATCGTTGGAATTCAAAGAAAATCGTTGAATCAAGCATTCTGCCCTTTGTATTTGATGGCTGCGTCACAATCAGTCGGATTCCATTACACAGTTTCGGCGCTTGCAGATTGCGAAACATAATAACGACAGATCCAACTTTGAGATGTTAATAATGCGGGGGCATACTAAGCCTTCCCAAAGAAATTAGAAATTCCACTGGATAATTCACGGCGTCGCCTTCATTGTCAAGACGATCGATCGATTTGTCTGAGCGCAAGTCTCCCGTAATTTGACTTTGAATCTTCCAGTTTAAGTCAACAACATTGGCATTTTTGGTAGCTAACATTGCGCGTGTACTTCAGGAATCGTAGTTACGATAATTTGGCCAATGCCCGAACACTCGTGATGAGTTCATCATTCGTAAATTGATACCGTTATCAATTCGAATCGAATTGATATCGAACCACCGGAGGTATCAACCGGAATTAACCCATTTCCAATTCTTTGTACAGTATTCCCTGGGTTGAAATACACTATTTGGCCATTCCCCAAATTAACTGCAAGACGCACAACAGTCGGAAAACTTTCATGAATTGCAAAAGTAAATATCCTACAAAGCGCTTTATTGCAGTTCACGTATTGACCGTATTGTTCAAGACCAATAACCGCCATATGGCTTCCGTTGGTGACGTACTTACAAACGTATTTTATCGGTTACACCAAACTGCAATACTCAACATTGATATAACTTTTGAATGTGAATTAGACAATAATGGTGAATATAGTACGATCCATGTTTTGTCAATTTGGATATTCACTCTTCTAAATTGAATGCCATTGTCGTCTGGTGAACGACGCCGATAGAGTGGATATCCATCATTTCTAGTTTGTGTTTCCGAAAGAAAAGCACGTGGATACTGTTTTGTGCATTTATTGTCAGACTATAAACCGAAGTGGGATTGTGGTGTCTGCAAGGTCCATGAACCATATTGGTTTTCATCACTTCGTATAATAATGGATCCTCTGCATCAGGAATTTCCGCAGAAATGATTTCATCAATGTGATCTGGTGTAACCACCAGCCACATCTAGCATCTAACAGCACCATATACACGTTGCTTCAAGATAAAATCCACCGAAGCTGTTGCTTGACCGCATGTACTATGTCACCGCATCCTGGGAGTACTCGTTCATGTGCCTTGGTGTGACGCCGACCGATATTTGCGCGACCACTTCGTGGCATCGTAACAAATTTCAATCTGAAATTGATCACTTTGTGTGCGACACACATAACGTTTTCACTGAATAATTTTCAAAATTTTTTGAAGCAAACGACAAATTTAAACAATTGGAAAACAAAACAAAAAAAATTAAAAAAAAAAAAATTTTATGGAAAAAAATAACTTTTTGGAATTGTCCAATTTTCCGACTTTTCCTCACGAAACGTTAATTTCCAAACCTTCCCCAATCCACACAGAATATTCTCTGAAAATTTCATCAAGATTGGTCCAGTCGTTCCCTTAGCGTTACTAACAAACAAACATTCATTCGTTTGTATGGAAAAAAGAAAAGGGCTGTTCTTAGGGGTTCCCGGCAATTATTCGAATTTTTCTTGCCGTAAAAACCATCCTTGAGACTCACCGAACATTTTAAAAAAAGAATTGGCAAAATTGGTCCAGGCGTTTTTGAGTTATGCGCTTACCAACACATTTTGCGATTCATTTTTATATATAAGATATACTCAGCACTGAGAAAAAATTGTCGATCATCACAATTACACAATTTACCTAGCAATGCGCTGCCTTCAAAATACAGGAGCACCTTCATGTTACGCAACCGCAATGCATTATTTAACTTATAAAAAGCGGACATATAGTAATAGAATCTATAAATGGTGCTTAGAATGCAAACCAGCGCTGCGCTAAAAACAAATTACTACACCCATAAGTCACATTCTTCAGAGTCAATTTAATTTCTGCGTCAATCCACAATGCATTTAACACCACGAGCTTTGATCGATTTCAAGCAATAAATTGTAAATTCCAGACACGCCGTTTACGACAGTGCTGCATATTAATTACCATTGTGTGGTAGATAACGAGTCTAATGTACCCGCATTGTTGACAATGAATTCATCCTTGCCTATCACGCATGCAGACCGCAGCACGTATAAAAGACTTAAGCGACGAACTTGAAAATAATTATTGGATAATATGTATTCTATAAACTGATGGTTCATAGTGAAAATGTCAGTAATGCTGTTTACTACTCTGCATTATTTTGGTTAACGTGTGTTCTTGCATGCCAATCAACAGTTAATGGCTTCATTGACTTAATGCGTTCGCTTAATGTGTGTAATATATGATGGGCCTCGGGAAATTTATTTTTTCCAAATTAAAAGCTGAGAAGTAATATGCGTGAATCAGCGCCTACGTTTGAGAATTTTCAATATATTTTTTGTTCTGAGGCTAATAAACGCAAATATGAAATTTCAAGTCGACATATAAGACTTCGGAGATGAACCAATAACAAACTAAGCTCTACTAACCGGATAAATAACGATCCACACCGCAAACAGTGAAGAAACTCGGCTTGAGCGCACACTATAGGCGCCACCTATATAACGTTATACATATTAGTAAGATATACATACATACAATCAGTACAAAAGAAGACCTGCTTTAAATGTTTTGCTGCTACCACTCCGGCTTGTATGAGATCACACCTAAATTGGCTATGCCATTGGCGCTTCAATGTTGCAACATATTCGCCGTGACTGGATTATATTGCAAATGTCATTCTACCCACCTCTGTGCTCAAATTACTGAATAAATATTCCTATAGAAATATGTTTAATTTGCAATTAATTGTATTCAGCGCCTGCTGGGTATAAAGCAGCGTTTGCCAGCGCCAAACCTTAATGATGACCTTAGCATTATACTTTTTTCGTGGCAAGCAACAAGTGCAGCATAAAATTCTATAATTTTTTCTACACAAAAAAAAATATTATTAATGACATTAAAGTTCAGAAAAAAAAACTTAAAAATAGACAATCCACGCGCACCGTAGTTATATACATGCACAAATCATTTGAAAATGCCAACTCAAGAACAAAAGCTTTTTAAATAGAATAATATATACCGCCTGTTAACTGCCAGCTACAACTTAGTTAATATGTGTGCTGGGGGAAAAACTAGCTGTGGCGGCAGTTGGTGATGATTTGTGGCACATCTTGTCATTGCCAACATAGTCATGCGCTGCTAAATATGCCAAACTTCTATGTGCCGCTTCGCTAGCGCTAGAACGTTAAGCTGGCTTAGCGGCTTCAATGTCAGCGTAGACACAGCGAACTACTGGAATAATGAGCTAAGAAGCTACAGTGTCTAGAAAGATTCTAAACAAATAATTACACGTCGAATAATTTCATGACATAATATATGCTACGAATTAATATCTTTAAATAAAACAGAAAAAATAATGATGTTTACATAAGTAAAAAATAAGTCATACATATCTTATATGATAATTTACGATGTATAGCAGAAATATTTTAGTGAGAGTTTTAGAACAAACAATAGTTTAGCTCTATGGAGTCACTGAATATGCACAAAAGCTTGAGATATTTTACAAATTGATATAAATTACTTTTTCAAACACTCTTTTAAGGGGTTTCACGGGTTTCATCCGCCTCTTTTTCATATAAAAAAAAATTTTTCATATAAAAAATTAAATTTTTTGTTAGAATTTTTTATTGTGATAGACATACACAATTAACAAAGAAATTCTGTATTTTTGTAAAAAAAAAAAGTCTTTTAAACTCATATTGCGCCGCAATTTATGGTGACACCTCCGAAAAACGATGCGACTGCGTTGGCAGGATAACTCCTTACACGATCATCTAAACTGAAAAAACTACGTGTTTTAGTAAAACTTAGACGAAGGAAAAAAAAAGCTTAAAATTATATTTTTGGCAGACCTTTTTACAAAAAAATTAAAATTTCAGGAAAAATTTCGCGACATTTTTTTTAAATAGTTGTTGGCAAAAAAATCCTTCGTCCAAGTCTTTAATAATTGTATCTCAAAGACATGTGTAAAATTTAATGAAGATCGGTCGCAGACGGCGCACTTAGCTAGCTTCGTGCGCACAAGTTCTCAAGACTGTATCTCCGAAACTATCACTCACTTAATTCTCAATACTTTAAAGATATTGTAGAATTTAATAAGAAAAAATATTTATATCTAAAATCGTAAGCGCATGTAAACCCTTAATTGCACAACATGCAACTTGACCGAAAAAAATTTTTTAGACTGACATATGTGAACAAATACAGCCACTTTTAAGAATAAAATTTGTTGTATTGATTGGACAAGCAAAAAAGAATCTGGCTAGAGTCCTTACTTTTACTCTAAAGGGACTTAAGTCGCCTATAGTTCTTGTCAGACGAATTAATACCACTTTTGTATAAAGAATAGCAACTGAGAAGCCTATCGTTTGGGGTACCCTCTTTGCTTGTCGTGTGAGAAATGTAAAACTCAGGCAACTGCATTAGTATAAAGCTGAAGTATTGTAGCTGTTTTTAAAGTATTGACAAATTCAATACACAGAAGTATCTATTATCTTTTTCATTATTTATGGACTTTCTAATAGAATTATTTGCTAAAATATATCTTCAAAAGAATTTTTCTCCTGAAATAATTCTTATACACGCTTTTTCAAATAATATTATACTGAGTATTAAATTCATAATTTTTGGTTTTGACATATTTTTTTTTTTTTTTTTGCAAATTACCAATACTTGTAAATTAATATGACTATGGGCTGTTGTCAGGTACACTAAGATCAGTAGCCATACACAATGCAAAATACTGTTTTAGTAGCCAAAACTAGTAGACCGACTATCATATACTAGTCACTTTACAAAATAATTCTGTTTAAGGATTTTCGCGTATTAAAATTCAATTTAATATTTTCTGCAATTTCGCCTTTTAATCCCTTGTTAACTACCGAAACATATTTAATAATATATTTAAAGTCATTTTTATATCCTGAATCCTGATCCCAATTAAGCATGTCCGTCTGTCGGCCTCCCAGCGGGCTGGGGTTAGAATTTTCCTGCAGTTGGGCATGCCTGTCGTAAGGGACGACTAAAATCTAATATGCACTATGTCTTTTATTTAGCTCGCCTAGAAATTTCAACATAGTCTTTTCAGAAATAGTGCTCTAATACTCAGCTTGAACTAATATTATTGACTTTAATTGCGATTCCTTTTAATGAAATGACACATGAAGTTCAAGCGACAAATTTCACCAATCATTGAGTTTGATGAGTGCTGGTAGTAGCAAAAGCTACAATCTGTTCATTGGGTTGGCCCTTTGGTAAGATTCATGGTGGCTGTTTAAACCAAAGGTAGGTAGAATTGAAAATTCAGTTCAGTGTGGAGTCCGAGTGAAGCGGGCGGGTCCCAGACCCACAGCACGGCAGAGGTTTTAGGTCGATCTCGAGTCCGAGCAAAGAGCAAAAGCATCACTTCCACCTGACCAATTGGAACCAAAATAATTTTTGCAAAAAGCATGTTTCATTTGTGGCGTTGATCAACGCCGTGCTGTAAGGCCGTCGACTTCAAGTACTCTCATTAAAACAACCGACTGTTGTCGGTATAAATTTCATCTAGTCCCTCAGTTTTTAAGATGTTGTTCTGAACTGTAGCACCTGTCTTGTCTTTATAGCATATATGTAGCTGACATACAAACTGACCCATCGAAAAATTTTGTATTTGAGAAAGGAGGCTCTGATGGTTCAACCGAAGCTATATTTTTTCATGTTTTATTTCAAAATGACATTCGGTACTGATGTCTTAAGAAATTTTAGATTCTCGATGACTAAAATGACTAATCAGAAATATCTTAATGCTCACAAACTACAATTTTTTTAATAAAGAACTCATCGTCTCACCCACCGAAAACTGTCCTCATTATCACTAAACCCTAATTCCCACAAAACTTTAAAGTTGTGACTAATTTCGTTAAGTAATGATAAATTATATGCTTATTACTAACATTTATCAAAATTAACTCTATGCACTTACTGTACCGTGTATAATAACTGTTTACGTGCGAGATTCGCAAAGATTTGCAAAAATTCTAATTCGCCTCCGACTGTGTAGATAAAAGCCAATTTAGCATATTTACTTACATATATAGCAGCGTTTAGCTAAAAGTCAGCACGTTTTTAGCCCACAAATCGCTGCGTGAGAATATTATGTTTCAACATATGTGGCCATATGTGTGTGTGTGTGTTTAAAATTATTCAAAGACAGTTTTGTAGGCATGAATGGGCTTTGTTTGTTGCCGCCAAAAATAGAAAAAATTTAAAAAGATAACAAACACACACAGACTACATTGTGCCCAAACACTATTCACCGACATGAATGATTGCCCGCCGCTACATTTGCTTTATGACAATCGCACATGTGTTGTATGTGTCGTGTACATTGACAATGAGAAAAGCTATAAAGTTGCATAGAAGCCACCTAATGTCACCAATGGCGATGCCACGCATTTGACCCCAGCACACCAGCTGTTGAATGGCTAAAGTCATGAACAACACGAAATATCATGGCTAACACTCGTACTCGCACTAGCATTAAATGTTTTTTTTTTGTTATTTTTTTTTTTTTTGAGATTCAACTCGCTAGTGATTTTTAGAGGTGGGGTATGCGCCGACGTTTACCCATCAGAACATCAAAATAAAAATTATGTACGATATTCTTACAAGTATGAGAACATCAACCGACAATGTATAAATTAATAAAATCGGAGGATAACACCGCCCATTCTCCCTCAGACATACCAAGTGAACTCCATCTGGTATCGCAAAGGTTCAAACTGGTCTATGCGTGGCTTATTGATCTAACAGATTAACTTATCCTAAGCTTTTAGGAACTTATTTTGCGGGTTTCATGGGAAAATAATCAGTAAATGTCTTCTGAGTTCAATGAAGTTTATATTTTCACTAATCTTGAATATTATCGTAACTTTGTTGTAATTTTCACTAATGAATTTTGACAATTTTGGATACTGACAATCCCATTGGTACCTTCTTTGTGAATAAGGATTCACCGTGTTTCAGAATTTCATGTATCCGGCTTCTAATTGCTTCCGTATCCATCATATTTTCCGAATCTGGGTCTCATTGACCTTTTTCTCTTGTCAAATCTCAAATGAATACTCCTTTTAATGACATTTAGCAACAATGAAAAATTAACCACCGAAACTGAGGTCGCTTTGGAGCAGAAGGGAATGATTGATTGATATGATTTAATATTTAGTAAGACGATATGCCGAATGTCTTCTTATGCTTTTGAATATGAGTATGCAAATTTGGAACTAAGAGAGCGCGAGTAATACTATTTTCATAATATTGCTTCCAACATTGCTTAGATTTTTTTAACTATATCTTAAATATGCTAGTGTTCTTTTGTAAATTAAAAAAAAAAAACTTCAAAATACTTTTTGAAGAATGTGGATAGATCTTGTGTCTCATTACCTAATTCTGAAGACGTTCTTACCCAGATATGTAGAAACTTTTTTCCGGCTGGGTTGAATGCCAATTACACTCCAACACACACATAATTGGAAACTTCGAGTCAAGCACCGTGTATGGTGTATTCAACATGCTTCATAGCTCATACTTCTAGCTACTAAAGTTTCAGATAATTATTCTTGACGCTCCCATCGTTATTCTTGCGCATAATTATGCTCATTGTGTACACGAGTCATGCGCATTTTTGTTTGCGCCAAAGGCAATTTGTATTAGTAGCATACACTTATATAATTGATTTTTTGTAGCGGAGTTAAAGTTTCAAGGTCTGTTTTGATATGCAAAATAATTGTTCCGCTAAGTTGGAGTTTGATGGTAGAGAAGATTTTCATACAATATTATATGTATTCCTACAATTTATTATAATATTATTCGACACTCATACAAACATTTACGATTTTTGAATTAGTTAAAACAGCGGGTGGCAGCGTAGAATACATTCGAGAATGTCTACATTTTGTGTTTATAAGTTTCAATGAATGGATCTCCGCTGACTATCAATATCGGCCAAAGTCTCATATATTACTGAGAGCCCATCATTTAATGGTTGTTCCGACTGACTAAAAAAATTTTTCTCTTCTTTCATTTCAATACAACCTCTGTCCTTTATCCTGAAATCTTTAGTCCAAAGAAAAGTCAAATCGTTGCAGATGATACTTTCACTTGAACTACTAGACTCTTTCCTGTCTGATATTCATTGAAACTATTTTATGCAAAATCTTGAAACAAAAAATAGAGCCTAGCAATAGATCATGTTTGGATCGACTTTGTCGAAAAATAAGGAATGATCAGAAATACATAGATATATAAGAGGTTACATGGGTGTCTTAGTAGCTGTCTTACACCTCTGGAATATTGTTCGAGTTTTCAAGTAATTCCTAGTACTAGTTTCGGAGATACAGCCTTGAGAACAAGTCTAAGTTTCGCCGTCTTTAAATGCGTTTTACTCAAAACTGTATTCAAGAAGTCGGTGGGCAATATTTCTCCAGAACTATTCAACCGATCTTCATGAAATTATAAAAAAAAAAATATCGGGAAATTTTAATTTTTTGGTAAACATATTTGACAAAAGTCTAATTTTCAGTTTTCATAGGAAAATTACGTCAAAATGGCCGATTTTAAAATATTTTCCCAAAAATTTCAGAATTTTTTGTTAACAATATATTTTTGAACAAAAAAAAAATCTAATAAAATATTTCATGTTTTATATGAGAAAAAAATTGATGAAAAACCCTGTTTTTACACGAGAAAACCCATGTAACCCTTTCAGATTTGTCTGAAATTTGCCATCGGGATACATAAGATGATTATTTAGTGGCAATTTAAAAATTTATGCTAAGCGGACCGAGTATAGAGTCCATTGCTAATTATATTTGTATTAACCTATCACGTCTAATCACTTCTTTATATCTGAACTACAAGCAAGGTTAGTTTTATACCTTGCTTTGCTTTAAAGTTCTTATTGTAACAACGAAGCTGAGAAAACATGGGGCATTTTAAATTGCAAATCTTGCTTTCCTTGATAGCAACTAAACTTACCTAAATATTTCAAAACTGTAGTTTGAATCAACTAACCAGTAAAAGAATACAAGAAATATGTAATAAATCTTATCTCGTAGCAAAGTTCTCACGAAAAAAGGAAACAAATTTTGTATCAGCCACAAGCGTCCGCTGAAAGTTGAAGGAATATAACTATACCCTCAAATAAAAGACACTCGACAGTACTTTAACTAACTATCAGAAATTCTTTGTTTTCATAATGCCTTTCCATATGTAAAGAACATAATAGGGAAAAAGGGAAAAACTGATTCATCATCAGATATAACCAATATATATAACCATTTTATAACTAAAACTCAAATCTTGTTTCAATGTGAGTGGTTTCCAAACAGAACACTTCCTGTCTTCAATGTGTATGGAAATTAGAAAATAACTCGTGTTTGAAGTGCGACCTATTTTGAAGAGACTTCAGACTACCAGAGAGATTTCTACCACTAAACTTTTTTTGCCTGCTTGACGAAGGAAGGATTAGTTACACGGAATATTGAGTGGTTGGCGTCAGTAGTGACAACTAATGGTAAATGATTCACGAAAGGTCGCGGTCAATATAAATTGCATAAGTGATATCCAACAGCATGAAAGTATTACGGTATTGGGACGAATTGCAGATTAACGAAGTTGAAAGAGTCTGTCAATTAACCAACTCATTTGATTTGACTCTATTGAACTAGTATTTGTGCAAGCAGGTTGATTCGGAGAGTTCATTCAGTGGTATGAGCTTAAAAGCTAACTATGACTGACGAGTTAGAAATCAATATAATTATACGCTCAACACGGTATATTAAGTTATAGTCCGGTAACTTGGGTTCAAAAAATCGAAAAATATTTTTTTGCTTAATTTGTAAGTACAATGTCTTGAGAATGTATTGTTAAAATTTCAAACAGAAATTCGAAATATTTTGGGAGTTATAACGAATTCCTTAGAGCGCCTCGGAGTCCTCTCTCTCGGAGTTGTTGAACTTTAAACGCGTTTTTCTCAAAACATTGTTTTTCTGGTCGGCCCGGGTCCTAACTTTTTTTCTACTGAACCGATTGCTTTCAAATTTTAACAGGCTGTTCTACACACTTATAGTTCTCGTCGGAACTAACGAGAATTTTTTCACCCCTAACTTTTTATTTTACAACCCTTTCTTTGCTAAATAAAAAACTGTTTTTTTTTTTTTTTGTCAAAGTCCGCTATTTTGTTATTTACCCTTGAAATTTAACTTCAGTTGTTCCGACCAGAATGACATGTCTATAGATTAAGAATAAACAAGAATATTTGATTTCAGATAACATCAATAGCCAAAATCACCGGGCCACCCATGTACAGTTTTGTTTTTTTTTTTGAGGTTCCAACTTTGAGTGACAATAATATTAGTAATAAAGTATTAAATTTTTTCAAATTTTTTTTTTTTTTTTTTTATTTTCAATATGTAGATAAAAACACCCTAAATATTCTAGATAATTCTGTTTTATTTTCTTATAAAAAACCACCCTCCAAAAAAGTCATGAAAAAAGGCATACGTTACCAGACTACTATCTTAAATTGATTATAAATTGTAACATTAAAAGAGGAATGTGAGCGATCTTTTACTCCTGCTGTTTTTGAAATATCGGTCTGAAATTTTTCACACTTTTTTTCCGCAAGAAGCTGTTCATTTGTCGGAATTGTCGATATCGAACCACTATCGAATATAGCTGCAATATAAAGTGGCACACAGAAAAATACCTTGACTGACTTTAACAAGATATTTTCACGAAATTTGGCACGAATTATTGTTCAAGACAAGGATACAATCTCCGAAAAAACTGTTTACATAGGACCCCTTTAGTATTTAGCTGGCATATAAATTTCAGTGGGGCAACAAATGGAAGCAGTAAAACAGCTTCTTTGCTAATTTCAACCAAAAACGATAAAAATAAGCCATCGAAGTGGAGACTTGGAGAAACTGATCCAGCATACGCATATCGAACTATTTAATGAAAGAAAGCATTGCTTAATTAGTGATAATATAGTTCAAACGACAAAATTGTCGCAGATTTGTGATCATACATATATCTGCTATTTGAAATAAAGCCTGAAACTTTGACAAACCAACATCTGTATATCAACGTTGTTGTTGTCGGTAAGCAATTAGTGAATTCTACCAAAATTAAACGCATTGACCCACTCTCGTTAAACTCATAATATAGCTGTAAATTGTGAGTACAAGCCTGTGCAGTTAGCTCATTGTAAAGGTTTCGATTTTCAGGTGAAGGGCGCCGGATGAAATTCGTTAGGCCAGCTTGGCTGTGCGTGCCAAGTGCAAGCAATGCGATATTTATCTAATGCTGAGCGCCACATTTTATTTAACAGAAAATAAGTACTTTTAAAAATTAAAAGCAACATTTTTATATTACGAAATCGCTGCCCTTGTACGCACAATTTGTAAAAACGCAATTAAATTCGCTTAATTTGCCATAAAATTGGTAAAAATAATTTTAACTAAAACTGAAATTGTCTAAGCTATTTGCATGCAACAGCTTATCGCAGCAAATAATCACGAAATTTTCAAGCGTTAATTGCAGTTATTTACACAAGTCCAATTTACTTTCAAAATCATCATTATAAGTCTAAGCTAATGCGAAAAGGGCAAACGTTTAGCTGCTTTAGAGGCTGTCTTAGTCATTAACGGATTAAGTCAGATTAACGACGCTTATTGCTAGCGTTTAAATATTTTCACATACAAGCATATATTTATATAATTTCTAGCATATACATATACATAAATACATGTATAGTTTATATGAAACTGTGTTGAAAAAATTTTTAAATTTTTTTTTTTATTTATTTTTTGTAATTTCCAGCAGCAAAACCATGCACATACATACATACTGCAGCGTTATCTATTTATTACATAACTATTTTATATATTATAACGGTATTTATGCAATTGCAACTTGACCCGGAAGATAGAAACTCGCATTATTTCTTCAACTTCAATGTAAGAAATTAAAGTTTCAAGGTGCAAGTGCTCCGGGTGCCAAGCAACAACGTTAAATATTGACCACATGTTGCTGTTGTTGTTGCTGCAATGGCAGGAACGGCTAACTGCCATGACAGTGTGCCCATTGGTAAGCGTTGAAAGCGGCGTCAAGCCAGTTGCTTGCCAATTACCCGCGGCAATTGTCTGTACCAGAGCATATTTACATACAATACACACAAACTTATGTATATATCTGTGTAATATATATTACGGTATATATGTATGCATTCATTTATATATACATATTTTATTTATAAGTACAAATTTTAGCTTGGAAAGCCCGTTTAGCCATTTGGTGCGCTCCAATTAACTGCCGAGATCAGCAACACAACAGCAACAACAAGCCGATTACAACAGCTGACTGACGACAGCGATGACAATCAGCACATCGTTAGACAAGGCAGCTACCGAAGTGTTAGTAGCTCGGTTGCTGTGCAGTTACAGACGCGCGTCGCTTAGAGGACACAGTCCCTCAAGATTTATAGCCAGCCTGGGCTAATTTCAAATGCAAACGCGCCACTTTAGTTACACAATCGCACAGACCCCGCTATTTACACACATACACATACATGTATGAGTATTCAAAGTTGCATGAGCAGGGGTTGGCGCCGCCGCGTTGCTGTGGCTGTGTGTTGCATTCAAGGCTTCGGCCATTGTCTTTGCGAGATTGTGGCAATTAAGCGCGGATGCAATGCTGCCGGTCTTAGCTCGTCGGTCAGCGGTTGCCTATGGGCCGCCAAACAAGTATTTTCGCATTGCATTTTGTATTGTGTTGTTGTGCTTAAGCAAATGCAGAGCAGAGCAAATGTGGCCTGTAACAATTTCGTACGAAACTATTTGCCAGCATTGGCAATGAAAGCCCAGCGCTGCGCAGCGATTAACTTTAGCAATGCCAGCGTGCTCACAAAGCGCAAACAATTAATTAAAAATGAAAAATGGTCTAGAAATCGCTTGAAGAGCATTTAGCCGCACTTTTGACAGTCCATCAAGCGACAGACCTCACACACACACACAACAACACTAATTAGCCAATTGCGGTTGGTGCTCCGTGATCTAGAAAACCTAAACGCCATTTAATAATACCATACCTAAATGCCTAACGCCATTGTTGGTGGCTGTGTAAGCTAATAATTTGGTTTTTAGTTATTTAAGTGTATTTTTGAAATAGTCACACAGAATTATGCATGTCAACAGTTTCATTGTTGAGCTAAATAAATAACAGAAAACATAACAAGTGATTAAAGGAAGGCCAAAGGCATTTTTCCGTACATGATTTTGATGAGTTTTTTGAAAAAGTTGCAAAAAAATCGAAGTCAAACACAAATGCGAAATAATTCATATAGTGAAAATATTTACTTCGAAGCAGAATTTTCTAAATCTCAAAAGGCAGATTTCAGCCGAAAGAAAAAAATCGTTTACCCTCGCTAAGTGGAAGAGTATTAAAATGTGCCCACGCCGCGATTTCTGACTGCCAATACAATCCATTTATAACCATTGAGAAAATTAAAATATTTGTAGTAAAACTTAAGGGGGTATTCTAGTCAAGAAATTTAAAAAAAAAAAACGAAATTTTTTGTTATATTTTCGAAGTTTAACTATTCAAGAATATGTGTACAAGAGGATTTTTCAAAATTCAAATTATTTTCGGAGATACAGGCATTTTTCTGACCCGGCATCGAAACGGGTTCGGCCGGAATGCGAAACTTTAAATGCGTTTTTCTCAAAACTGACTTTTTCGGAACGATACCCACGATTTCTCAGGTTCTAATGGACTGATTTACATGAAATTTTGAAATTTTTATAGGCTTGTCTATGATTGGAACTAGCCTCATCACCAATTTTTTATTTTTATTATTTTTAAAAAATTCGAAATAATCAGAAAAAGTGATACAAAAAAAATTTTTTTTTAAGCAGTCCACTTTCCGTAGTTCCGGTCATTGCGACATTATTCTTGATTAATAATCTTTTTTTTTGGTTTCAGATACCTAGGAAGGTTAAAATCATGGGCATGGTTACGTGGAAATTTTTGGAGACTCCCCACTTCGTCAGCTCATAATTTTTGAAATATTTTATTTTTTTTGTTTTTAATTTTTTTCTCTAATCTTCAAAAATTAACAAATAACTAATAAAAAATGGATAGTAAAAATATTAATTGCCTTTTTTTTACGACACTTTAAAAATTGCCTGAAATTCCTGCTTCTAGACTAGAATAGGGGGTAAGGGTATGTTTTCTCAGCGTCGTAACTAGTGGTCTTGCCATCAATCCAAATAAAATCGAGATAGTTTTATTTATTCGAAGATATAAGATCACGGTGCCTCCGCTAGTGCAAAAGGAGATATCCGTTTTCTGTGAAAGTTGCTATCAGACTCTGAGAATCTGGATCTTAAAAGAACACCAAACCGAAATCTGGCGGCTTTTTCTCAACCCATATAAAGGGTGATTTTTTAAGAGCTTGATAACTTTTTTTAAAAAAAAAAAGCATAAAATTTGCAAAATCTCATCGGTTCTTTATTTGAAACGTTAGATTGGTTCATGACATTTACTTTTTGAAGATAATTTCATTTAAATGTTGACCGCGGCTGCGTCTTAGGTGGTCCATTCGGAAAGTCCAATTTTGGGCAACTTTTTCGAGCATTTCGGCCGGAATAGCCCGAATTTCTTCGGAAATGTTGTCTTCCAAAGCTGGAATAGTTGCTGGCTTATTTCTGTAGACTTTAGACTTGACGTAGCCCCACAAAAAATAGTCTAAAGGCGTTAAATCGCATGATCTTGGTGGCCAACTTACGGGTCCATTTCTTGAGATGAATTGTTGTCCGAAGTTTTCCCTCAAAATGGCAATAGAATCGCGAGCTGTGTGGCATGTAGCGCCATCTTGTTGAAACCACATGTCAACCAAGTTCAGTTCTTCCATTTTTGGCAACAAAAAGTTTGTTAGCATCGAACGATAGCGATCGCCATTCACCGTAACGTTGCGTCCAACAGCATCTTTGAAAAAATACGGTCCAATGATTCCACCAGCGTACAAACCACACCAAACAGTGCATTTTTCGGGATGCATGGGCAGTTCTTGAACGGCTTCTGGTTGCTCTTCACCCCAAATGCGGCAATTTTGCTTATTTACGTAGCCATTCAACCAGAAATGAGCCTCATCGCTCATCGGACACGGACGCGAAACACATTTCGAACCGAACACTGATTTTGGTAATAAAATTCAATGATTTGCAAGCGTTGCTCGTTAGTAAGTCTATTCATGATGAAATGTCAAAGCATACTGAGCATCTTTCTCTTTGACACCATGTCTGACATCCCACGTGATCTGTCAAATACTACTGCATGAAAATCCTAACCTCAAAAAAATCACCCGTTACCAGGGAGGAAGTTGTGGGTGGGAAGAATTGATGGAGGGGTTTACTGCCAGGCGATCTCTATTAACTCCAGCTTCAGACTTCCTGACTCATTGCTTTCCAAGCCTAGGTTGCAGCCATTAAGTTCTCTCAGATAGCAGAGCGGCGACTTTAACTTTAAACTCGATAACAGTGCGTTCAGGGTGCCTAACCTCGGTTTCAATGGCATCTAGGGCCTTTATGATAAGACTGTGATAGGTGCTAGACCGTAGCGGAATCGCAGGAAATTGAAAAATCAAGGAAAGGCACCCCAAAACCGCTGTCGGTAGAATGGGAGCGGGTCGGTGCTAATATAACAGTCAATCCATGACATCAGCCAACTAAAAGTATCGTGACATTATGAACGAAATTAGTGAAAAGGCTCTGTTTAGAATCATTATGAACTTTTGACAGCTTGTTTTGTTTATGATATTGCGAAGTCGAAATTTAAATAAAACAATTTAAATAAATGAATAAAGTATGAGTGCAATCATATTGACGGACTGACCGTATTTTGGTAGCAGTATGCACTTATATATTAATCAAACGACTTACAGATTACAGACTTCGAGTTGTAGTAGTCAGTCAGTTTATACTCCCACAGATAGATATTGGTTATATGTATCGAAATGATCAGGTTAACGAGACGAGACGAATTTCGTAGGTCCAACATGAGAAAAAATGAAGACATCTTGATGCAACTTTGTTCATATGCTGCTTAGCTCCGTGAAAAGCTTAATTACAAACGAGCGAATTAACAATTGTCACGCCCACAAAATTTTGTTATTCGAAACATTAAAGTGCAAAAGCTAAGCCACATATTAAGAAGGAAAACTGTTTTACGATATAATTATATATAATTATTTATATATATAACTGTACAGAATGACGTAGTATAGATAGGAACATCTAAAAGTTTAAAGCTTTTCAAAAGTGTGTGTTGCTCCATCTACTATTAAAATTAGAGCACATATCTTACAAGCCAATAAAGGTAAAAGCGCTAATTGCCTCCAATATCTCATCATAGGATATGAAAATGGATCAAATCGGATAATAACATCACACACTCGTCATGTAACGTTTTTTTTTTTTTTTGAAATCTGCTAACAGCATAATAACTCCTTAAGGCACTGTGCCAGTGTGACGCATGAAAAATTAGGCGATTTTCGTGATTTTTTTTTAAAAGAAAGTACGCAATTGAACATTTCGAACTTCTTTGAACGCAATAAGGTATATTTTCAGCTATATTCTATGATATTTTTTTTACAAAAATGTTGAAAAATAACGGAGTTATGGGCTGTCTTCGCAGGGATCAAAGAAAAGTGTCCCAACTGCTGGCATGATTCCGGCCAAATGAATACTTAGCTGAAAAAAAATTTGAAAACTCTATTGAACTTAAAGATATTTCATATACAATGACCCACGATCTTTGAAAAATATCGAAAATTAACAAATTGAAAAAAAAAAGTTTTTTTACGAAAAAAGTGATTGTTTTTTTTAATGCCAAATTGACAATTTTTAACTAATCAAAATTATCGTAGTTCATTGTATGGCAAATGTATTCAAAAATACTCAGTTTTAATTTGAAGTCGATCGGTCAATTTAGTTATGTTATGTTTAGTTATGATGTCAGCAATTTTGAAAAATGTCGTTTCGAGAAAAACGCGTTTAAAGTTTCACTCTTTATAACGGGGATATCCAAAAACTATTCAAAATACGACCTTCCCGATTTCACAGGATATTTATGGAAATATAAGCCATCGAAAAAGTAAATATTTTTTTTTTTTTTGTTTGAAAGTGTCACACTGGTACAGCCCCTTAAATAAATATGTCAGAAACAGTAAATTTTATAACCGATATGGTGAAGAAGAGTATAAAGCATACCGCGAATTTTTTTGATTTCTCAGAAACTACTCAACCGGTTTCAACCACTTTTGGTACATAATATTATCTCGATATTCTAATGTTACATTGCTAAATGGGTTTATAATGCCCACACACATCAGCAAAGTTTTCAAATACATATATAGTATATATGTATATGTATGTATGTCTATATCGTAATATTGTGTTATTGATTTACCAGATATGTGTTTTTTGTTTATTTATATCAAAGAAAATAAGGTATATTCGATTAATAAATTTAAAGATTGCTTAAACAAATTTTTATACTGAAATGTCACGGGGTTCCAAACTCATTTTTGAAGAGCAATCCCAAATACTGGCATTCAAAGATATTAGAAGGACCGGAAAGTTATCATGAGGATGAAAAAAATAAAAAAAAACGATAGAAAAAATTTTTTAAAGGTTACTCTACTCTTCTAAAATTAACAAATAACTAATAAAAAAATGTATAGTAAAAAATATTAATTGCCTTTTTTCTACGACACTTTAAAAATTAAATGAAATTCATGCTTCTAGCCTAGAATACCACCTTAATAGGTAACTTGAATACCAAAATATCCAGTATACTCGTACTTGCAGTTTTCTGTTTCTGTTGGGAGTTTTCTGTTTCTGCTTGAAGTTTCCATTGCTTTAAGTTAGTGAATCACAATTGTCCCATATAATTTTTTCGCGCAGTGTATATCACCTTACATAATAATCATCAAGAACTAATAGCACATTTTAGTATACATATGTTTATATAATTACTTATTATATTTGTATTTATAAATAAACGTTGCTACTTTCAATTAATTTCGAACATAAAAACTTCTTGCCTGTGCTTGTCACCTCTTCTGATTGTCATTGCAGGTGAATGTATTATATTGTTATGCAATTATGGCGCTGCGTTTGCAATATGCACACTTGGAGTATGTGTGTGTGTAAAGCATGACTCATGGGACATCTTGTGCCTTACATGACAGAACTGGTTGCAATGTGGCATCGGATACATTGACATTCCGCCACTTCAACATTGTATACTAACACTGTCTTATATAATAGCAATTTATGTTTTATATGTAAATTTTTTATGTAAAAACCAAACTCGTGCACGATGTAAATTAAAAACACTAATTGCATGTGGAATTAAATAAACTATTTGCTGGAAAGAATTATAGAAAATATTCGACATGAGAACTGCATGCAAAACGGCTTACATAACATTATATGTATTTATGTAAAGAACAAGCAGCATACCAGTTGGATGTGAAGCAGCAAAGAGTTATGAACATAAGTATTTAGTATTGACTGAAAAAAAAAAAATTAAAACATAGACTTAGACTTAGACAGGTTGCATGCTAAAGTGGCAGAGAACACCCACCGTTGCTTATAGACTACTACACACAACAACAAATTGTTGACGTCCCAGACCATGGCATAGAAAATATGTTTTCAATATTAACACTTTGTGAATTCCAAGTGGAAATGCACAAGGGAGTCGTTTCAGAACGCATAAAATCACTAATTACCAATACAAAGCGCATAAAGTAGGCAAGAAACGATAAAAGTAGCGAAAAGTATCACAAACAAGCGAAACATGCGCGCTGACAAAATACCAGTACAACAAAAAAAAAAGCTGCAATTGTTGCTCATATTCACATAAATGAATAGAGCTCATAAACATTGAACTAAAGGCGGCAAAGTTGTGCATAAAATCATGCATATGTGTATTGTTAAAGCAATTACTCGTCAACGCCAACGATTCTGTTGCTGTTGTCGCTGCTGCACCTTAGAGATTCTAGCGAACAATGCGCGTGCGCAGGTGATCACATCATTCAACGCCAACAGCCGCCGCTACAGCTACAATTGCATCCTAGGCATCTTTTCGTGCGGCATACCAACAAATATATAGCTGCATGTGTGTATGTATGTATTTACGTTTAGTTAAATATTTGCAAGTATGAGTTTTGTATCTGCAATTAGCCGCAAAAGGCTGCGAATATTGAGTACAAAAGTGTTTGTAGGTTAGGGCCGCCATTCGAGCGTAAAGAAAGGTGCTGCGCTTAGTCAGTAGATGTAAGACCCTCAGAATACAATATATTACTAAAAATAAAAACTTAAAAAATTTAAAAAATTCAAAACTCTTCTAACCAAAGAAGAATTCTTTCTGCTGCTTCAAGCCTTTAGTAAAAATCGAACTCACAATCAGCGTGTGCAACCAGCTACGCGCAAACTCACTCAGACGCCGTCCTGTAATGAAGCGCAAATGAAAAATAGCAAACAAAAAAGTTCAAGTTGAAAAAAATAATCACATACATACATACATATAGGTGAGTCCGTTGTAGCTGCGAAGTTTAAGCGCGCAAGCTGTTTATCTTGAAATAATTTATATTTGTGCATTGAACTGACATTGACCAGAAGACCGTCAGCAACAATGTACACGACGCTGCTGCTGCTGCTGTTGTTGTTGTAATGTAATATTCATACAACAACTGAACACGCAAGCACCGCATATGGTTTTATTTGCCGTCGACATCCATTGGCAATTCTAGTTTAAATTTATAAACATATAACAGTTTAGCACGACTGCCTTCAGTGTTAGTAAAGTAGATGCTTTCTTCCTCTAATTTCAATCTACATAAATACTTCAGATTGATTTATTGTTGCTGCCACTCAGATGTACTGTAATTAAATTTGAACCATTTAAAGATATGTAAACGCCTTCATGCGATTAACTTGTTATTTAACCCATAATTTATGTCCCGGAACCTTCTTTCAGTCAGTTCTTGGTTAATAATACTGATAGTAATAGGAATTAATATAATTTAATACAAATAATACTGCTCAGGCAAGAGAGAATATTTTTTTAAGAGCTCTACTTCTCGATAGGTATTAGAGAATATGTCTTCATAAATGCCCGTTTATAGTAAGAAGCCCGTTCATCTAAATTCGGTCACTTATATTCATAGTTTACGTTTTATTAATTGCTATTTTTTCACTATTAAGACAAATTACTTATGAGTCATCCAAGTACTAGATAAACACATTTAAAGCCTATTCTCAATTATTTTTTATCATAATTTGAGCTTATACTTAGCATAGTTGGGTCAAACATCCACCGTGTTTTCCGCCACTTCGAAGGAAGTTTCATAACGCCATGGACATAGGAACCCTTCACATTAATAGCAAACAAGTAAGGAAGGAAACAAAAAGCCAAGAAAATACCTTAAGGTGTAAAGCGTCAACCAGAGGATCGTTGTCCAAGCAATTTTATATATGCATACACTATATACGAGGTATGACAATTAAGTAATGAGACTGATTCCATAAAAACCGTATATTTGAAAATTATTCTACAAGTCTGCCATTGCCTTCAAAGTAGTCCTCTTGGGCAGCGTTTTCCATGCTTCGTAACATTTTTGGAACGCTTCGACTGGGATGTCCGCGAGTACCCTCGTCATGTCTGCCTGGATGTCCGTAATCGACTCAAAATGGGTTCCTTTGACCACCGATTTTGTTTTAGGAAACAAAAAAGTCACAGAGCGACATGTCGGGCGAATAAGGCGGCTGTTGCAACACGGCGATCCCTTTAGAGACCAAATACTGGGACACGCTGAGGGCGGTGTGGCACGGCACGTTTCGTGATAAAGGATCCCTTACGAGCAATGTCTGGGCGCGCCCTGTTGACTCGTTTTCCCAATCTTTCGAGTTTTGGGCAATAGTAAATTTGATTCAAAATTTTCCCCCGGTGGAACGAGTTCTTTGTGGACGATTCCACGGCTATCAAAACAGGCAATAATCATCGTTTTCACCTTCGACTTGCTCATGTGATTTTTTTTCGGGCGGGGGGCCCGCGGAGACAACCATTGTGAGCTTTGGCTTGACTAAGAGCACTATCACCAAACACTCTTACAATTTTAGCGTACGTTTCCGAAGCTTTTTCGCCCAAATTTGGCGAAAAATTTTATCACTACGCGTTGCTCTTGTTTTAGTTTTTCCTTTTCGTGACAAACACTACAAACACACGTCTACTCAATTTGGGAGGCGAACTAAACAAGCTAGAAAATGGACATAAAAAAAATGGAAAAGGGGAGGGTTGCCGAAAAAAAAAAAAGGGGAATTTCAAGGTCACAGGTTTACCACAAGCCGGCATAAAATCAGTCTCATTACTTAATTGTCAAACCTCGTAAACACATTGACCGACATATTTGACATAAGATTTGTTAGAAAAACGAAACGTCCGGATTTTATTTTTTTTATCCCAAAGTACTAAAAAAATTTTTTCCTCAATTTTACCTTATCTTAAAACCTTACATACAATTCCCAAATTTTTAAAAAATTTTTTTTTGGGCGGGCAAAATTTTTTTTTTCCGGAAAAAAATTTGTTTTCGAAAATCCCTTTGGAAAAATAGGGTTAAATTTTTTGAAAGGGAACCAAAAAAGGTTTTTTTAAAAAAGGGGTTTTCCTTTCCCGGCCCAATTTTTGTTTTTTAAAATTTTTTTACCCCAAACAACATTACTGTTATAGGGGGAGTGAGCAAATTTATCTTCCGTTTTTCTCCGTTTTCAAACTGTCAGTAAAAATTGCAAAAATATATGCAGCTTCGGTGATTTGGGAAATATATACATTAAACTTATTAGAGGGGGGGGCCACGCTCCTTTTTAAAATTTTTTGCCCACAAGGGGCCTCTTACTACTACGATCCCTTTACAAAAATAGAGTTTTAATTTTTTTTGTTAACATTTTGGTTTTTTTTGGGGCGGGGCAGTATTTGATTACCCCCATCAAAGAACTCGACCTTTTTTTTCCAAGAAACGCGCATACCAAGTTTCATGGGATAAATAAATTTTTTACTCAAGTTACAGCTTCCAGGGTAAAGGACAGACAGACAGTCAACCGGATTTCAACTTTTCTCGTCATCCTGACCATTTATATATACATAACTCTACATCTATCTCGATTAGTTTTAGGTGATACGTACAACCGTTAAGTGAACAAAACTATTATCATCTTGCAAGAGTATAAAAATGGAAAAGTCGATTTTCCTCTAT
This sequence comes from Bactrocera correcta, assembly GCA_027475135.1. Lineage (NCBI taxonomy): Eukaryota > Metazoa > Arthropoda > Insecta > Diptera > Tephritidae > Bactrocera > Bactrocera correcta. The sequence goes on from CM050326.1 coordinate 84,480,748, forward strand.
TAGACAAAGCTGGCCTTTCCTTTTCCCGATAGTACAAATGTTGACAGTACAGCTCTCCGAACCCACCAAAAAATTTCCTGACCGTCAATTTTTAATTTGGGCCTACCATTTGTTTTGGTTCATCCGATTCTACCACGACCATTTTCGCTGGACGTTTTCGTATGTGAACTACTTTTCATCCCCAAATTCCCAAACCTTTTCAGAAATTGATCGTTTTTTTGGAAAGGAAGAATTTCGGTGCATGGGGTTTTTTTCCTCGGGTTTTAACTCGTTTTTGGCCCTTTTCCCAAACCCAAATCGACAATCGGACTCGAGGGTTTCAAATTTTTCCCAGGGCTTGGTACATCTTTTACATTAGGGGTTTACAGTATCAGCAATACAAAATTTACTTTCCCAACAGTCTGGTTTTTTTTTCCCTTTTTTCCAAAGAAAAATTTAAAAAAAAGGCGTTTTTTCCTTTATTTTATTTTTTTTTTTTAATAAAGCCCACCCCAAAAGAGGAAAGATTTTTTTTTGGTTTTAAAGGGGAGATCCTAATTTTGAATCCCTTACTTGCAAAACGTTTTTTTGACCAAATTTTTTCCAAAAAAATCAAGGTTTGATATAAAGGTAATGGGGAAAACAAAAACTTTTTTTAAAAAAATCTTTAATTTATTTAAATTTTTGGCCAAAAGAAATTTTTGGGGAAAAACCCCTTTGGGAAAGCCGAAAGCCCGGAAAAGCTTAAGTGTTTTAATTAAAATTTTCCTTTTTTAATTTAAAAAAAAAATTTTTTCCTTTTTTAAATTCCCCCAATTTTCCCCCATAACCTAAAACTTTTTTAACCCCCAATTTATGTCGTTTTTCCCCAGGCCCCCAAAAATTTAAATTTGTTTTTACAAGGCCATCCAAAAACTTTTTTCACAAAAAACCTTTGGGTTAAAGTTTTTCCCTTTTAAAAACTTCTTTTGGACCTTTGTTCAAGCTCATTTTGGGGCCCCGAACCACCAACGACCCCTTAAAATTTAAAACCCACTTCCCCAATCAGGGAAAATGAAAAAAATTCTCCCCGGAAGTGTAACGTTACCATCGAAAATATTTTTTGGGCCCCAAAGGGGCGTTTTCAAAAACCCCTTTTAAAAATTTGGGGAACTTTTTGAAAGGAATTTGAAAAAACCCCAAAAGGGTTGTTTCCGATTCTTCCCCAAAAAAAAATTTTTCAAAAAACCCGAAATTCTTAAATTCCAAAAAAAAACTTTAACCCCAAATAAGGGAAACCCCAAAAAAAAAATTTGTTTAAAAATGGAAACTCCAAAAAATTAAAAAAATTTTTTAGGGGCCTTTTTTTTTGAAAACCCCTGTTTCTTTTAAATTTTAAAACTTTTGGGCCCGGGGGGATGCGTTTTTTAGGGAACATAAAGGGGATTAATTTTAAAAAATTCCCAAAAAATTTTTCCGAAAATGGTTGGGTATAAACCCAAAAAGTGGGAAAACCTGTTAAAGAAAGAAAAAGTAGTTTCGGAGAAAAAAGGCGTTCAAAAAAGGTGAGTTCTACCTCCTCCCCCGGGCAATAGGGTTTATAAAAAAATTTTACTCAAAATTTAATTTTTTTTTAAAAATTTTCATTTAGAACTGTTTTAAGGGTTTAAACTTTAAATATATGAAAAAAAAAAAATTGTTTTTTTTAAAATTTAATGAACCCCCCTTAATTGGCCCAAATAATTATTTATTCTTACCTTCTTCCTTGGTCTTTAACATTCTCGAAAAAAAAATTCCAAACCAAAAATAACAAAAAAAGGGTTTCACATTACAAACAATTCCCAAAGGAACTGCGCAACAGTATTGGAAAATGGAACGGTAATTGCAGCTTGAGAATCATTAGCGAATGTGTAAAACATTAGCACAGTTGGCAGTTATGCCAATTAAGGTCTCACTGCAAATACTCTTTGGCTATGAATAAATGTATGAATGTAAATTACGAGTAATGTCGATAGCAATCAACATTTTATTCAAAAACTTGTAGCAATCATTAAGATCGCAAACTTCAAATGGAGCAAGGAAACCATCAGCAGCCAGCAATGCATGAGCATGTGAGCAGTTAGTCAGTTAGCAGCCGAACCCCAAAGGCGAACTTAATCTAGATCTTGGGAAGCAGAGTACTTCTGGCTTGCGCAGCGGTTGATTGGTATGTGTGCAAATATGCACTCATAAATCGACAACAACAAATTTATGCACTTCACATGGAACGTGATTTTTGACGTGACTAATGAGCAGCACATCAAAAATGTGGCAACTGCTCGCAAAGTACTCGCACCAATGCAGAACAAAAGCGGTGATGCCGTGGCATTGCAGAAGTTATGCATTATTCAGCAGAGTACCAAAGTGTAAACACAACAAAAAACAAGAATAAAAGAACAAAGAATGAAAAGAGAGTTTGCGTAATTTATGCATTAATTATAAATGAGTTTGTGTAGCATGCAGCGTTCAAATGGACGCACAAACACACTCACAAAATTGCCATAATCGCGGGCTAAAAGCAAAATCATATTCAATGGACGGCTATTAAACTTTATTGAAATAATAAATAACAGCATTTATCGTCAAATTAATCTCAAATAAAATGTAATTTTATTCTTTCTCAAACAAAAGCATTATTACTTATTGAAATATGTCCTATGCACTTTTTATATGAAATCACAGCGAACAACTTTATTGTAGCAGACTCTGCACCAGATTTAGACGAACGCTTGCATAACTACTTTATAGCGGTTGTATAATTTATTACTACACATTTTCTTGTTCAGTTGGAAGAAGTATGAAAAGACTAAGAAGACTATGAGAAATATAGCATTTATGAATAAATTATACATATGTATATAGACATGAGGTAGTCATGCTATAATGATGCTTGTGGGTACACAATTATTTCTCCTAGGTTCAATCCCAGTTCCAATGAGCATTAAAGTTATTTCCTTCTACCCGCTGAGACGGTATAGACAGGCACACTCGTGTACGGTTTGACGTTTACTTAAGGGAAAACCTTCCGCTGGTGCCCCTGACATACCTTTAGATGGCTTAGACTATATAGTCCTCGTAGAACTCGAATATATATTTTGGCAGTAAATTTAAGAGAACTTTCATGTCAAAACAAAGTTTTCAAATCAAACCAAATCAAATACTGTTCTGAACTGATCTGACTGTTCTTTTCTTCTTTTTTAAAATTTAGGTTATTCTAGGCCATGGTTGAAAACTCCTCAAGTTATGCTAGGAAAAGTTTAGATCAAAGACACGAACTCGAATGATTATGAAAATTTAGTGGCTATTTCTTTAATTTTTACACAGCGGGTCACTTCCCCCTGCCACAAAACAAACTCAAACAGGTATGAACTTTCAAATTGAAAATTATAAGCGCTTAGAGAGGAATCCAACCTTTGGGTTGTATGCCCCGGGGGTGTATGTAGAAAAACCCAGTGCAAATTTTAAACACGGTAAAATATCAGCTTAAAACAAAGGGACTTAAAAAAATTAAATCTAGAGCAACAACCAACCAAGATCATGTACCACTCGAGGTTCACTACTTTTTTTTAAGAAAAAAAAAAAAAACTTCAAATTTAATGGGTAATTTTATTAACTTCAAAAAAATAATTTTTGGCATTTTTTTTTTAAAATTATCTCTTTAAAAAGTTTATCGTGGCTACGTCTCAGATAGTCCATCCGTTGAGTTCAATTTCCGATAACTCAATCGAGCATTTAGACTGGTAACTGGCGAATGACACGCGTGATGTTTTTTTCTTAAAGGTAGAATTGAAGCGGGATTGTCCAAATAGATTTTTGATTTAAAATATCTTTACGGGGTTCTTTAAAGATATTTCGGATCTTGGGGCCCATCGACGGGCCCCAAAAAAAAAAATTATCTGACCCCCGAAGTGTTTTCTTAATAAATCGGGTTTATTGATGCAAAGTGTGGAAAGGGCCCGCCCTTTTTCCCCAAAGTCGCCAAGATCACGGGCTTCAATTTCAGACATAAAAAATCGATTATCTTGACGCGATAACGATCACCATTGTCCGGGTTACGTTCTCATCGGCATAACTTTTGAAGAAATATGGACCGATGACTCCACCGGCCAACAAACCATACCAAACTTTTGTTTTTTCTGAATAAAATCCACTCTTGAATATCTTCAGGTTACATACCCATTGAGGGAGAAATGGTCGCCATCGCTGAACAAATTTTTTTAGAAAACGTCGGATCTTGTTGAAACTTTTCAAGAGCCCATAGAACGAAGGGTTGTCGCTTGGGACAGTCGAGCGGTTTCAGTTCAATTTTTAAAATTTAAGATCTCGTCGGTCTTCGAGTACACTCTCAGCTACGGCTGCTATATTATCTTAACTGTATGCTGGACCTGATATGTTCGGTCGAATATTATCCAGTAAAGAATTCTGGGTCTCAATTTTCATTATAAAGTTGAATGATTGAAAAAATTGTTGTACCACACTGGGCCTCTGTGAGAACTCCGGGGGTGAGAGGAAAATTCCCCCACCCCTTTCTTACTTTTGGGTAATCTTACATAAATAGGGATTTAGGGTTCTACTCTAAAAGATATTGGGTTTCTAAGATAGATAAAGCCCAAAACTTTTGTAGAAGCAGCTATACAATTCGCAAATGATCAATATTCGTGATATTCTGATGCAAAAAATTGACCTTTTAAATTCCCAGTTTAACACATGAGAACCGAAGCAGTTTTTCTCAGTATACCGTAATTCAAGATAAACGGTAACAAAATGTATGTAATCGAGTATATGTCTTTGGTATAAAAACGAACATACTCGTATAAACTATGTGTTGGAGCGGCTTACCGCAAATAGAAATATCAAAGTTAATTCATGGCTTCAACGCTAATCATAATAAACGATCCAGCGATCGACCGATTGTGGCAGAGATAAAACTGTTTTAATTTAAGAGCGAACAAGTTAATACGAACTTGCAGCGCAAATGCGACGGAGCGCGATTGTGATCGCTTAGCGTTCGTCGTTTTTATTCGTGCTGCGGGAAATCCTATGAATTTGACTTCAACGATTAGCGCGAGTGAGTCGTGTGAGCGGCGCATGCGCGAAGCCTAAATGCATGAAAGCACATGTGAACTGATTTACTTTTGTGGTCTGTGTGACTATATGCCTTTGGTTTTGTTAATTTGCGCGCACCGTGTTGTATTTTATGGTGTTGCAGGCAATTAGACGAGTTTTTATGTCTTTTATTTACCTTTACTGCGATTTATTTTTTTGTGCAGTTTTGTAATTTTTTCCAATTTCCATGCTTCGTCGTTGACGGTCAGCGCGGCACGACATGAAAATACAACGCACAAAGTCAAGGCATGAAGGAAGAGGTCAAGTTGCAGCTACCAGTTAGAAGCGATAAAGCGCTGTCACACATACTCACATACTAAAAATAGCAAAAATATGCAGATATGTAAACGAGCATGTGCCGATACGAGTATTTACGCTTTCGTTTACTTTGGTGGCAAAGAGTTTAATACCAAGTATCCGCTTGGGCCCCCTTGAGTAATTGGATTTATGCCCCTTGATTGGACACTAAAAATGCACGGACAAACGACAAATGCAAGCGTTGTGTGTTTGCTGCCACCAATGTCAAGCGCGTAAGGTTAACTTTTTTGCTCGTAAATGCAACATATTTAACTTTAAATGCACACAACATGCAACATGCATCATGTCATCGTCAATAAAAACTATAGTCACACACACAACGGCGCGAGCACAAACATATTCGCGGCCAAGAACACTTTGAAAGAGTTAATGTTAATTTTGGATTCGCCAGTTTTCTGATTTTTTTTTTTTATTTAATTTTTATTGTCAATTTATGTTTTATGTGCCACGCGTGGCATGCCACAGATAACATGCATGCCCCAGGCGACACGACAACAGCTTCAAGATTTATGTGACCTTTATGGCTCGACAGTCGCATGACAAAGTTGGTCGAAGCAAAAGATGCACGGCAGCGTTTTAAGTGGCAGCGTTTGTTGGTGGGACACACACCGACGCGCGATCACCATTTGCCACCATAAATGCCAACATTTAGAACTAATTCTTGACTTTAATCCGCAGACACGATCGTTTTTGTGCATCTCCTTTTTCGGTGCTGCAGGCGAAGAAGTCAATGTCAAAGCGATTGCGTTCACATGTGAGTGGCATGTTGCGCGATGATGCACGATCGTGATTGCCAAATTGTGAGAATTTAAGGCCTTAGAGCGGCTTCTCAACAAAAAACCTCATCACAAGCTACATTCTAATTCCCACAGCCGAATACTCGCTGCAAGCATTTTTACTGAATTATTGCAATTATGTTGCAAACAAGCGCTGGGTTAGGTGTGGCATGCAGCTCCTTCGTACTTTAAAGCAACTGCTGGCATCTGCCACTCTCTGTGGTGGCATTTTAGTTTTCTCGTGCCCCTTTTTAGGTGGGTGCACCAATAAGCATGTTGTTGTTATAAAATTAAAAAAAAATTAAAATTGCTTTGCTTTTTATTTTATTCTATTGTGGTGTGGCACTGCTTCTTAGCATATTTTGTTGAGGAATTCCGAATTCGTTAGCAATTAAATAAAATTGCGCATTTTAAGGCAAAAACTATTTACTAAATGACAAACTGGAGACGAGACATTAATTTTGAATTTCGGTTTTATTCAAGCTTTATAACAACAATAATGAAATACTTGGTTCAATGAAGATTAACAGTAGGCATAATATTGTATAATATATTGAAGACATGTTACGTATTTGTATGAATTAGACATCCTTCATTTGGCAAAAGTGTCAAATTATTGTTCTGAAATATAATACCGAATCACATGCTCAGCGAAATATACCTATTTAATATTTATTGATACACAAATATCTCCATTAACCGGTACCTAAGGAACAAAGTCAACCCTAGTGGTAAAAATCACAAACTCTCGGTGAGAGTATAACTAAAACTAAATGCGAAACTCCTATTACAGAGCAGGTTCAACACCTCTCCTTGATCATTGCTGGACACTTTTACTATTTTAGATCCTAAATGTAGGCGATAATTATTTAAAAAGTCAAAATATTAATGTCAGGAATTAAGAATTAATAGCTTTCAATTTCAATTCAGGTATAATTTTGCTTTTAGTGAACTCCCAACTTTCCAACAATACTACCAGTGATGGATTACCGCCTAGGGCCGCGAGGACCGGTCCTAGGGCGGCACAATTTGGGGGGCGGCAAATTTTTCAGAATGTCAAAATTTTAAATCTGATATAATGTAACGACAATACATTTTAAGGATTTATTCTGATTTTTTTTTATATAAATTTACAATTAAATTTCTATGAATAGAATGTAATTAATTTTCTGATTAACTTTTTTATTCGTGAGTACAATACTGATAAAAATTGTTTTATAACAGAAAAAAATTGAATATTGATACGCTTTTTTTGACGAATTTTCAAAGCTCTGTTGATTTAATCTTACAAGTGAGCCGCTTCTAAAAACGCACAATGTTTTCTTAATTTATTTTCAATGATTCCGGTGTTTCATATATGAATTGATATAAGTATTCATTTAAAATTCATCTTTTTGTTTGTATATAAAAATATTTTTATTCTTAAAAATGATTTCTATAGAATCGAATAAATGAATATATTCATTTTATAGCCAATTTTTTTTAAAAAAAAGAAACAATTTGAAGAAAATAAAAATTCAATAACATTAATGTTTCATTTTCGCAATATTTTGAATTATATTGACGAATATTAACGAACTTTTATAGCTTAAATTATTGTAAAATGTTATTAAAATTCAAGTATATATTTATGTCGATATATACATCCGTGGTTGCGCAAATAGCAGACATAAGAAGCAATAAGAGCTTATACAATTGACAAAGTTCTTTAAAAGGCTAAAAAGGGCTAAAAAAACCAGTGTATTTGTTTATGAATTTATCCATTTAAGTAAAAAAATAACAATTAGCAATTCACGAATAATTCATATTAATTGAAAAACTTGAGCAAGGCATTTTAGACATGGACATTCAAATAGCACAATTTACCAAACCTGCAAAAATTATGTGAAATTAATGAAATTTAATTATATATTTACGTTTCTAATACTTGGTACTCTATCCCCGATTTTGCATTACGGCATTACATCTGCGTACCATACTTTCTACAAGCTTCTCACACCTCTCCTTTGGGATGGAGTAACAAGCTTTCTTAATACCTTCCCATAAATGTTTAAAATTTGGGAAATTTTTAGCAGAAATTTTTATTTTAACATCGTTCCATAGGTTTTCTATGGGATTAAGGTCAGGGCTTTGCGCTGGCCAATCCAAAACATTTATATTTTCATTCATAAGCCAATCCCTTGTGACCTCCGCCGTACCTTCGTTATCCTGCATTAAAGTCCAGCGAAGGGGAATGCAATTAAAAGCAAATGGTTCCATTTCGTTTTTACCGATCCGTTGATACCGATCCATTTTTCCGTTAATGCGAATAATAGGGCCCATGTCTTCCAACAGTCTTCCCCGATATATTTAATCCATATTCGTCATTGATTTCCTGCATTATTTGTCTTGAAGGCTTAAACGGGTCGGCCCTGCTTTTCCGGACTATGGCTCTATCTTCAGTAATTGTTGTCTTTCGCGATGGTTGGAGTTTTTTTTTTTTGTTTTTGGTCAAATAGATCTCATTAGATTTAATGAGTTTAAGGCCACTATAAACCATTTTCCGGGAACAATTCAATAAAACAGCAATTTCGGCAGCAGTTTTCGCAGATTTCTCCATTTTCCGCATAACGCGCCGTTCTTCCGGAGTACAGTGCTTACCACGGTCCATTTTCACTTGAATTAACTCACTTTTTTGTAGACAACCTTGATTCGTAATAAAAAGTCACATTTGATATTTTTTTGCAAACAAATACTCACTCTCAAAAAATGTGCTATTTGAATGACTACCTCTAAAGAACGCGCTGCGAAATAACGGAACTTATTGAACGGTACTTATGACTAGACAAATTAAGTAAAAATAAAAATAAATACCGTTCAAAGAAGTACCAGCCCAACTAGTTGAAGAAATTAATCACAACGACATAATTGATGATTTTGCTCAGACGAAAGCCAGAAAGAAGATATTTAAAAATTAAGTTATACATTATAGTTTAAGAAAACTGACTGTTATTTATATTGTTAATTATTATTTGTATTGTTTAACAATTATACTTTTATGAAATAAATTGTATATCTTAATAATATGAACGGACTCAAAAAATAAAATTTCATCCTTTAAAAAGGACGGCTAATCAGACAGGGCCTAGGGCGGCAAAATACTTAATCCGCCACTGAATACCACAAGTGGACACCAACGCCCAGAAAGGAGTACCCAACTTAAACTTAACTATTGTTCTCTCAGTGTCTATTATAAGTATATATCAGGCTTGCAAATCCTAAGTTTAGGGAGTATGCTGGAATTCAAAAATTCCAAAAATGGTATTTTTACAATTAAATGCTATACATAATTTAAAAGTTTAGCATTTCAAAGATATATATTTAAACAATATTTTGTAAAATTTTTATTCTAAATTTCCGAAAATTTAGCCATTGGTCCCTCATCTCCCTTGACGTCTCCAAAAAATTTTACTCTCCATGAACAGCATAACTCGGACGAGAATATAACGAGAAATCGTGTCCACCAAATTTTGATGATCTATCATCAAGCCTCTATAAGCTTGCTATCTTATTTCATCTTTGCATTCAAATCACTTCGAAACTCACTTATACCCGCTTTGCCTTTTGTCAACAGCCATTCAAGGGTTGGATGCCTGATGGGTTCTAAATATTCTCTGTCTGGTTTGTGCTAGAGTTGAGCTCTCACAGAGAAAGTGGAAGACTGTTCCCATATCCCCTTCTTGGGTGCAGCTGCGGCAAATATTGTAATAGGACAGACAAATGTTTAGCGCGTATTCTCAAAATGGCCAGTGCACTGTTAAAGTTGCTGTAGCCCAAATATACTATTCCTGGACCTATGTATATAGTAAGGTCATGGTTCTAGTTGTATCATATTTGCGGCTTATCTGATTCATTATCTGGCAGTTGGTTATTGATTTCTTTCTGCTCTGTGATATTACACCTCCCTTTCTAGTGAGCTTAAAGCCTTCCTGCAAATCCTAACGACGCAGAAAATTAATTATTGGCGATAGACCGAACGCTCCTTCTCTTAGAATTTTAAACCATTTGATTTGACACATAGGGAGAATATTTTAAAATATATTGTATTATTTAATAAGACAAACCCGGATGGATTTTTTGAGTTCAAATTCAGAAAAATTTATTTAATTAATTTATTTAAAATTTTATTGATTAATCAATCACTCAAGATTTAATATTTGATTTTTTTAAATAAGATATTTTTCTTAAAGAAATATTAATATTTTAGTATATACCATTGCCAAATATGACCGGACTAACAAAGATATGTATTATATTTTCACGTATTTTGATCTTTAACCTTCATTATCGCTTTCAGTGGGTATTCTAGTCAAGAATTTTGAAAAATTCGATTTTCTTTTTTCATATATTTAAAGTTTAGACTTTCATAAATTTTTTTGTAATTATTTTAATTTTTAATATTTTTTTGCAAAATTTTTTTTTCTGTATTCTTAAGATGTCAATAAAACACCATACAAAAATTGATGGTAAAAATATATATATTTTTTTTTTTTCAATAAAATTCAAAAAAAACTGCCCAAAATTTGATTTCTATAGTAGAATACCCCCTTCAGTAGGCTTCTGAGCCAATGCCAGTACAACAACTATTAATCCAATTTTTTATACACTTGTTATAAGCGTCCGCAGGAATGGCCTGCAGTACCTTTTTCTATTTCTATTTCTGTTTGAACTTTTTTTAAGAGAACAATTCGCCATATACATAATAAGACAGTTCTGATACCATACTGATAAACCCACTCCTCAAAAACGTTTGCTACATTTCAATGGTTCTATCGAAAACACAAAATTTTCAACCACACTCGTTGATATATTTTTTCCATGATAAAAATAGACAGCAAACGTTTTCGAGTCATAAACATACAGCCGCCAAATAGAGACTAATGGATATACGGAGATCAAATTTCACACGAAAATAATACAGATTGTGCCACTCTCGGATCTTTCTTTTAATTTGGCTTACGTTCGCGGTTTTAATAAACAAGTTCGGTTATAGTATGATGAATATAATGTACATATGTACAAGTCTTCGTACATATATATATCCGACTGTATCGTATAGTTAGTAAAGTAGAAGAGTCAGGCTTAAAATTCTTCGTACGCCTTGTTGTTGATCGAAAAAATAGACTGAATTTGACGATTTTTTATGAGATTGCCTGTCGTTTGTTAAAAAGGAACGATGGAAGAATTTATTTGTAAATTCTTGGCCAATAACGATGACCCAGTCTCCATATTCGCAAAGCATGGTTCTGTGTGACTTTTGTCTATTTTCAAAAATAAAGACCACATTAAGAAGCCGTCGTTTTATAAGCATAGATTACATTAAAACCAAGTTTGAGAAGTTGAAATGATAATTAGCGAAATACTACTGGTTCAATTCTCGGAATCATCTTCAGGAGGCCTCTACGATGGTGATTCGAGAAACTCATGCCGCCTGAAACAAATTAAAATATGATCTTAATCTACATAAGAGTTGCTAGTAAATTACATACTTACATACGAGAGGTATACATATTTAATATTAAAATAATCGATTTTTCGGAATCGATCTTCAGTAGTCAGTAATATAAGTAATCGACTTCGACTACTGAAGATCGATTCCGAAAAATCGATTATTTTACGAGTTATATAAGTAATCGACTTCGACTTCTGAAGATCGATTCCGAAAAATCGATTATTTTACGAGTCGAAGTCGATTACTTATATTACTGACTACTGAAGATCGATTCCGAAAAATCGATTATTTTACGAAAAAACTCGATTCTCTAGTAGTATCGGAATCGGGTTTACCATCCTACTGGCAGCCATCGCCTCCACATACAATAACCTCCGCACAATAACCATCACAAAAAAACAAAATGATTTTTTTCCATGTTATTTAAATGGAAAATAGAAAATTTGAAAGAGGCACCTCTTAATATTAGATTAAGAGCTCATCTTTTGAGTGACTTTTTTCACATTTTCGAAAGTTTTTAGCCTGTTTTTCAGTTGAAAAAGAAAAGGTTGCCTCAGAATGACACACCCTAATACAAATATTCTTTAAACTTGTACAACAAGGTTCAATTTTAGTTCAAAAAATAACGAACAACTATTTTTACATAAAACAAAAAGTTGCAATAAACACGTACAAAAATCGTAAATAATTTACTACATTAGAAATGCTTCATAGGTACAGTTAAAATATCAAATATATACTGCCGATAGTCTCCGAGTCGACCGATTTGAAAAAGTTTCGAAAAAAATTTATTTGCTGAAGTTGACTAAGCCAAACTGTTCAACAATACACCGGAATAATGTGTTTTGGACCCTACAATACGCTTTAGCTAAAAAACAATAGGATTTTCCATTTTTTGAAAATCTTATGCTAGCCTAGTCGCTTAATGGCGATATAGAATCCTACATCCATTGAAATTAAAAGAAAACAAGAAAAACGTTAACTTCGGTTGCACCGAAGCTAAATACCTTTCACAGGTGCATTTCTGTTAGTAACTATGTGTTCAGTTTGTATGGAAACTATGTGCTGTAGTTAACCGATATGAACAATTTCTTCGAAGGTTACATTGTTACCTTAGAAAATAATCTATACCAAATTTGGTGAAGATACATTGTCAAATGTGAAAGTTTTCTATATAAGAACTTGATTCCGATCGTTCAGTTCAACTCGGCTCAACATACTGATCATTTATATATATACTTTATAGGGTCTCCGCTTCCTTCTGGGTGTTACAAACTTAAATTGTGAAATTAACTGGAGAAACTCCCAGATTAGCCATACTTTTAATATACTCTAACAAATGTTTACTGACTTTAGAATATTTTTTTAAAAGTTGAGGAAATATTTTTTCACTTTTTGTTGGGCAATCGTGGGTATTTAATAATCAATAAATGCATACAAGCATGCCAACACGCTTTGTCTATCAGACGTCTGCTAGGAAAACAAAGCTCGAGTTATATATGTACGTACAGACGTATTTACATATGTGTATCATAGGGTTAACATAAATCGATTAAATGCAGTGCCATTGGTTCCGCTCGATGTGGCGTAGCGACCTGCAGACACTTTGGCTGCATATTTATGTAGTCAAATAAATGCATTTGTAATTAGGCGACTGAGTCTGGCAAATAGCATGAAATATACCATACTTTGTCTGACTGAATGTGGCTGAGTGGGGTTTTGTGATTGGTCAGTGGCGTTTGACGCCTTTGCCGCTTTGTGCGCTCTGAATGTGTTGAAATCGCACTTAAGCAATCGACATTAAACAGAACTACTTACACAATACATTAAGCCACGGTTTACTCATGCTTTTGCGCCTTTGTTTATTCGATTTCCTCAGTACCTTGGTCCTATTATTTTTATTTCTCGACTAATAACTGTGAACTGCCATGATTTATTACAATTTTTATATGCGCATGCACAAATATAATATATTATTTTATATGCATACAGTTTGTTGGGAAATCGCATGCGCACAAGCATACATACATACATCTGTATATGTATGTTATATGGCTGTGTATTGCACATTCTAAAAGCTGTTCACACTTATTCACTTTTTGATTTTTATTTCCCAATTCTGCAGCTTTTTGTGTTGAACTTGTCTGCACTTTTTGTCTGCTTGCCACAATTGGCTTTCGTTCCGGTGGCACGTGCTGGTGTGTTGCATGGCACATTACTTGGCCGGCGTGCGGTTGTGAAACGCCTTATATTTGCATGTCTATGCATATATTGCTCTAGTTTTTTGTACTCGTTACTTTCAAATTATATTAATGCGTGACTTTTGTTGTGTTCTCAAACGTAAACTTGAAGTTTCGACCGAATTGCTTTCTTGCTGTTGCCTTGCATGGCGATATTTCGTCAAAAGAGTGAAAAGATACTCGTATATATTCTTAAATATATATACCTACTAATAGCTGCAAAATAAAATCAACAAATGGGAAATATTAATAATGCAGTTAACCTCAAGTCAGTAGCCGTTATGAGACGCATCTAACATTCCAACATCTAATGAGGACGGAGATACCGGAGTCTGCACATCCAAATATGGAGACTAATAAAAGTTGATCACCGATTTAATCCGTATTTGCTGACAAATATCAGTTTATAAAGCCCAGCTTGTCACTTTAACCAGCACAACAGAAGTACTCATATTCGGTACATCTTTGAAAGGAAGTTGTCACATTACTTAGTATTTTACCTAAGCTAAGAACCTAAAATGACATTTTAATTGGCATACAAGTAGTTTTAATTTCACATTTATATAGCGAACCGATAGCGAAAAGAAGAAATAACTAAAGCGCTGGTGTTAACTCGGCTGGAACCACATAAGCGGTGTCTACGCCAGTAAAGAAGAAGTTGAATTTCAATTTTCAGAATGTAACCAATAAATTCTTATTAAAATATGAAAGACATACAGAGAATATATGAAAAACAGACAGAGAAGTTCGTATGGTTTTGAAGAATTATTTTCTTTTTGCAAAAATTTATTGTTTTTGAGAAAAAATCAGAATCGCGAGAAAACATCGTTCCTACATTTCGATATGAACTTTGTAAAAATATTGACCTTATGCTTCGAAACTCACTTCTAACGTCTTTTTATTGTGGGTTCTCCCATCGCCTTAAAACAGGAAGACGGGACTGGGCTCAGATCAGAAGGTTTCGTGGGTTACCTTTTTGGTTTTGGGATTTGGCAACACTAGTGTAGCAATCTGGCAACTGACAACTTCATCGCAAAGTCTGAAATTTTTGATGTTATACTCGTACATACTTATAATATTTTGACACATTCGGCCGCTACTTGTTTTGCTTACAGTAACTTGGAATATTCATCTCGGCCCAAAAATTTAATTAAGTCATAAACATTTTCTCGCGATTATGTTTTACAACTTCAGACTTGGGTCAACTCAGCAACAGTGCACTGATGAATATAACCCAGTTTTTGGCGATGAAGCTCCATCAAAGTCTAGGGTTTAGCGATTGTATGGTGAATTCAATCGAGATCGTAGTAACTACAATAAAAATTTCTGGAGCGTCGCATAAAAACAGTTGTTGCTTTTTTTACAATGATTTTGTCAAATCGTTATGCGACTTATTGTGAGATAGAGACAACTATAGGCATTAGTGGGACCAGCATTCATTCAATTCAACAATTTTTCGATCGCTCAAGCAAAGGCTCGCCCAATCGAAGTCGAGAGAAGTGTTAAAAAAATACGAGCGCGGTGCTTTGGAACAAATCTATGACATTGTGAATGGTGATGAAGCGTGGTTTTAAGCATATGCGGCCGAAAGTAAAGAGCAGTCGTCTATATAGGTGTTTCAAGAAGAACCGAATACAACAAGAACTGTTCGACTACGAATCACTTCCGAGCAAATGGTTGCCTGTTTTTCTGGAACAACTGGATATATACCACTAGATCGTCATAAAATAGAAAATTCTGAGTGATATGCAACCAGTTCGCCAGTTATCGTTCAAAAATTACAAAAACCAAACGCCGAAGACGGATCACTTTTCACCACGATTATGCGACCTCTTGAACATTGACTAAAATATTGAATTTTTGAGCACTTAAGACGTCGATTTGGTGAGTTATCCACCGTATAGTCCTGACTTAAATGTATAGATCTTAAGGCATAATATTTTTATAAACAATAAAGCGATTTTGGATGGGTAATACTTGTTTTTGTTATCTAATCCAAAATATAAAAGGCGACCCACATATTTCGATAAGGTAAACAATTTGAAGGAATCGAGACATCATTTTAATTAATTTAAAACACTGGACGTTTGTGCGATCGTGCGATGAGTTCAAATCGGTCGTTTGATATATCTAGGGGATAAGCTATCTCAGTTAAGTTAAACAGCCAGCCAAAACCTTATCTCATCCTTGAGCGTGCAATGTGTGTGATGTCTAGTAGTAGTTTCTGGGTTATGAAATTTCAACTAGGAAAGGCCGATGCGATGTCTATTATTAAATGTACTTTTTTTTGAACACACAATTCATTATATTATATAGTTCGTATATTGTTAAAAGAAATACTATTTGTCAAGCTTATTGGCATATTTCAAAATACACTTTACTCGAAAGTACTAAGGATCAGATTTTCACTGATGGTTTTTCTGTAGAAAAATAAAGTATAAATCCGTGCTGCAGTTTTCAATGATGACTTTATTCTCACATAGAGTTCTTCGATTCATCATTTTATAACCGAAATAATACATTCAAGGATATCGGCTGTTTTCGAGCAATTTGTCTTAAACATCCCCAGAAAGCCAGCAACACCTCCAAAACCGATATTAAAGTTTTTCTTCTATTAAATATTACCAATCGACCAAAACGAGTATCAGCAAACACAAAAAACAATACAAAATTCCCTTTGAAGTGAGTAGGCTCATTCCAGTTTTGGTATCATTACAAGCTGGAAACGATTAGTCCACAAATTTGCTGCCACGCTGGCATTAGTGCCAAGCCAACAATCTAATAAACGAATTGGAATGCTGTAGTTGCCGCTTTCCTTCCGCTCCGGCGTTGCTGTGATTTATGCATTCGGCGGTGGCAAGGCAAGCTGTGCACATGCAATACCCGCTGTCAAACCACAAAAAATCGCACGAGGCTACAAAGAGCAAATTTTGCTTGAGCAATTATTGCGAATAATTTTATCTTTGATTATTTCTGTTTTCAAATTGATACCTTTCTGTACTTTATTATCATATGTTGCTGTCGCTGACTCACATACTCACAAATGTGCTTGGTGTGTGCCCACATATTGCCAATTACCGAAAACAAAAAAGTGTAAAAAATATTATTTTGTGGGTTAGCAATAATCGCAAATAACGGCGTTGAGGTATTTTTTCTATAGGCGACTGGGCGCGTTCGCTGCCCCGTATAATTTTTCATACACATGTACATACCGTTACGGCTTGGCAGTAATTTGACTTTTGATATATTACACGCATACAAACACATGCACATATTATTGAACACCATATACATACATATATTTATGTTCGAAATAGAAAACCGTTTTAGGCTTTGTCTTCGGTTCAGAAAACACACGTACTTACACGTATTTTTTACCTTCGCCTGTTAATCCTTTGTTAGTGTAGTTAGTGTAGATAGTGAATAGATTTATGGCCGATTTTGATTGAAGGCAGCTATTGTTGTTTTTGTGCTTGCGATTATCCGAAAATATCGCGTTTATGCCTGAAACTTTTTGTGTGTGGGCGCGGGTTTGATAGCTTACTTGCGCCATCGTGTGTTCGGATTTCATTGTGTTTATGTTTTATGTGTTTTTGCATCATTAATTGGATTGTTTGATAAGCTACTGGGCACATTCCGATCGATACAATATGTCTGAAATTATGTGAAAATTATGTGGGTAACATAATCGGGACCCATAAGAGATGTGTGTTCTGCTTGAAATAAGTACGCAAAGGGACTTTTATAAATAATTTTGCTTTAGAGAAGTTACTTTCGTGTGTAAGGTTCCCAAAATTAGTTCAGAAAATATTAAAAAATTTATTTCTTTTTCTAATTATAAACACTAGGTTTACTTTTTTAATTTTAACTCTTTGTGAATGGAAGGAGATTTAATGTTCACTATATGATCTTGCATTTTTATGTATTTGGAACTAAAATACTACGTCTTTTGGAGTTACCGCCTGGCGAACCATCGTTGCCTTTGGTTTGCAAGCTTTTCTTTTTCAAGTTGACATATGTGACCTGGTCTACGAAAAGGGGGCTTAGGTGTCAAAAAATCATTTTTTTTTTTTATTTTTTTGTTTTTTTTTTTTTGTTTTTTTTTTTTTGTTTTTTGGACACCTAAGCCCCCTTTTCGTGGACCAGGTCACATATATTAACTACAAAATAACAGATCTCCCAAATTAATGAAGCGTCCCTTCTCAAACGATTCACAGTAATTCACATAACTGTTGACGAACGCAATTCCTAGCAGTTCCCAAGAATTCGATACCACCAAGTTTTAGATTTCCTGTCAAGGCCATAAGCAAATCCCAGTTGATCGGTCTGTTCAATTCCACCCATAACCAAAGTCTTTTACAACTATAGGACAATAAACATCGTTAACAATGCCTTTTTGATATTTTCATAGATCCATGGAAATTGCCAAACATATATCTTTTTTACTCATCCACTTGTCAGTAGAAGATAATCTAAAATCAATATCTTTTGTCTTTAATTTTTTATCAGCAATTAAGCTTTTAAGATTTCACTTTCGGTTGGCTCGAATAGCAGCACAAGCTAATACTCTTTTCGTCTTTATTTTTTCAAGAAGATGAACTGATGTGAAGTAGTTATTAAAAAAAACCATGTTTTTCCCCCATCCGCCTTCTTTTATTGATAACAAGACTCCTTCTCCAAGACTAAAGCATGTATACCTGTTTTCCAATTTTTCATCCTTACCTTGGTTGACAGAGAATTTTTTTTACAAAACCATATTTATCAGCCAATCACTTCACTTTACATTCCCTTTTAATGGGTGTTATTGGACAATATTGTTTCATAACAATTCGTCCTTTATATAGAATTATTCACCACGAGAGGTTAGCGAGTTCCATTGTCTACTTGTCTAAATTTTCTATTGGAGCCATCTATCATAGGGCGAAGTTTATACTAGAGTCTATCCTTATTATCTTCCAATCATACCGAGTTATCGTTAACAGGTAAGTTCTTACTAATAGTTGGTAAATATAAATCTTCACTTGTACTCAATAATACTTTGACCTTCGAGGTTTGTGGTAGCCAAATGTTGGTGCCAATACGAGGGCTGCTAAATATATTTCTGGCCTAATAATGAAAATAGACATATTTATCAACGAAAATGTTTTATTTTTTCGTTGGGTTTGGCTCGTCTTGGAAGACCCACACGGTCGATTGCTGCTTTGTTTCGGGCTCATACGCATAGATCCATGAGTCGTCACCTGTGACGATCTTATAAACATCTTTTGAAGCACCGCGATCGTATTTTTTCAGCATTTCTTTACACCAATACACACGAGCCTTTTTTTGAGCGACTGTCAAATTGTGCGGGATCCAACGAGAACAAACCTTTTTTACGGACAGGTGTTCATGCAATATCGAATGTATGCTGGTGGGAGAAATGTATAGGCATGCTACTATCTGAAGGTATGTTACATGGCGGTCTTGCATTATCAGTTCACGTACGGCGTCGATGTTTTCTGGCACAGCGGCTGTTTTTGTACGACTTTCACGGAATTCGTCTTTGAGCGAGCGTCGGCCACGATTGAATTCGTTGTACCAGTTTTTCACAGTGCTATAGGATGGTGTTTCATAGCCATACAAAGATTTTAGTTCATCGATGCACTCTTGTCGTGATAATCCACTTCGAAAGTTGTGAAAAATGATCGCACGAAAATGTTCACGAGTTAATTCCATTTTTGGGCCGAGATAAATTTGTTAATTCCCTGTAAAAAAAACAATTCACCATTAAATGACAAAACGTTCTGAGTGATGTTATGCTAAAACATGTCAAACTTTCCAATGGAAATGCCAGATTGCACCTGGCAACACTTAGTGTTGCCTAGTCCAGAAATATATATAGCAACCTATGTAGAAGCATAATACTCATATTTCTTCAAATTTAAAACTTTGTGCTTCTGGCTAACATATAAATTTGATTGGAATATTATATCTCCGATAGTATCATCAAAGAGTGATAAAAAATATTCTGTAGGCATTATAAGTGACTCAAAAAATTCTGGATGTTGTTGTTGTAGCGACAGAATTCTGCCGAGTTGACAGTCCTTGGCTGGATGAAAATCCGGGTCCGTTCCGGTTACGTAGACCCGACTGTCGTGGGAACGAAAATTCTGGATCTTCATGAACGGTGACTTCGGATGTACTTGTTTCGTGTTGTTTTAGCTTCCTGTTTCGATTGAGCTCAGGATTATTGCAATTATTATTGCATGAACTGTCGTTAGTGGCCATAAAGTCGTTTATTTCCTCAGTTTTAACCACATAATTGTTTTCAATTGCGATACTGATATATTTATTTTTGTCTTGTAATATATTATCCAAAAATTGTTCCAGAGTTCTGTTATTATTACTGCTCGATATGTCCTCACAATCCTCCTTCAATATCACTATCATTGGCTTCATCCGAAGGATTAGCTTCATTACTTTCTAAAATCTTATCGGAGTCAAGACACTTTGAATTAATTCCAACCACTATGCTATAATTTTGACCTAGAAGGGACCATAATGAACTTACTATTTTAGACTCCACCATAGCCCAACTTATGTACAAGTCTACTGCATACACATATTTATTATAGCAAAGAAAAAAAATAGAAACAACTGCAAGAGTTATTTTCTTCTACTTTTAAAAGGCAAATAGCTGATCAATTATAAAGATTATAACCCTTTTGCAATTCAAGTGAATATAATAATATTATTATTATTATTACTTTTTTTTTTTAATTTGTAATAAGGGGTTTAACGAAAAGCGCGGACATAGCGAGACCGACAATTAGAACGATTTTACGATATTTCATGAAACTTTTACGGTATTCTAGTTAGGGTAAGGTTAGTCTAAGCCACGGTTGTTAAAGTGATCTCTCGAACAGAGCTGGGGCTGTTTTTTTGTGTGGTTAGTTTTTTTTTAATTATTTGAAAAAAAAATACTCTTATATTATGTATATTTATTAGATGATAAAAATTGGAAACATCTCCACGATTTTTCGTATTCATAAAAAAGATATTGTATTCAATTATGTTATAAAGTTGTACCGCCTTTAATATGAGACATTTATAACGCATTACTTATGCAAAACGCGCAAATGAGAACCGACTAAAAGAAGAGTTCAGTGCTAGTAATATTCATTTTTAGAGAACTTTAGTTGTCAAGCTCTGCCTAAAAATTTATACTTCGCGTGTTTTTTGAATCAGTTATTTTTTTCTCTAAGTTGGTAGTACTATTAGTGACATCTATGCTAAATTTCAAGTCAAAATATTCATTTGTATTTGAGACACGGGACATTTTCTGAAGCTCTAAAAGTGAATTCTTCGATTTTTACTATTGTCGAATTTATTGAAAAAAGAAGTGCGATAATGCACCATCTCATACTGCATTGGTTATTCGTGGTCATTTCGCCACATTTTCAACTAATATCGTGCCGCAACCACCGCATTCGCCTGATTTATCTTCGTGTAACTTCTAGCTACTCAATAAATTCATATGGCCACTCCGAGGACACCGTTTTGACTCAATTAAGTATATAAAAGCTGAATAGAAGAAGGCTCTAATGGCCATCACAACGAAGTATTTTTCAAAGTGCTATGATGACTGCAAAATACGTTGGCATAAGTGTATTGCAGCGGGAGGGGATTACTATGAAAGAGAAGAAATGAACAAAGTTCACCTTTTAATTTGATCACAATAATAAGTGTCATTTGCTGCACAGGTTGGGCTGACTTAAAAGCTTCTGGCTTGTACCGTTTCCATACGAAGTAAAGGTTCCAAAATTCGTGTTTTAGACCTCAAAATAGCCGAGATTATGTACATGAGAAGATTACTAAAAGCAGTGAACGTAATATTAGAAACTAAATTTTAGAGTATTTTAAAGTAGCAATATTTTCTCACTCAGTTCGGTTTCTCATGCAATACAAAAACTAAACGACATCAGTTATATCAGGTATGTCTAAATTTTTAATTTTTTCCATACCATAATTGTTAATAATTTTTGAAGTCAACTTAGTTTTGAACTTCGACAACAAATATTTTGATTTTGAAAGCTCGACAACAAATATTTTGATTTTGAAAGCTAACTTAGAAAAAGGAAGACATCACTTTTTTACTACTGACTCAATCTCATGAAAAAATACCCAGCCTAAGCCATATTTCAAGCGTTTATATCTCTTCAAAAGAATGTAAATGCCTCGGTTTTATGTTTGTTTACACAAGTAATTATGACTCGTAAAATCATAAATCTTCACACTGTAATAAATAAACTTTCTTTATACATCACACCTACAAGTATCTCATTTCTCTTAGTCTGAAATCATTATTTATAGCCTCACATTTATCAACTGACGCTAATTTTACAATCTCAATATCAAATTATGACATTTCTTAGTGATTAAATCTTCTTCTGGTGTCTGAGCTGGGTTTTTACGCGTTTGTTCAAACGTAGGAAATTATATTGACACGGGGTTACATCACACACCGCCTAGTGCAGGTAATACTCCAGTTCCAATCTGACTGTTGCCGATAAAAGCGTTTTTATTTTATTTTTCCTGTTGATGACGATTGGTTTTTCCTGCTGTCCATGCGGCGCATAGAGTGAAATTTTGTATAACTTGTATATAAATACTTATATAAGTAGCTGTGCAATGGAACATAGGAAAGTAATGAAAATGTTTCATTTTTTTTCAAATTTCTAGTTGAAAGGGGCGTGTGTCTCAACCGAAACCTCACAAATCAGAAAATTTTATATATAGCAAGAGCAACATACCTAAATAGCTTGAAAAGTTAAAAACACCCATTAATCAAGTTTTTTTCTAACAAAATAAAATTTCAAAATAATTCTAATTTTACACCAATGTTCGAGAAAAACCGAAAATATCTTCATTATACAATATTTATATGCCGTATACTCTAACTAAAGTGGTTTAAAGAAGTCAAGCCGCAGAATAAAGTCCCAAAGTTTCGATTAATTATAAAGATTCGGAAGTTTTTATTATCAAAAATATGGTTCCAAGATCTGTCCTTCTTGTTGCAGCGATCTATTGAAACCACTTATAGTAGATTATTGATATTAACATGAGGATCCAAGCAGTTGCGATTTATTTGATATATGTGACCTGGTCTACGAAAAGGGGGCTTAGGTGTCAAAAAATCATTTTTTCTATTTTTTTTTTTAATTTTTTTTCTTTTATTTTTTTTTTTTTTTATTTATTAATTTTTTTTTTTTTGTTGACACCTAAGCCCCCTTTTCGTAGACCAGGTCACATATATGTTTAACTCAGCACCAATGGTAACTTTGGATCAAACTTCAATTTGGAAACAAGTATGCCATATATGTATAGTATATACGAATATTAAGAGATATCTTCAGGACTTTAACAACACATTTCGGCAATTTTGAGTAATTGTGTACCCGTTATGCTGCTTCTTTCTTCCACTGATTACTTTCGCCATCTTATTTGAAAGGCAAACACTTTGGGTTCATGAACCACATTTTATCGTTTCACTCCAACTTAGATTTTCCTGTAGGCCCGTGCATGTTGTGTCTCCTCTTTTTGATCAAGATACCAGCTTGTCTGTCAACTATTTAAAATGCTGTTCGCTCTTTTTCCTCAATATACATTTTCATGATCGATTTCCATGTCGATAAGTAAGTCTAACCACATTAGAGTAGAGTTTTTTAGTCTGCATAAGTCAAATGAAAACAAGTTTTTCGCGGAAAGTGCGTGAAATGCGTTTTCGCGGATGGAGTAAAGTGTACATTTCAGTTGTAATGCAACTGACAGTTGATGTAAAGCGATTCATGGAATCACTTTACTTACCACACTACTTTAAGTGCGGTGGTTATGGGTTAAGTATGAGGATATGTGAGTGGTTTTCCGGCACGTGATCTGGCGTAAAGTAAACATACTTGTGAGTACACTGTGAAAAACGGCTTTTTGAAAATTATTCACATGCTCTGGTTATTTAAAAAAAAAAAAGCCGTTATTTATAAAAAGCTGAAAAGATTCCTAGTGGCAGAAATAAAATAATCCGAGATTTGTTGATACTTGAAGTCTAGCATATCTTAGCTTGATTTTCAAAAAAATCAACAACGACAGTGTATTCAAAATATCTTTAATTTAAGCACGAAGATGTCGCATACACAATATACACTGAAAAGTTTTTTTTTTGTTGAGTGCTTTCACTTGAGGCGTACATACCCCCCATTGTACCTACTTGCGCGGGATGTCAGAATGTAAAGGCACACAAAAATAATGATAAAGGCGCACAGGGCTGAAGCGAAAAGTAAACCAAACTGAGCTCGCTTATAAAATTTATAGTTTTCTCAAATAGGCATGCGATAATATTTACTTAACCTATTGAGTGTGTGTATTCATATGAAGACATTTTTACGTGCAAATGAAAGCAGAAGTCTTACGAAGTCAGTGATCTCACATTTTACAACTTTGGTTTTACTCTTTCATCTTTTTTTACCTACTTCCACAAGTGCTTTTATATTATTTTATTATTTCAGTTGTTTATTATGCTTCTGTGTAATTCGCATGTTGTCTTCAAAGCAACAACACCAACAACCTAATATCAACTGCAAGAGAAGCACACGCGACCGACTGCCGACGACTTTAGTACGCCAAAGCATTTTATGTCAACGGGGCATGGCCGTAAAAATGGCCTTTTAACCATTTTAATTACGCTTCATGCGAGTACTAAACACATACACACACACACATGTGTACACATATACATACGTACATTATATTACAATACCTCATATTTTAAAGCCCTTCCCAGCTGCCACTCAAATTGAAACGGAGATAAAAGTGGAGATGACGACGGATAGTGAAACCGAAGGTGTGAAATGTACGCCAAGGCGCGAGTAAACAAAGCTAAATTATGTGTAACTTTACATACAAATATACATACCATATGTATGAGCTTTTACAGCTGTGTTCATGAAACTAGTTGTGCTCGTGGTGCATAACCCTTATACAAGAAATGCATTTAAAAAGTGCAACATTTATAAAAGTTGTAGGTATTTTTAACTGAACTTATTTTGATTTCAGGAAAAGCTATTTTGGAATCAGATAAATTATAAAAAATAACGGGAATAACATTATGATGGGAAAAAGATAATGGTCTACTTTTTTATACACAACCCTTTTTGCTGTTGCAACAAATCGCCAAAAATTTCGACATAAACTTTCTATGGGATTCCATTCAAGAAACTGTCCAGCCAATGGACTATTTAAAAATTTAATCGATGTGTGCCATTTTATGAGCATTTTCCAACATACGCCAGGTTATAACGGGTGATCCAAGTAGAGGTACTTATTCTGTAACCATTTTTTTAAAAATCACACGTGAGTCATGTCAAGTTGTCATGTTGCATTTGTTCAGTATTGTATGCCATTTTACACCTATTCAACTCTATTAAGAAAACTCACGTTCTGTCAGGAACGTGTTTCGCGCTTTTCGCAGCACGATGACCCATCTTTAGACCCAGCATTCATTATAGTCCAGTCATTTAAGCTTAAATTCGGTAAGAATCTCGGAATTCGATATACCCATTTATATGTCTGTAAATACTTGCATATTGACACCCTAAAGTTGTCTCAAAACCTACATATGGTAGGTATACCCTATAATGACTGGACTATTAATGGATAATATTCGAACGTATAGACGACGTCCAGCACGCAGTGATGAAAATATAGCAGCCGTAGCTGAGATTGTATACGAACACCGTGGAGAGTCGATTCGGTGCCGTTCGCAGCAACTCGGACTGACGTATAGAAAGACTTGACGCATTTTACGTCGATATCTCAAATTGAAAGCGTATAAAGCACAGTTGAAGACGAACGAATTCGCTTTACTCTATGGGATCTTGAAAAGTTCCAAAAAGATCCGATGATTTCGAGCCAAATTTTGTTTAGCGATAAGACCCATTTTTGCCGCATATGGGACAAACAAACAGCAACCTGAAAAATTTCAGAGCAGCTATTTCATCCAGAAAAAGCAACCGTTTTGTGTGGTTTGTAGGTCGGTGGAATCAGCGGTCCACATTTCTTCAAAAATGATTACGATGAAAACCTAACTGTCCACGGCAACCGTTATCGCGCCATAATAACTGACTATTTGATGCCTGAAATTGAAGCTCGTGATTTCGGCGACATTTGGTTTCAATAAGACGGCGGCGCCACTTTCCTCACATCACATCAATCACAAAATGGATCAACCTTTATCTCTGGTGGTTATGTTACAAGGTTTCGTGAATGATGGTTTGAAGAAATAGTTAGATCCAACCAAAATGTATGAAAACCACTCTAAGTCACAATTCTTTAAGTGTAATTGATTTGGTATCTATAAAATAATTCCATATTTTGACATCTATGATGAAGATTTCCCTTCAAGACTCTGTTTCTTAGCTTAACAAATAATTTTTGCCAAATTTCATCTCTGCAGACACAGGCTTATTTTTTAAAAGTGTAGCTCTTCAATTTATTTTTACTCATGTGTTTTCGAACTATTTTAAAATTAAGAGATTAAGTAAATAATTTGTGTCAATAAGGCAATAGAGAGTTACGCTACTATTTTCATGAACACAACTGTCACGTTGTTAAAATGACAAAATAAGCCCCGTTGGAAATGGAGTTTACTTCTGCGCCATATTAAATACCCATATTGGGTCAAAAATGTTCGTATATATTTTAACCAACTAAGTTAAAACTTTAATAAATTTATTATAAATAATTAGTATTACACATAGAAGAATCGTCGAAAAACTACCATTTTAGCTAAACTTTATGTAATTCTTGCGACCACAGTAACGACCATTATTAAGCATCTCCCTCTTCGTATAGTCTGGCGTATTTTGGTCCAAAGCCAAATCTAAATTAAAATATTGATGGAGTAAAAAAGTGTAATTAGCCATGTAATTTACTTAGTTGTGTGAATGAAAATTAATTAAAAGATGTGTATCAGTCTATAAAGTACAAGTTAGATCGGAAACAGCAAATTTAGATTTAATTAACTTTTCGGGTCAAAGTCGTCAAAATGTTTACAGTGAAAGTATAAACTAACATTAAATAAGTTCGCTATAAATCAAATAAGTTTAGATTTCCACATTCGCAGTTTTATTATAAAATGTATAAATCAACAAACGAATGTTATATGAAATATAAGAGTGGTATAAGAGAGGTGCCTATTACGAGTATATAAATAGAAATTCATCGTTAATGAGTCGTGTTGAATGTTGTGAGTCACATATTCTCTCAAAATTGTCTCCGACTTTATACGGAAGATTGAGAATGACTTCAATTGTCATCTCTCAATGGAATACATTTTCTGTTGCTAGCTCTAGTCTTCCGACTTATTGGAGAGCCTGAATCGATATTATAATGGAGATATAATATATGACATTGACTCCTGTGCCAATTTTCGCTTATTCGATATCATAATATCGTAAATAAAATAAAATATTTCTGAAATTATACAGAAGACATACTACTAAAAACGGAATATTTAAAACCTCTAGTTATGTATTTGTTAGTGTGCTCATTGTGCTTATGAAAACATCTTGTCATATATGTAACATAAAGTAAAGTATGGTTAACACTTGTATATCTGACTTGTTGAAATCTCCACAAACTCCATCAACCTTTAAGAGACGATTTGAAACGTACAATTGCCTTCAACATACTCACAACATGACAAAGACAAGATAAGACGGTACCTTGAAAAATATTAGGTTAGATCTTTTGGAAACCTTTTTGTTGCGTAAAATATCTGAAACACTTTGATACTCCTTGGCTTTTCCGCTATTTACTTGGTACTCCAAACTACACAGTGCTCAATAAAAATAGCAACATTCTGTAAAACTTATAAATTTTAAACTTAGTATTTAATTACAACTCACAACTTGAGAGCAAACTTATATACCAAGTGGTATCAAATGATTTCGGTACGACTGCTCAGAATAGACTCCGAACTGGGTTGTGCTGTTTATGAACTTACAGAGTTACCCGTCGGCTTCAGTTGACTTATTTTCGTTTCATTACTTTTTTTTTATTTTTGTGGCATGAAGTTTCTTTTGATGTTATATTGTAAATGCCGCGCGTTCAAGTACTTACAAGCCCACGCGTCGCTTTGACAGCTCACTAAATAAACAGATCAAAAAAATAATAAAAACGTGATAAGTGAGAATGCAAACTATTTAGCAACTAAAGTGCGTAGCCTAAAATTGTAGATGTGCGGGGTTCACAGTTAACCACGCACGATTACCTAATATATGTATATTCACAAGGCCCACAAAATATTAGTAACTGGTATTCCTGTGGAAGAATGCGCAAAAATCACAAGAGTTATTAATAAAATATCTACAACCTTAGTGTTTAAATTGGCGGTCTTCCTCAAAATAGTTTCAACTGTAAGCATTTGTAAGCTCCTTAAAACTTTTCGTATTATTAGAGTGTTCCAGAGAGTTTTCATGGAAGAAATCATATCGCCACAAGTTTAACTTCTCTATAAGTCTTTTGAAATCTCCTTTTGGTAATACTTTTGATTAATTTTTATTTTAAGTGGCAATCCTTCTTAAAAATATTTTCAAATGCAAGTTTTTTTGAAACTCTCTTATACCAAGGGCGTAGGATTTCATATGTCCAAAAAATAAGGTGACATTTGAATTTAAACTGCGCGCGTCGAAGGATTTGGAGAATTATTATTTTTTAGGTTGGTCTGTCAGTCACATTTATGTCAAACTTCATGTCAAAATATTCATTATTGTTTGGAATACATGTCGTTTTGTGAGCTGCTAAAAGTGAGTTTTTCGTTTTTTGCGATGTCGAAATTTTTTGAGAAAAGAATTTGCATTAAATTTTGTTTACGGAATCAATTTTCTGCTGCGGATATATTGAGGATGGTGCAGAAAGCCTTTGGTGATGAAGCTATGTCTAAAAAAATGTTTACAAGTGGTATAGTGAGTTCCAAGCCGGCCGTGAACGTGTCGAAGACGAAAGGCGTGCAGGGCGACCATCAACCTCAACCGACGAAGCTCACGTTCAACAAATCAAAGATTTGATGTTGAAAAACCGTCGATTAACTATTAGGGACCTTGCTGATGAAGTTGGCATAGCGAAAGGCTCAGCCAATACCATTTTGAAGGATGTTTTGGGCCTCAAAAGCGTCAAATCTCGACTGGTACCGAAAACATTGCATTTTTTGGAAAAAAGGCGTCGCGTTGAAGTGTGGGAAACGATGCTTTCCGACCACCAGGGTGTCATGAAATGCATTATAACTGGCGATGAGACTTGGATCTATGCTTACGACCCCGAAACAACCGATCAATCGAGCGAATATCGTGCCAAAAGAGAGCCGAGACCAAAAAAATCGCGCCAAAGTCGCTCAAAAGTCAAGGTCATGTTGACTGTTTTCTTCGATTATCGTGGTGTTGCGCATTATGAATTCCTTCCAACCGGTCAAACAGTCAACAAGGAATATTATTTGAACGTTTTAAAAGGGCGGACCAATATCATTCCGCAACCACCGTATTCACTTAATCTGGCGCCGTGTGACTTCTGGCTGTTCATCAAGCTCAAAAGACCGCTCCGGGGACATCGTTTTTATACGATAGAGGAGATTCAAGCTGCAGCGAAGACGGAACTGAAGGCCATCCGGGAAAGTGACTACAACCAGTGTTTCGAAGATTGGAAAATCCGTTCGCATAAGCGCATTTCATCGGGAGGGGATTACTTTGAAGGGGATGAAATTGATTTGAAAGAATTAATAAAAAATTTTCAAAATAAATACAATGTCACCTTATTTTTAGGGCACAGTAGTACTTGATTGTGTTCAAAATGTGACAATATTCAAAAATTTATTTAAAACTAGCCATATTGGCCATATCGACAATGTTTAAAGTGAAGCTACCTCACAACTTTAATTCAAGAGCAAGCTGTACATTCAGAGTAACTGGAAATTTGGTCATTTTATTACACATTCTTGAGGAATGGGTGAGCTTTATGCGATACGTACAGTGACAAAGAATGGAAAGCCGCATCGCTAGATATTTTTCTTTTTTTGTCATATTTATAGAAATGTCTTAACTCTATGTTCTGACGCGATGCTATATATTTCGACTGGATCCTCTGTGTGGAAACAGAAAGCAAAAGAAATTGTGGAACTGTCTTACACAATTGAGTGCCACGGATACTCTGCTTAATCCATTTTTTAAGGGCATTTTTAATATATCGCACTTACGAGTACAAGTGCCTTAACATATTTTAGGAAGAATGCTTGAAACATGTACTACGTATGAATGTTTATTCGTGATGGTATTGGCTATGGAATCAAGAATAAAGGCTTCTGTATGAGACCAAGGCATACTGTGTCTGATTTATAAATTCCTTACTTGATTATTCCGAATTTTTTTACAGGTCTAGCTTTTGCATATACAAACATTAGTTTTGTGATTGTTTAATTGTGGCCTAACATTTTTGGCATGAAAACCCTAAAATCGCTCGTAGCAATTGCAATTTCTCAATTTGGCTTTGTTTTTACTAAACAACCGCGTTTGGTTGCGTTTGCCATGATTATTATTATCGCATTATTCACTTTTTGTTTCGGCGTTAGCGCTTGCGCATAACAATTTTATTATTATTGCGGCGACGCGCTGTGGAAGATGAGTATAAAACCATGCTAACGTATGCTTTCATTTATACCGAAATTACTATTACAAATATGGGTCAGATTTAATTATTGCTGTCGGCACTTTTTAGCAACAATAATTTAAGTTTTTGTCTTCTCATCGCCCACCACAGTGGCGGGTTTATGAGTGCCGAGCGCTAGTACGAGTATGGTGGAAATACCTATGCCGCTTCGCAACCCTTGAGAAAGTTTGGTTATCGGCAAGTTTTCATGAGTTTTCGAGATTGCATATGGAAACGCGTGACATAGAAACTTACTAACCTTTCTGAGACGGCTTGAATTTCATGGCATAACATGAAAATATCGTCGAAGTCACAGATTTAAATAATACATAAATATATTGTAAACAAAAGTATCAAGTTCAGACCTATAGTTAAGCTAGATTGAAGAGGATTGGCATAACACACACATTTTGTATGATATTGCCAGTCAAGCTGTTAGTCTATTAGTCCAACTGGCTTATAGGGACAGCTGCAGAAACTAGATAATGTGAGATGGACAAAACGCAGAGCATGATACATCATCAGAGCATCTAATTTGCGAATGCCAAACTTTCTATTTAGCCAAGGTGAAAAGCACTTAAAATGTTTATCAAATTTGGCGAATTGTTAAAGAGTGTTTAGCTAAGAAGCAAACCAATCTATCAAACGTCAGTCCTAAGAATATGATTATAATATATATAAATAATTATTTGTACAGAAAACTCAATGTTAAATCGAAAAGGTAAAGTTTACCCCGAATACAGTGGCGCTTGATCCGCTACTGAAGTCGTTAAGTGCGCTTTTATGGAATGAACACTCCACAACATGAAGCAAAACAACAGTGTGGAAATATTGCGTTTTCAACACAGCATCAACACTGTGCTGTCGCAACGTTGCCAAAATTTCTGCAAATGAGTAACCAATTATGTCACCACATACAGACTCTATCCGATGGCGATTACTTTCAAAATAAACTAACATACATTGTGCAAAATGTACGCTGAAATTGTAAATAAAACGCAAAATATTTAATAAAATATCAATATTTATTTTGTCGCCCTTAAAGTAGTCCCCCCCATATGTAATACACGTATGCCAACAATTTTTCCAGTCCTCGAAACACTTCTCATAAGCCCTTTTTGGGATAGCCTTCACCTCCTTCGACAAATTTTGTTTTATCTCGTCGACTGAAAACGGGTTACACGTAGGAGTAAGAAAAAATACACGGAGCCAAATCTGGTGTATTGATCAACGGTAATAATTTCGTTTTTGGCTTTAATTTCGATCACAATCGTACTCTTAAAAAAAATCAGCTTTATCGGGACGAGTCCAGCAAGAACGCTTTTCTTATCCAAAATATCCACTAAAATCATTCAAACGAACTCGCATGAGATGTCGAGCTCTCTTCCCATTTCTCTAACAATTGCCTGACGATTCTCAAACTCCATATCCTTCACTTTCTTTTCATTAGTTGTCCAGAACGAGGCATGACTTCAACGATCTCGACCGTCCTTGAGGGCTTTGTAACACTCGTTGCCTTGTGTTTTTGATAAAACTGAATCACTGTAAGCTTTTTACAATATTCGCAAAGATTTTGCACACAAAATTTGGTTAGAAATACAAAATTTAAGATATTTTTATCCATTCTAAAAATCGCAATGCACTACCGATGTTAATATATCGACTTAAGCAGCTGTAGTAAACAAACCAGTTTGACAAATCACTCTCATATTTGGCAAAATAAATTTTTATACTCTCGTAACAAAGTTGCTAAGGAGAGTATTATAGTTTTGTTCACATAACGGTTGTTTGTAAGTCCTAAAACTAAAAGAGTCAGATATAAGGTTATATATACCAAAGTCATCAGGGTGACGAGTAGAGTTGAAATTAGGATGTTCGTCTGTCCGTCTATCCGTCTCTCCGTCCGTCTGTCCGTCCGTGCAAGCTGTAACTCGAATAAATATTGAGATATGATGAAACTTGGTGCACCTTTTTCTTGGCTCCATAAGAAGGTTAAGTTCGAAGAAGGGCAAAATCGGCCCACTGCCACGCCCACAAAATGGCGAAAACCTAAAACCTATAAAGTGTCATAAATAAGCCATAAATAAAGATATTAAAGTGAAATTTGGCACAAAGGATCGCATTAGGGAGGGGCATATTTGGACGTAATTTTTTTGGAAAAGTGGGCGTGGCCCCGCCTCCTACTAAGTTTTTTGTACATATCTCGGAAACTGATATACATATGTCAACTAAACTCTTAGAGTCGTTTTCTTCAGGAATTTCCATACACAGTTCAAAAATGAAAGAAATCGGATAATAACCACGCCCACCTCCCATACAAATGTTATGTTGAAAATCACTAAAAGTGCGTTAACCGACTAACAAAAAACTTCAGATACACTTAATTTTACGGAAGAAATGGCAGAAGGAAGCTGCACCCAAGCTTTTTTAATAATTAAAAATGGGCGTCGCACCGCCCACTTTTGGACCAAAAACCATATTTCAGGAACTACTTGACCGATTTCAATGAAACTCGGTATATAATATTTTCTTAACACCCTGATGACATGTACGAAATATGGATGAAATCGGTTCACAACCACGCCTTCTTCCAATATAACGCTATTTTGAATTCCATCTGATGCCTTCTCTGTGTAATACATATATACATTAGGAACCAATGATGATAGCGGAATAAAACTTTACACAAATACGGTATTTGAGCTGAGTTATCCCTTGTGGAAAAATTGTAGTGATCGGACTATAACTTTTCAAGGTCCCTGATATCGAACACGAAGAACTCAGGGCCTAACCGAAAATATCGGCAAATCTCTCAGATATTTTCATGTAATTCAGAGGGCATCATTTTTATACTCTCGTAGGATATGTTTTGCTATTTGTAAAACATATCTTTCGAATTTAAAAATATAACATTTAATAATTAAAATATACATATAATACTTATTACTTCTAAGTCAAACCTTTATAATCTTATTCATGTAAGAAATAAAATGTGCATAAGCTTCAAAAAACGATTGTTTTTGTTTTTTTACATAGTCCTCAATACAGTTAAAATAAACGAAAATACAATTCAATACTCAAAGTACACAAATTGATCTAATCTAATTAATTTTACAACAAAATAAAAAAATATGTAAATGACGGATAATGAAATCTCGATTATCACTTTATCATGAGAGAGTATGAAATGTTCGTTGACACCTGAACTTAACCTTTTCTTACTTGTTTTGAAATATCATTTACCCGAAGAATTTAATTACATTTTCCGGGTCCCTTTGGTCCCATTGTATGTTCTTTGAAATCAAAGAGCCGCTCTTACGCCGCTCACATCCGAGTAGGAACGAGTTGAATCTGTGTGGCCATCTTGCGATGTAATACTAAACTTCTGGACCGCGTTTGAGTTTAGCAGGCGTTGATCTACGACAAGCATCTGAGTTTCTGATTCTTTTGACCTAAACTATTATAGAACGCTGGAGATCTACTGAATTACTTGCCCTAAGTAAAGTTCATCTTGCTGCTAACGCTACGTACATGTGGCAAGGTCAAAAATCTTGTCGGACACAATTTGTAAAGCTGTTTGTACGAAAGTAATGTGGAAACACTCAGTCACCTCCATTGTCCATCGTATGTAAGACTGAGGTCGAAACATCTCCGCATTCATACCTTCGGTGAACCAAGACCGTAGCTGAAGCTCATATTAGTCGTCTTAACCAATTTTTATTAGGCTCAAAGCGCTTTGCCTAATCGAGAGTGTCTTATAATATGTCCAAGTGAGACAGTTGTTATGATCAACATCTAAAACTAACCTAACTCTATGGTAGGGTTTCGATTCCATTAATCCCTTCAAGAAATATTATTTAAGTTTTAAAGCATTTCTTATATGTATATAACAGTCTTCTCAAACATATGACGTTTCAAGGATTTAAGATCAGGGCTTATCGTGTTTTTAGTACACTTTTCTAGTAGTTTAGTAAATTAACGTTTTAAGATAATGGATCCACGATCTATTTCCTCAAATGTGCTTTTTTATTCCTCTATCTGCTTCAAGCTAAGACATTTTTTCATGGCGTAGTTGAGGGATGAGATAAACGCTTTCTGGCAATGAACCTTTCGGCCCATAATTCTTTTAGAATAACACAGTCAATAGGTCAGATAAAACTTCAAATAAACTTTCAAGGTTTACCTAAAGGGTTGGCCATATAAAATTTTAAATTTAAAAAGTCAATAAAAAAACGGCTTGATATTTTTCAAAGGTCTAACATTTATTTAAATGGTTGTTTTATGAAATTTATTTGTGGAAAACAATTTCGGACAAATGACCAGCACGGCTGAGTTTACAGTAGCTTATCCTATCCACCCAATTATGGAGTATTTTCTCGATGGTTTCAGCCCTTATGGCAGCTACAGCAGCTTGAATCTCGTACTTTAGATCTTGAATTGTTTCTGGATGGTTGGCGTAACATTTATCATTAACAGCTCCCCACAGAAAATAGTCCAACGGAGTTAAATCGCAGCTTCTGGGAGGCCAATTCACATCACCTCTTTTGCTGTTTATGCGATTTTCGAAGATAAGACGTAAAATATTGAGTGTAGACTTTGCTGTATGGCACGTAGCGCCGTCCTGTGCCCCAAATGCGAAAACTCTGCTTGTTAACGTAACCATCGAGGTGGAAATGAGCCTCGTCTGAAAAGATGTTTTTTTGGTAAAATTGACCATCCTCGGTTTTTTTTTCAATATTTCCCAGTTTTCTGCTAGTCAATAGCGAACATTTCGTAAGTTTTAGACTTTTTACTGAATATCTGTCACTTCCCGAATGGTATTTGACGTTTCCAATGTCGAAATATAGATAATTCAAATTTAACCGTTATAAAAGCCTAAAAATTCAACCTCCGCACTTTGATCGTAAAATGCTAGATTTAAAAGACGAAAATGTATGGCTATAAATTATTTTGTTATGTTGATACTCTTAGATCCCATGATTTGGAGATGCCTCAACCAGAGCGGCAAAAGTGCTTCGGCAATTGCTTCCAACACATGCAAAAAAAGATCTTAAAAGAAAATATTTTGAAAAACAATAAAGCGATGTTCAATGATTAATCTTTGTCTTTGTTCTGCAATCCCAAAATATAAAAGGCAACCCTCGTACTTACCGCTACTACCTGGAAGCGATTATATTTACATGTAATTAAAAAGTGCAATATCATTATTCCACGGAGGGCGGGCGCTTGCTGTGAGCAATTTAAACAAGCCACTTGACCACGATCTTGTCTTGGGGACACTAAAAAGAGCAAAAGCCATAGATAACATGAACTAATATTGTGGACAGGTAATGCATAAATTTATTTATATACGTATGAGTTTCGCGCTACTGGTCGCTTGCCCGCTGCAAGCACTGCAGACGAGGAAAAGCACAAAAAGTTCGCAGCGCTCGTAACTCGCTAGCTGAAAAATCAAGTTTTGTGCAAAATCCCTGCTGACAGCGATCAACCGCTGACTTTCAATTGCCACAAACCATAATATGTGGGTTGCCGCAGCCTTTTGGTCGTTGCAACGCTTTCACCGTATTGCTCGGTCATTGCATGGCTTTTGTCAACACTCTCTCGCTGGTTATTATCAATACAGGTTTTGAGGTTGAAGATTTTTTTTCCTTTTGCTTTAAATGTTTTACATTTTGGTACATAAACTACCGTTGTCGTTTTTTAATATTTATTGCGATTCAATGGCAATGCTGCGCAGCCATATCAGCAGAAGAAAGGTCTATAGATTGGTTGCTGTCGGCTTCGTGCTCACATTTATATAAATTAATCCATTGTTAACGAAGTCAGAGTGTTAAACAAAAGCATAAGAAGATAAATGAAGACAAGTTGTGAAAGTTTTCCAATTCCAAAATTGAGAAGAATTGATGAGGCGCTGTGCCAGAAGCGATAAATCCACAAATCCGACTTTTTTTGAAGCAAATGTGTTTTAAAAGTGGCTAAGAGTAGTTAATTGCATATAAGTATTTGTATATAAAATAACATTAAATTATTTGTAAAAGTCTTGTAATTAAATTCTTTCATAATGCCGAATATCAATTTTAAACATACATTCAATATATGCCTTTCTCTTTTCTTCCTTATAGCTGAATTCCCCGAAGAGGATGCTGATATGTTAATGGAACCAAATGACTTCACCCCAGTTACCGTTTTGCGCTCACATGAACAACAATTCCACGTACCACCCACCTACCAGTTCCGCCCATTACCACCCAATCCTCATGTCGTCGCACGTTCGGATGTACACCCCAACGTACCACAGCCAACGCCTGTTGACTCACACACACAAGCTGCACAAAACTATTACCCACCTTTCTTCCGTGAGGCGCCGCCACTGGGCCACTCACGCCCCTACTTCCCCATACCCGACAGCCCAGTGATACCAAAATTCGCAGCCCCACATCCCGAACAAGTGCCACTAGGTCCAACACAGCGCAGCTTTGATCCCACTATTTTAGGTTCCGGCGACTTTGGCGTGCTACGCGGCGGCACTTTCTACCCCGAGGAAGAAATGCCTTATCACACCGATGATAATAGCGATTTCAATCAATACTACGGTGATGCGAATGGACATGGACGCCCCTCGAACGAGGAATTCGTGCAGAAGTATACTTACCCCGAAGAGCAATTTGCCGATTTTCGTGACTTTGCCGACATAAATACGCCGGCCGATTCGGCGTTTTCGCAATTTGTTGTTGTTTATGCGGCGAAAAATTCAACCAAGCCAAGTACACATCCACGTCCGAAGAACATCTTTGAGCAATTAGAGCTGCTGGATCGCGAGAAAGAGCAAGAGGAGAAGGAGGAAAAGAAGCGACGAGCGAGCAAATCCAAATCGAAGCTCTCCAAAACGAAATTGCAAAAGAAGTATAAGAAGAAGACGAGTCCCAAAGATCTGGACTATGAGCCGCTCTTGGCCTTAAGTTAAGCTGTTAGTGGTAGGGGTGGTTAAGCCAATTGTAGTATATGACATTATTTATAAAGTAATTGAAAGATGGCAATACAATTAAACAAAAACTACGAAAGTAAGAAATAAACTTTGGCAGAATACATGTTGAAGAGCATGAAACCGTTAAGGCGAGCGTGGCAGTTATCATAATCATTATTTTCTCTCCTTTCATAGCAATCACTGTACAAAATAGTTTCTTAATTGTTGTTGATAACGGTTAGAAATGGAGTGCGCATTTAAAGTTCAATTTTGAAACCACTTAGTGTCGGCTAAGGCCTTAGTTTAGGACTAATCATTGGATGAAACTTGCTCACTGCCGAAAATGTATTTATCACACTTTCACTTTGCATCGTATTTTATATTACTTGAAACCTTTTCAGTATAGCCGAGCTCAAATATAGTTACATAATATGTATTTCATACGTTTATTGCTCACAGCTTTCATTTTTGAAGCATTTCAAAGCAATGCTATGAACGAAAGCTCTGTTTACAACAATACCAAGAAATTAGTTTATTTTTCAAGAACAGCTCATTTTCATAACCAATGATTTCTTTTTCTTAATCGCAAACTTTAACCTACCATTTAGCCTTATTTATCTAAATTCTGTTCTACACAACTTTTACAAACGTCATTCAACCTCTCCAAAAATTGCAAAAAAATTTTAAAACATTTTTGTTTGGAGTTTCATGCATTTTTAACTCATTCACATATGTTTAAATTTAATTGCACAAAAAGAAAAATTGAAAAAAAATGCGTTGTGTTTGAAAATTATAAATTATGAAAAATTCATTAACTTTTAGTTATTTTCATTTCACTCTCATCCATTCGTTTCATAACTAAACTAGGTTTAAACAGGTTATTTAAAAACAAATTTTATTGCACTTTGCTCTAGATTACTTGCACATATGTTAGCATATACATATTATTATTACTACTTTATTTACTTTCATTTTTAATTTTAGTTAAAAAAAAATGTATCAGCAAATTATATTTTATTCAAAAATTATTTAACTTTTTTTCATTTTGTAATTTTGGTATAAACGATATCTCTACATCTTATCAGAACACAAATGCTAGCCTGTAATTGTAATTTTAAGAATAATTAATTTGTTGTAATTTGTAATATCGAGATTATCGAAATTTTTTTGTTATTATAGGAAATAAAATTATTTTAAAAATATGTTTTTTGAAATTTAATGTTTGAGAGGGTCGCAAATTGGAAAATATTGAGTTTATTGAAAAAAAAAATGGACGAGAAACAATGTTGGATGAGGTATAAATAAATATAGTTTATATGAAGTTATTTATTATTATTTATACAGTTACTACGTATAAGTGTAAAAAGCCAGAAAATCTAAAATTGAAAGGTCTAATGAATACCACTTGAAAATTTTCAAATTAACCTTATCTTCATCAACCAACTCTTTAACCAGCTTTCATATAGCGGTATCCAAAAACTATTGGACATCAATAACATGCTCATATGCACTCCCATATATACAACAGTTTCATTAAATTTTGAATCCGATTACTGGAGCCGGAACGTTCAGAATGTTGGATACATATTATTCAGTCAGGGTCGAGAACGTGGTGACGATGAACCACGTCTAGAACAGCCATTAACAGCAACTGATGATCAACACGGGAATAAAAAAAAAAGGAATTGGTCCTTGAAAAGTAACGATTAGCTGACAGACATTTTACTGGCATCGTTGGAATATCGAAAGGACCAGTGCAAACACTTTAGAAAGATCGTTAAGGCCTAAGAAAAGAGAAAGCTCGATTTATTCCAAAATCACTAAATTTTTACGCGTTTACATTTGTGAAATTATGCTTTCTGACTACTAGAATATCATGAAACGTATTATTACTGGTCATTAGTCTTGGATCTATGCTTACGACCCAGAAACAAAACTGCGTCGAAGCAAGTCAAAAATTAAGGTTATGTTAAAATTTGTCCTCGATTATTGTGGTGTCCGAATTCCTTCTGACCGAAACAGAGGCGGATCCACGGGGGGGGAAATTAGGGAAATTAAACACCCCCTTTGGGACCGCAGAACCTGAAAATTTCACTTTTTTGCTAGAAAAATATTCTCTGCAATAAAAAAATGAAAATACAACAGTGACACTCTTCTCACCAAATACACTATGGAAATCACAACAAGATACTATCATAAATTGCATTATATGACCTGTCTAAACTTATTTAACCCTTTTCTGGGTGACTCACAGCGGAAGTACGAAATTCTGAATTGAGAAAGAGTCGAAGTCTTGAGTACAGTATGATACATATATGCCCGCAGAGATGTCGAATTATTGGGGCGTTCGATAGTTGCAAGTGTTTTTCGTAGTTCGTGGTGTCACCTAGCGTCAGTCTCGCACAAACTCAACAACAGTATTTCAAAGTTAGTGAAAGTATGATTAATCGAAAACGTTGCCAATGCCATACGAGAAAGTCAACAAATTCTTCAAGAACTCATTTCCAAAACGTGTGACTGTATTAGCAAAGATACTTGGTGGAAAAATTGTCTAGTTGTGTGAAACGAGATGGGTAGAGAGGCACGATGCTGTCCTTCAATTTGTTGCGAAGTTACTGTTGATCATCGAAACTCTGTCAAAAATCAGTGAGTGGAAGAACAGAGAAACAGGCAGGCAAAGCAACAATTCTCATATCGGCTTTGTGCAAGTTCGAATTTAACGTCGGGCTCTTCTATCTCAGCGACATTCTATCGCCCACCCATTCGCTCAGCGTAGTTCTTCAAAAGGAAGCAATTGATTTGGCGAAGGCATCAAAAATGATTGGGATGTTGCTTGCCACGTTGGAAAAAAAAGAGGGAAAAAGTTGATAACATATTCCGGTTGATTTATTCGGTTGCCAAGAAAATGACGGAAAAACTCGATGTTGACGAAGCGAAACCGAGAACATGTGGTCGACAAACGAATCGCGAAAATTACGACGTGAAAACTTGCGAAGATTACTACAGGGTCTCTGTCAACAATTATACCTCTGCTGGATACCATCAAAGAAGATTTGGAAGCTCGTTTTTCTCAAGAAGTTTTGGATGGTTACCAATTGAGTGTGTTGCTCCCAGAAAAAGCAAGTCTTTTAAAAGAAAACGAAATCGATGATCTAATCGGATGATTGATAGAAAGATTCGGGAATCTTCTGGATGATGAAAAAAGCGTACAAAAATTTAAATTCAAAGGTGAATTAAGCTACTGACAATGTCACTGGCAGCAGCAACAAAATATTTAAGGCAGCGAAATTGCAACTTCTGCACTGGAAACATTAAGAAAATGTGATGTCGACATATTCCCAACAATTCACACCTATCTCCGAGTATTCTGTACACTTCCCGTAACAAACGCGAGCTCTGATCGTTCTTTCTCTTATCTTCGCCGCATCAAAACATGGCTTAAGACGACCATGCTTCAAGAAAGACTAGTTGGATTAGCGTTGCTTCATACGCATCATGACATCCAAATCACCGCCGAAGAAGTCATCGTAAGATTCGCAAAACTTGGCAGTCATCGTTTTGCGTTATAAAACACGCAATGTAAAAGGATTTTTCTGTTTGAACTTTTAATAAAATGAGCCACTATGTAATGCAAGCATATGGTTGACTTTTCGATTATAACCACTTAGTTTACCTAAAAATTGGAATTGATAATTTTTATTTCACAATTTGTACAGTATTTCTCTCGCAATAACAAGTGTGAAACCCAAACCGAAGGATAATTTCAATTTCGCCTTGGAAGATTTTTATTTACCCTGTCTGTCTCGGATAAACCTTTCGATGATTGAATCATACCGATTTGGAATTGGCCATACTTTTAACCTTTTTAAGCACATCTGCCCAGATCTCAACTACGTACATATAAGACGTTGATTGTCGTCGACATTAGGACCCTTCTCTTTTCTTGGCTGGGCCCCCTATGTTGGCCATTATTCTGCTAAGTTGTGAGGTAATTTTTCCTACCTTTCCAGGTTAGTCTGGGATCCATTCATAGGACTAGGTAGTTTACTCCTTTTTGTATCCTAAGAATATCCGTTCGCTTATTTCGAAGGGTGTGTGCTTATTGTTAACAGTAATAGTTTTGTTTTTTCCATAGCGAGCTAGAGGTTCTGTGAGTTAAATCATGATTGCGTCCGTGTCACCTGATTATGTTTTCTTCGCGTTTTGTTTGTGACTCGTGCAGCAGTAACAATGCCGTGCGTTCGCGTAGCCAATTAAGTACGATTCATCTGGCATTTCGTGTTTTAGTGTGGCGTCGTAGCTAATGTTCCACAAGTCTGGAGCTAGAATGGATCCTTGTGCTGCTCCTGACGTTACCGCTATCAGTCATGATCCCTCTCTAGTTTGGTACAGCAGTTTTCTGTTACTTAGGTACGTAGCTCCGCACCACAGTTCTGAAGTTGTCGGGTCATTACTTTGTATTTACGCCATCTACGCCGGGCTTTCAATGACGCATTTAATAGTTCATAGAGTTGATCTTCCGGATCTAAAGCCGTTTTGTCTAGGGGAGAGTCCTCCAACTTCATTAATAGCAGCTTCGAGTTCGAGTCTGGGTTTAAGTAGCTTTTCATAGAGGTTCTCCGTTGTGTTAAGCATGCAAAGTGGGCGGTATGCTGGTGGTAAGTTTGGATCCCATTTTCCCTTACATATTAGCAGCAGCCGTTGCTTCTTCCAGGGTTTAGCGAATGTTCCGAATCCGAGACAGGCGTTATACATATTCAATAGTACTACCGGTTGCTCTGCAGCGATTATTTTGATTTCAGCAGGCATTCCGCAAGGGCCGAGTGATTTGTTGACCTGTAGCTTGCCAATGGCTAGTTGCAGCTTTTCGTGGGTAAACTGGGGAATTTGCGGAAACCTTAGAATCTTTTCTGGATCACCAGCTCTTTTTTCGTGTGTGGAAAAGAACACGTTTACGACATGATCCATTTTGGCAGCGGTTAAGTCAACTGGCTTTGCTCGAGCATCAAGTTTCTTCATTACAATTTTATAGCCAAGTCCCCAGGGGCTTTAGTTAATATCCTCTCGTAGTTTCTTCTTTTTGCTGCTTTTATTGCTGGCTTTCTAAGAATGTGGCGATTCCGCGAAGGGGAGGCATATGCGTCTGAGTGGGATTATATTTTCGATCCACCAGTAAACTGCTGCTTTATGTTTGCTGTAAAAAGCCTTGGGCATTGAATTTCGACCGGCTCTTGTAATATTAAGCATTGTGTGCATTGTGGGTTCTGGTTGTTCATTGCAAAGATT
Organism: Bactrocera correcta; assembly: GCA_027475135.1. Lineage (NCBI taxonomy): Eukaryota > Metazoa > Arthropoda > Insecta > Diptera > Tephritidae > Bactrocera > Bactrocera correcta. The sequence goes on from CM050326.1 coordinate 84,523,654, forward strand.
ATTTTGGAAGTCTTTCATTTTCATTTCCTAGTAGCGTTTGTTCCGGTGTCGATCGTGAAAGAAGTGTACTGATGATCGCTGTCAGTGCAATCTTTAAGGTCTCTCCATTTTTTTATTGATCTAATGATGGGTAATGTTTTGTATGGTTTCTTTGAGTCCCGCTCTGTGTGGTTTCATGTCCCGTATTGAGCACTATTAGACCATTTCTCTCTCTTCTCGAGTCCGTGTTTGGCATACCCCACTCTACGACTTTTGAATTAAGGTCCTCGGTTATAATTAGTTTTCATTTGAGTTAAATAGTAGATTTTAATATAAATGTCGCACAAGAAGCAAATTATGATTGTGAATCAGAATGAGTTTATGAATTTTTTTTTACATTGAAGCTAGTTTTACCGCCATATTATTTGGCAAGGGAAAATTTTAATTTCCAATAAAAAAGCAAGGGACTCTTCAAAGGCGATAATATCTTATTTTGATACCACGAGACTGCATAAGAAGTAAGGCAAAGGGAATTACTATAGCAAGGCACTCGGAAATTTTATATAGGGAATTAACAAAGAATTTTGTCTAAAAACATATCTTTCGTAAATCTATTACGACCGCCGCCAGCTTACATTGGCAGCTCAGTCAGCAATGTAGAAGCATGTGTAACAACAATCTGTGCTATCTCAATAATAACAATAGTTAAAGCTTAATTAATTTGATATCTTCGCAACACAATCGGCACGTTTTGTCACAGATCTTGGTATGATTGGTGACAACATGTATTGATCAAGCAGCTAACTGGAGGTGTTCAAGCATTGTAGTGCAATTAATTGCACATTAAATCTGATTGAAGTGGCAACGTAATGAACTGCTCACAAAAAGACAAAAAATTAAGCAAATCAGTTCAAATCGCGAAACCAGAACGAAATATGCCACCAGCAAGTGAATGTGTCGCATGTCGCTTAGCTGCCTAAAAAACATGTTCTCCGCTGGAACAAAAAGGAGAAAAAGCTACTTACATGCCAATGCGTTCATTCTTATGTAAGAAACCGTGTACGCGGCCTCACACATGCGCGAAAATAATTGACAAACCGACAAATTGTAATAAAAAATTTTACGGCCCCCAGTCAACAGTGAAAACAAAAGCAATAACTCAGCGCCAGTCAGATAATGACCATGGCAGGCGCACAATAGGTTAGGCAGCTGTGACCCGTTAAATTGAAGCTTGTTCCGCCTAGAAGTGTGTAAAGCGCGCGCCGCATGTTCTGGCGCCTCCGGCGATATTTGGAGGCTACAGCGCCAACAGTTGCCAGACAATCAAGAATTGTAGTGCGGTTTTCTAAAGCTTTTTGCCAATAGTTTTACGCTTGTTCAAAGTTTTATGTGTGCAATTTTTTTAGTGAAATATTTACGTTGATGTTTCTAGACAAACTTATCGCCGTTATGTCGATTTTCCTGTACTTGGCAATCATTGAGAAATGTTGTAATGGGTGGGTCTGTGACGCTTTGGTAATTTGTGATAAAGCTAGCAGCTTTCACTATTATAATGCGAATATGCAAATTCCTTTTATCTGTAATGTAATTTAAATGATTTTTAATTACTGCTCTAAGTAGTATATCATTTGCTCTAAGCAAGTCAGTAGGTACTACAGACACGTATACACTGACATTTTGCTCTACATTCGTAGAAAATTATATAGAATCTTGATTGATTTATCACCACCAGAGCCGCGCATATATTATGTATGTGTCTATTTCTTAGAGTCCACGACATAAACCCATGTAATTACCTTTATCTCTGACTGCATCTGGACATTTTTGTAGGTGTGACAATCTCATCGTTCGAATTATTCTTTATGGTACAAGCTCACTCAGTGCACCCAATTGAAATGTATGTTGACATATGGCAACAAATTAATGTCACCTATCACCGTTTATGGATGTTGACCAAGACACCCGGACTGCCTGCCTACGTGTGGCACATGAGTGAATTCCTGCATTTTGATTGCATATTTGCGAGCGATGAAATAAATTAAATTATAATTTCGATGTAATTACGGTATCTGTATGAGCTTGAGCTGCTAATTTAATTGGTTGTGCACAGCCTCTGCATTGTTGGCAATAATAATCACACCTAAACCACATTGCTTTATTGTCTTTCAGTTGCCGCGCGTGATATACCGGCTATAAAACGATCATTGCCAGTGGGTTGGTAAAACATTTCTGTACATAGTTAAATTCACGGAAGTAATAGAAATTCAATAAAGCGAAATTGTTGCCGTTTTATGCGAACTTCATCGCTATACGCAATCAGTTTGGTTTACAGTTTCAATATTTTGAGGCAAGTCAAATAACTCTTGTTAGAACAACATATAGATGTTGCGGTTCAACCAAGCTTCCTAGAATAAAGTGATGCTTCGGACTGATATCCCAAGTGAATACGTGACTTTAATTCAAGAAATTTTCTAGGTCTGGTCCATTTAAACTGCACAAGCAAACCGAATCGCTAACATTTGTTCCCCCCATTGGTACAATTCTTTTAAAGTACGTGTGAAATTTGATCTCCATACCGCCCATCATGATCTTTGACATTCCTGCCTGCCAAATGATCGTAGGGGGATGAAGCTGGTTGAAGAGATAGGCAATTCGACACCCTTCACATGAATGACGAAGCTCCCACCAGAAATCTAAGCACCCGTAATAGTTCGCCCGATATTACCTTTGCTAATGGTACTCTGTTAAATGGCATAACCTGGTGACCTATTTCTACGGACGTAATCGCTGGCAAACGTCAAATCCGCAAGGTGATCGCAGCTGCTTCCGTTCGCTGCGCCCTAACTTCCCAGTCGAAGCAGCTGTTTTAGCTAATAAGAGCGACACCTTACTCGACGGCTGCGCAAAATACCAAAAGACTGTGCACCACTACTGAAATCTAAGAAACCTACCAACAAAGTAAGACTCTCCTCAACCGATAACTCTCTTCTCTCGCGTATTCAACACACTTTAGACCTTGCTATTCTAGACCTTCACTCACCATCTGAGTCTACTAAACCGACAAAATGTCTTCCAAGAAGCCCGACAGTTCATGTCCTCAACCGAAAACGACCCTACGACAAGACGATCCTCAGAACGTTGGACTTGTCAAGCACTTTGGACACAGTCAATCACATTACGCTACTTGACGACAACGAAAAATCTACTCTTCCTACAAGGTTGTAGAAGTGGACTATGAACTACCTGAGTAGTCGACAGTCATCCGTACTGTTTTAAGATAAAATTTGAAAATTGAGAAGAATGAAACAGGGGGCTTAGCAGTGTGGTGTCATCCCCCCGTAGAAGTTACATGACGAAACTTCCTCAACCATCGGACTAGCATTCTCCCCCACTAAATCCACAACGACCATATTCAAATACTGGACAAAGGAGTGCAGGAGTCCGTTAAAATTCCAACTTTTAATAGCCCAAAGATTTGCGGTGTGACACTCGACAGCCTGTGCTCCTTCACTTTTCACCCGACCGCGATTATTTCTAAAGTACAAAATCTCCAAATCGCTAGCCACATGGAAAAACACAAGAAACGTTGGTGGCAATCAACCGGTCCGTCTTTAAGGAGGTATTCTACTCTAGAATTTTGAATAATTAGATATTTTTTTCATATATTTAAAGTTTAGACCCTTTGGAACATATCCTCCAAAGGATTTTTAAAAATTAAAATTATTTTAAGAGCTACAGTTACTTTAGTACCTAGCCGGTTCGGCCGTATCGAATTTTTTAAACGCGTTTTTCCCGAAACTACTTTTTTCCACACGGACCGACATTATCTCAAGTTCTATACAACCGATTTACTTGAAATTTTGTGTGAACCCTCTTTATATAATCCTTTATCGTTCCTGACAGAAAGCGTGAAAAATGATTTTTATTTTCAGGCAGTCGGCATTTTTCAAAAAAAAATTTCGTGTTCCCTCAGTTATGGACTATAATAGCATCTTTGCTGATTAAGAATTTCTTTTGATTTTTTTTATCAGACCACCGGAGAGTCAGGATCAATGTCACCAGGATGCGACATTTTTTACACCTGTCTCGGAGTTTTATTTACTTATTGAAAATATAAAAAAAAAGTTTTTGAAAAAATTTAATACTTTATTATTGTCACCCAAAGTTGGAACCTCAAAAAAACTGTACGTGGGTGGCCCGGGTGATTTTGGCTATTGATGTTATCTGAAATCAAATATTCTTGTTTATTCTTAATCTATAGACATGTAATTCTGGTCGGAACTACTGAAGTTAAATTTCAAGGGTAAATAACAAAATGGCAGACTTTGAAAAAAAAATTCATTTTTTTAACAAAGAAAGGGTTGTAAACTAAAAAGTTAGGGGTGAAAAAATTCTCGATAGTTCCAACGAGAACTATAAGTGTGCAGAACAGCCTGTTAAAATTTAAAAGCAATCGGCTTAGTGGAATAAAAATTAGGACCCGGTCCGACCAGAAAAACAATGTTTTTAGGAAAACGCGTTTAAAGTTCAAAAAGAGAGGACTCCGTGGCGCTCGTTATAACTTCCGAAACATTTGGAATTTCTGTCTGAATTTTTCAGAGTATGTTCTTAAGACATTGTACTTTCAAATTAAGCAAAAAAAAAAATTTCGATTTTTTGAACCCAAGTTACCAGAATACTACCTTAAACGTCTGACACCTCTCTCCCCATGGTCCAACCCCGTTGAAATAGCAATTTTCCTGGGCCTGCCGTTGGAAGACCTCGATGAAAAAACGAAGACTAGATAACCTATGCAACAACAACAACGAGATGTAAGTTTATAAATATGGCCTCTAAACTGTCTAAAAATCTTGAGGTGGGCGCTCCAAAAATGAGGCGCAACAGCCGAAGCTTATAAAAAGTGAATGAATATCTTAAGCGTTGAAATACTTGTATTGGCTTAGAAATTTTTTTAAGGTCATAATAAAGATTTGTATTAAAATACATGGAAATGTGGGTTATCAATTTTGAAATTCAAAAACGAACCAAAATCAAAATATGCTTCAACTACAGCTATGAGTTGCATCTATTTACTGACATTCTCCATATTTAAGACTGATTTAATGACTTTATATAATTTTTCGAACTTTTCTGTTCGGACGTTTGGTGTGGCAAATGGACCGATCTATTCTTGAGGTAAAGTCGAAAAATGGTTTCAGTTTTGTTTTAAGTCATCACACAATAGACTTTCCCTCTTCTACGGGAAGTATTCTAAACATTTGTCGACAACCAGAAGATTTTATTACGGCACTAAAAGAAGCAATTTTAATAATTTTATTAATATATTATTATATACAATTATTTTTAAACAAACTGAGTATATTTTGATATCGTCATATCCGTATCAGCTATTTATATATTCAACAAAAAAATGATATTTATATTCTTAATTGCCATCAAGTACTTAATTGAAGTTGATTTATCTTTTCGCAACAGATTTTCGAAATAGTATATTGTATAATATTTCGTTGTCAACAGCTTCTCATTAATATAATCCGCTGTCATGCAGAAAATAACGAATTTTGTTGTAATTAATTTGAATAACAGTGTCATCTTCGTCACAAAAAGTTCTCATTGAAAAGCCGAAATTGCGAAATTAGTCATCATCAGAGCGTTTGATCTCTTCACTTGCGGTATTATTTTGAAATATACATTCAACCAATTTTTATTTCGCCTTCTTAGCAATGCACACTTCTGAGTTCTTATCCATAACGGTACATTTTGCGATCAAGTCGTCTTATTAATTGCGCAGAGTGTTTAATTATACCGAACTTTGTGTTTGTGACAAATATGACACGTCGGTCCACCAAGCTATTGACCGTCACGCAGAACTGGTTTTACACTACGCCACTCAAGAACCGAATAGCCAATACCACCAACAGTTGGCAATTGCGAATTCATGACATTTTTGATTTTGCACAGGCAATTCCAGAACTCGTATATCTTCATTACGTTGACAATTTCGGCAATAAACATAATTATTCTCCTCTTATTTAAATGCATTTCTATGCATGTTTGTAAAATTGTTCGCGTTCATTTCATTAATATATAAAAATTTTTAATTACAACTTTGCAGCACGAGACATCGCATAAATAACGCATCAGTAACGGCCACGGCCACGATTATTTCATGTGGGTAAGACCGGCTCGAGCTTGTGGTAAGAATTAATGCGCGGAAGGCAGAAAAATATTTCAAATAACTAAAAAGTATTATTGAAGTTACAAGTTTCTCAACTAGAGACGGATTTTGAGCGGTGCTAGATTTTTTATAGTTAACTTGAGACACTAGTTCCTAATAACTTTACTCAAGTCGCTCGAACATTGACCGGAGCGCCGTGAGTTAATGCTTTATGACAAGTTGACCAGTGGCTAGGGGGAGCGAAGGGGGCCGTCGCCACGGGCGCAACGTCTTGGGGGCGACAAAACGGTCTATGCTGTGTTTTAATATTCAGAAAAATACTTCAACAAACTTTCTAACTTTAGCATCGAAGAATTCATCGTTAACTATGGCATCGAATTCTTCGTCCCTACGGTAAGCGAAAGAGGTAATCTGTTACTTTTCGTAGGACATCGCCGTGTTAATTTTCATTAGTCGGAGTAAGCGATACAATCATGCTGCATTGTTTACCATGTCCCGCTGGAAACAAATACTTTTATTTCTCCAAATTTGCAAAAATGGTATTTAAATCTCCAATTCGGGCAAAACTTCCTGCAAATTGTGTCAAAAATGTACAAGATATAGGGCGAATAGTGGTTTTTTCTAAGATGTCTTGTAAATTTACTAAGAATTTCCTCAAAAACCGTATTGTGAGAATTTTGGAACTTCAGAATTGAGAAGCCACGCTAGAGCCACGGAAATTTTATATACTTAATATAGAAGATATTTTATAAAAATTCACTTTTGTTCGAACCCCCCTCATGAAACTTGTAGGTAGGTAGATAAGAGGGGCGGCAGAATATCCTTGGCCCCGGTCGCCCAAAATTGTAGCTACGCCACTAAAGTTGACAGTTAAAAATTAACAGAAACGTAGTAAGCAGTGGCTATGTTCAAACGAAAATAATCCGGTTCCCATTTCTTTCCAACAGGCGACCAATAATACACAAAACTATTGGAACATACAGATCACTAAAAACTTATACCAGGCAAAAAGCCTTATTGGATAGAAATGGGTTTGAGTATTTAAGGTTTTTAACCGATTTTTATGCTGAATTGAAGTTACCGTTTTCAAATTGGCGTTCTTACCGTTGATTCCATTTTCTAGTTAAAATATACACAAAAAGTATCGGAAGAGGATGATCCATGAATCTAAAGTTTTGGCTCAATAAGGCATTACTTATTAATTTCGATATCCTTATGCCCTCATTCCAAAAAATAAGGCCTTAAACCTTAACTTAACTTATACCAAATTACTTGTAATACCACGGCTTCACTGAGAAGTTCAATTAAACCTCCTCAGCAGTAAGGAACGATTCCGCTCTCTAGTTACTGCTAAGCGACCACAGGAGCACGCACCCAATGCGTTTCTATCCCTACGGAAAATTTTCCGAGCATACTCCAAGCAATAAACGTATTATTATACTCAGCGACGGTCAAATGGCACTAAAAGCGATCGCTGCATACGAGATCACATCGCAATTGATCCAGGAGTGTGTAAAACAACTGAGAGTCTGTTAGATCGTAGCCAAGTGCTCTTTAATGGGTGGCCGGTCACAAAGGTATAGTCGGGAATGTACTGGCTTATATTAAAATTCATGCTGGAGCTAAGTGAGTCGTTGTGTCGTAGGAGAGGGCAAAATAGACCTTAGGTCGCGATGCAATCCTCATTTATTTATCTAATCTAACCCCATTAATCGATCGAAGGTCTGTCGCAAAAGAAACAGGACTGATAAAAAAAAAACAACAAAATATTAATATTTTTCAAAAGTTAAATTTTTTATTCAAAGTAGTTTCCTTGTGCTTCGATACAGCGTTTAGCCCGGTCAATTAACATTTCAAATGAGGGTTTAAGGTCAATTTTCGGAATGCTCTTGAGAATATCTGTCGTCGCCTTTTGGATAGCTGAAATGTCCTGAAACCAGTGTCCTTTAATGGTCAAATGAGGTTTTCCAAATAAGTAAAAATCACAGGGTGCCAGATCAGGTGAGTAGGGTGAGTGATTAATGGTTAATATGAAGTTTTTTGTCAAAAAATCAGTGACAAGTGTCGGCCGATGACACGGCGCATTATCGTGCAACGGG